>BOPP01000006.1:11456512-11477697 GCA_017312745.1 Gryllus bimaculatus
CTGTTCAGTAGTGTGAGCTAGGTCTCTTGTACGTGAGTCCTGTTCTCAGTAGGTGTTCAGTAGTGCGTTTAGTAGTTGTTCAGGCTTCGGTGGTAGGGTGGTAGGCGTGGTAGGGCGTGTTCCGGTTTAGGGGTGGTTGTGGTCGGTGTTCTCTCTCTCTCTCTGCTTCTGCGTCGGTAGTACTATGGTGGTGGCTAGTCAGGAGGAGCCTGAGGATGGTGACGTGGCGTAGCCGCGCCGCTATTCATGGTGCTGACGTTGGCCGTTTCGGCAGGCAGGGTCGTTGGGAGGGAGGGAGAGCAAGGTCGTGACAGGGATAGATAGTGAGGCGTAGGTAGGAGAGCGGTGATGCTTGCGATAGCAGGAGTCGAAGAGCGCGGACGGCAAGAGAGGCGGGGGCGACGGCACAGAGCTCGGCGGCAGGGGCGGGAAAGGAGGCGGCAGCAGTCGACACCCGATTTGGAGAACAAGAGACCCAGTGGGCCAAGCTCTTGCATGTAGCGAAAAATTGATATGAGTTTTCATTGATTCTTAAAAATTGAATACTACACTCTAACTACTTAGGTACTAAGGAAATAGAAATTTTATCTTCTGATATCAGTGTGAATACAGTGGTGTATTCGTTTTGATTCAATTCGCTTTGAATCAATTGAATCTCTTACGTTATAAACTTAAGTAAAATTTAAAAAAATATTTTAAAATATACTGCGATGATTTTCAAACACCTTGTAGTTTTTGATAAATTATAAGAGTAGATGAACATGGTGTTAACTCCGTATTATTCAATGCATTTAGTTTCTATCTGTGTAAAACATTTAAAGAAACAGTTGGAGCTGTTTTGGAGATAATCGTGTTGTTAAATTTTTTCTTATTTCAATGAAAATTTCGCCAACACTTGTAGTTTGAAAAAATGTGCATAACAAATACTACAAATGGTTTATTTAACGTTTAAATTAAAAATAATCAACTATCACGATATAACACGGAGAAGCATATTTAACATTCTGGAATATTTCATTATTAATCGACTTTATAAATTGGTATTTCCTCCGAGGGGATATACAGCAAAGGCCAACAATCATGCGACTTCTTAATAAAAGAAACGCTCATTAAACAAAAGATTGACATTTTAAGTTCAACAGGAGTGTAAGTTAACAACATTATTCGCAATAAAAGTTATAAACATATACTACATGGTAGCTCCAACAATTTTTCTACTCGTATGACGAGGGGGACGGCAACTGAGCTGGGGTATATCTGTGTTTTTTCGCTCGTCGCTTATGGTGAACATCTTCTTCTTCATTCCAAAAAATGTGGGGAAAATATCGAAATATTAATTAATAATATTACTCATAAACGGACGGGTTTAGTGCCTTAGAGGGATCTACTTCTAGCAACATATCAATTCTGCAATAAAGCTGCAAACTAACTACACTATAGCTCCCACAATGCCCTTGAGAGCATGAAGGCGATGAAAATTACGCGCACCGCGGTTGTGCAGCAATAGTGGGAAATATTTACGAGGGGGATGGGAAGGGGATCGAAATGTTAGGGCAGAGGCGTTGGTGCGGAGCGATCTTCTGTGGTGTCGTTATTGATCAGGTGCTGAGGAGGCCAAGCACTGGAAGGAGACGGCGGGACGCCGCGCCCGAAAATAAAGTAGTTAAAATAAATGTCGATAGATTAGAATGTACTGTGGCTTCTGACGGCAGAATTTTCCCCCTTCAGAGGTTTTTTCCTGAGCCGTACTTGTGGTCTCTTTTCGCAGCTTTTGATGGATGGAGAGACCATTAGGGGTGAATACCAGAATTGTCGAAAATTTAGAAGGTATTGTAATGGCTTAAAGGCCTTCGGCCTAGCCACATAGTGATCAAGTAATCTAATCTGTTTGTAATAATTACCTATTAAATAAATAAATAAATATTTACGACACGAGTGGAAAGGGAAATTTAATTTTCTGAGCGGGGAATGTTGCGGTACGAGGCCGACATGCCGAAAACATATAAGCAAAATAAAGTAACTTTTTCTCCACGTGTGGCTTGCACTATGTTTTAGACATCCTTATTACTTTAACTTTATTTTAATTTAAGTATACAAATCAACGTATGTGACATGTTACCTTAACTATGTTCACATGTTACTTATGATGAATTGTAGCTGATGAGACGAAATTATTTTGGTCTCTTTGTTGCATCGACAGTTTCATCCGAATATTTGAGTATTGTCACACTTTCAACACTCGTACATTACAAGAACTGCTTTACTACGAAGTCTCTAAAATAGGTATTATGCACCAAGGGCTTTGTAAGAGTTTTAATATTCAAGTGGACAAAAGCCCGAAGATCGTTGCCCATTTTTGATGGCCGAGATCATTAGAGACAATTAGCACCCGTGGTATACGCACGATTATATTACATATTTTTAATAATTATATATTACTTATTTACTAATTAACTTGATGTTAAATTGTCTTGGTCGTTTTTTTCATATTTCCGAGCACTCAATTTCCTCTATAATTCCTTCCGTAATAGAATACGGGTGTAACATCATTCAACGTTTTTCATATTTCCTCGTTAACCACGATCGCTCGATCCAGGTACGTTATGCCGTTATATTCGAGCTTCCAGCACCGAAGTAATAAGCAATAAGTTAACAGTAAAAAATTAAATTATTTTTTTGCCCGGCAGCATTGGCACTTCGCACACTGTGCGGCGCGGGGACGCAGCAGAGCGCGGGGACAGGCTGCCCTACGCTGGAGGTGCTGTGGCTGGAAGAGATGTTGCGTCAGCGGAATGTCGCCAGCTGCACCAGTGACGTCGGGTTATCGCATGTGCTGCGGCGAAGAGACCCGCAGTAGATTTCGTGCGAGGAATCTGAGAGCACGGCTGACGTCATAGAGTCAGGAGACGACTACACTGAGTGCAGTCTCAAAAACATCGACTTTCTAGCTTTTTTTCTCAGACAGCCTTTCCATAAACAAATTACATTCACATTAATGTGAGCCAACAAAAAACATTAAAAACAACTTATTCTTTTCTATTGAAAAAAATTAAATTTAAAATGTTTCAACCCGTTTTAACTCAACAAACGCAAGGCTAATTGTAATACATCTCGAGTTTTCCTGGAAAAAACTGTACGTAGGGGAGAGAATAGGATATGGATGAAAAAGGCGCGCGGTCGCGTGGCTCGTTTTTAAAGGTAATACTGCGAGAATTCGGCATAGAGTTTTAATGGCGAGGAACAACAAAGGAAAATTACAGGATCAAAGGCATGTAGCTGTTCGAATTCTACTCTACAAACGGAAATGAGTGATGACACTAGAATGTAGCTAGTGTTCAAAACCTATGACAATGGAACGTAAAACGGTGCTACTCGGACAACAGCGAGCCAATGACAATAGAAGATATTCAGATTCAAAGAAAGATGTGGAGAGAGATCGCGTGCGGTATATTCTCTGTTGCAGAGTTGAATCCATTCGGTTCCTCCTAGCCGGCTTTGGACGTGGAAAAGGTTTGGTCTAACGAAAACGTTGTAGCCGCTGAGTGTGCGAAGGCATATGGTACACGTGTTCATGCGGAAAATAGTCTTTAAAATGAAAATTACGGAATCGTGCCCTAGGACATATCGTACTGAAATCAGAATATTGAACTATAACAAGAGAGAGCCAAAATTTATTGAGTGAAAGACTAATAAAGTTCAACAATATAGGATTTAACAATGTGTGAATTCGAATAGCAAAATTCTTCAATGTTTTTAAATTCACAGGCTTTGGAACATCTACTTCGATGTAATTAAATTTTGTCATGCCAGTAGATGATTAAATATCACAACGCTCAAAAACTAGTGGAAGCCGCCATCCACATAAACGTGAATTATCACGAAATCTCTCGATCAATGCATTGCTTATTTTTACATTTACAGTTTGGCTACTTTAAAAGAGATCTTAGATTAATGTTTCGGAGGAATTAATTTGAGACACAATAATATAACGAGATATAGTGGTTCCTGTAATTAAAGTCAATTAAATGATTTTCTTCCTTTCACGTTTAGATGATGGAGAAGGTATACTGTGAAGAGCTGTTTATTGGTGCTAGAAAGAGGATGAATACTTAATCAAAGCAACTTCCAGCCTAAAAATACATTATTACGTTTATTTATAACGCGTTAAGAACTGTAACTAAGGGAAGAAAGCAACGGACACCAGCAATTGACGTGAATTAATTTTCGACGTGGAGGATTTTATATTCTAATTTTTCGGAGAAATACAAAAAATTCAAATAAAAAACAAAAAACGAAATGGGTTTTCAATGTTAACTTTATTATGTAGACTCTGCGAACACGTCTCGATATAACTGACAAGCAGGATACTGAATAAACTGAGATGCTAGCAGAGTACCACAGTTCGTGACCTTTTTGTAATTTTAGACGTAAACATAAAGTATGTGAAATGATGCATACATTTCAGCATGACGCAAATTTCGTCACCAAACAACTTGAATACCGAACACTTTAAATTCACAATACTGAATTATTAAATGTAGGATTCATTCTAAGAACCACTTTCAAACTAAAATTTGATATTTTTCTTCGATACACGTTCAATAATAGTGTATATACAGCGATAGGAATAAATTTACTGTATGGGATTGAAATCCTTCGTTGTCGAAAGCAAACATTCCTGACAGCTCTTCCTGTTTTTATAATATTTCTTCATTGCAATCATGATAGACATAAAGTTTCTCACAATGTGATCACAACTTTAGAAAATGTTGAATATAAATAATATTTAAATATATGTTCCCATAATTATTAACTTGGTTTTTTCCTCAATATTGTATTATAGTTGACAGTACGTTGTTCGAAGATACGTAAAGTAATACATTTGTCGCACATTTCTCATTGTTTTCAGTCCGCACATGTGTGATATTTGTAACAGTTCGGAGGAAGGTTGGTTTATGATAGAAAGTTATCATATTCATAAATTTAATTTTTAGGATTTGGAGAAGGAAAACTGAAGCATATTTTTTTAGAAATGTCATTTTCTAAATAAGGACAAGTTAGATTCTCTCCAGAGATGCGTTGAAGGCCGATCCTGCCTTTGTAGCTAGAGATGTCAAAAGACTCGTTAGAGTTGGGTTCTTGGTGGGTTCAAGATATGCCCAAACAACTAAAACCCTGGATTGTTGTTAGGGCCATTGCATCAGATGGGAGGTTAATTGATCAAAGGGAAAATTCGGGGGGTTAGGAGGCAACAGGGTACGTAAATATTACATTGCTGTCTAATGCAGGGCTTTTGGAAGTATTCGGTAGCGTACTGATCAAAATCTGGGAGCAAATTCGGGAATCTCAAGTTAGCTACCATCGTTTCCCGAATACTACCAATTGGTTTTGACTTCACCATTCGTAGTTGAGTTTAACGGATATGTTGATGAGTAGAACTGTGGTGTTGTAGCAACCATTCATCAAATTACTAAGCGCTCGAAGTTTATGTAACATAAAATGATAGAAATATGCAAGCATTTATTGAGCCTAAAAATTCAACAAATATGTTAATAAATGATGAGATTTAAAATTTGAGTGGTTGCATTTCACACTTTTAAAATAGTATTGCAGCAGAGTTAACTTAACCATTAAATTGAAAATAACTTTCAAAATCTAGTACATTCACAAGTCCACTCCTCCTTTGTCTCCCCATTAGAGAAATTCATAACTGCAAAAGTTATTGTATACTAGTTGTACGCATAGTATTTTCGTGGTTCGTGTGGTAAGACAGCACCGTAATTTTACTTGTGAGAAATTAATTTTGTTTGTTATTCAAAATAATTGCAATCACAGGCTTCGAGACACTTCAGGTGTAGTAAATGAATACCATGTCCCAGGAGAAAAAAGAGCTGACTAGTCGTTTACGGCAACCATTTTCGCAGCCTGGTGAGCCAGTGCCCTACCTCTGATGCGAAGAGATACGAGTCAGATGGCGCCAAGTCCACCAGTCGAATGGCCTAGTGCGGAAGAGTAGGTGGCTTTAAGCTTATACAAGCACACTACTAGCCACGAATCGATCAAAACCAACGGAGATATTTACAAATGATCCATTATAATAATTTATTGCCGGTGTATAGTAGAAAAGAGTACATTTATTTCTTTGGTAGATTAATTCGTTTCGATCTGTGCTGTTGGGACGGCATCACTAGTTATACGGAGTGTAGCGAATTGAAATCAGGAAGTGATGTCATTAAACTGAACTCAAGTGGTGCGCATTAGACACGCAGCGTCTTTACTTAGAAAGCAAGAAATGCAACTGGTTAACTTTAGTATGTGCTCATTTGCATTATTTTGAGAATAGGTATTTCTTTATTTGCCATAAATGAATGAGGTTGAGGGTGAATAGATATAGTCTTTAGGGCACGCCATATGCTCTAGTCATTAATTGCCCGTAGTGTATGTGAACGCAATTTGCGTCTCGGGATTGGTGCTGAGTTCTTCTCCCCGTTTGGATGGTGAGTCCGTCCCCGACGGATACAGTCACTTTGAGGGGTAATTGCTCTCTAAGGCAGAGTAAGCTGTACGCCAGAAAGACTACTCCTGAAGCCCTTACTGGTTCCTGACTTGCAGTTGTGTAGGTCACGCAAGTGTGATGTGTAAGAGGCGAGGAATAAGTCGAGGAAAAATTGAAATGAAAGTTCTCGCGCTGTCGGGGTTGCTTCTTAAAGTGCTGCTCGCGGTCGCGGTCGCAGAAATCACGGAACGCTTGCCGACCGAGACAGCCTGCGTAGAAATTCTTCTCCCGAGAACGACTGAGATTAGAGATAGTTAGTTTAGTTGAAGTTCGAAAATCCGCCATCTGTTCCCGCAGGCTCCCGCCGCCCGCCCCTCGTGACACAACTCCAGGTGCTTCCGGTAGAGTTGCTGCCAGAAAAGACCGCAATGCTACCCTTTAAGATAAACGTCACAGCCGGGTCCATAGAAAGAGGGTAACATAATCAAATAGTTATCCGAGTTTAGAATCCTGGATTACTGCTCTAGAGCGGGGCGGGGCGGGGGCTGCACGTTGAAGTATACGCGGGTATCATGGTAGTGTTGTAAAATGTAATGTATCCAGTGAGTGGTGTCTTGAAGAAATTACGTACTAGCCCAAAGATGAAGAAAACAAAAGATCACCCTTTAGGTTTGAGTTCTGACGCATTTCAGGAAATTTAACAAATTGCTATTGCAGTTAAGCGAAACATTCCAAATTTCTACTCTACGCCTACATTTTGATGTTGATCGTTTTCACGGTCGTCACATTCTCTTATAGGTTCAAAAGAACAAACTACGAGTCTTGAGAATTGTTGAAATCAGCACCAAAACGTCAAATATAAAATAAAAATAGTTTCGTGTTAATTGTAGTTTCTTGTAAAATGCTTCCTTGTTAATTTAAAAAATGGTTATTTCAATTCCATAATCAACAGTAATTCATATCGTAAACATTTCCGTATTATTTTGAAATAGTTTCAGAAGTTAATAAAAAGAGAATGTATCAATTCTTTAAATGGAATCAAAATTGCAATTCGCATGAAGTTAATTTAAATCAAAGAGGTAAGTGAAACATAATTATTCATTAAATGTCATTAATATTAAAAAATAATGCAGAAAATTATACGTATCCATTTGAATGGTAGAATATGAAGGGATCATTTACTTTAACATCTAAAGTGATTACTGATAAGAATCAAATTATATTATCAAAAGGTCTTTTGAATACAAAAGAAAGTTTGATATGAGAGGACGTTCAAACTTTCCTCGATATGTAGATGGATATTTTCTCACTGTGATGGTTTTAAAATCGAACTTATTGACATACGTTGATGGACATTTGTAATGGGGAAGAAAAGAAGAAATCAAAGCTCGTCATTTCTTATTAAAGAAAGGTTTTGATCGTTAAGAACGTTTTCAATCAATTCTTTTAGTTCTTTGTATTAGCGATAATTTCGAATGTTCCTTAGAAGTGTTGAAGGCGTCAAATTATTACTGACTGTCAATACTACGAAAATTGAATGAGAATGTAACCATTTCACGTTCAAATTTCGTTACTCATTTGCTTCCACTCACTCATATTTTACTTCTATTTTCCAATAATTGTAGATACTTTGGCAGTTAAAATTGTAAGTCACATATTTAGAGTGTGAAGTGATTGATAATTGGAAAAATATATATGGTAACTTAAATATACAAGTTTATCGACATTTGCATCGAAAACTTGTGAAAAAAGATACAAAAAACGAACTCGTAAAGCTGAATATTGATTTCAAAACTCATTAACGTGCGTGCAACTTTCTATGCTGGCCGCGGAGAAATCAAGAACTTCCATGAAACCAGTACTCCACCAACCAAGGGTAGAGTGTGGTGCTTGCGTGTCAGTGTAAAAATAACGACGGCAGCGCCTACGAGTCATGTCAGGGTCAGGGAAGAGAAGTCGTCTCTAGGTTTGTCCTAACAACGACCTCGTTTCAGTAGCGAGGGACCTAATCTTGATTTCATCGCTAACATACAATCGTTCCCTAAGCATTCTAGACTCACAGCTTTCGACCTCGATTATTTTAATGTCTTATAGTATACCAGCATGCATAACAATTTGATGATTTTCCCGTTAGTTCTCTCTCTTTCCTGGTGTTTTAAGATGGACATAGTTGAAGTATTTACGAATGTAACAAAGAACTAACGAACATTCCTATAGAACTTTAGCAACATTTTGATCATAATTGTTATATTATTCAGCAAAATAATACAAACGAAAATGCACATTGTCGCTTTAAAAAGGTACAATAATTGTTAAATGATTTGATGTCGGGGGCATGGGAGTAATATCTTATAATTATTCTCAAAACATATGTAATATACATCGTGGTATACCGCAGCGGGTGTAATTGTCTCTAATGATCTCGGCCATCAAAAATGGGCAACGATCTTCTGGGCTTTTCTGTCACTTGAATATTAAAACTCTTACAAGCCTTGGACGTGCATAAATACCTATTTTAGAGACTTCGTTAGTAAACAGTTCTTGTAATGTACGAGTGTTGAAAGTGTGACAATATCTCAATATTCTGGAATGAATCTGTCGATGCAACAATCAGACCAAAATAATTTCGTCTCATCAGCTACAATTCATCATGAAGGTAACATGTGAAACATCAGTTAAGGTAACATGTCACAACGTTGATTTGTATAACTTAAATTAAATATAAGTTAAAGTAATAAGGATGTGCTAAAACATAGTGCAAGCACACGTGGGAAAGAAAATAGTACTTTATTTTGCTCTATTATGTCTTTCGGCATGTCGGCCTCGAACCGCAAACATTGCCCCGCTCAAAAATTAAATTTTCCCTGTTCGCACTCTGTCCTAAATATTTATTAGTTTATTTATTTTAATAGGTAAATTATTCAAACCGATTAAGATTAGCTTGATCATATTGTCGGCTAGCCCGAAGGCCTTTAGCCATTACAAACTTCTAAAATTTTCGACAATTCCTGGTATTCACCCCTAATGTCTCTCATCCCATCAAAAGCTGCGAAAAGAGACCACAAAGGTACTGGCTCAGGAAAAAACCCTCTGAAGGGGGAAAATTCTGCCGTCAGAAGCCAGTACATTCTAATCTATCGATCGTTTATTTAACTACTTGTTATTTTCGGGCGCGGCGTTCCCGCCGCTCCTTCCCAGTGCTTGGCCTCCTCGCACCGTTATCAATCAACGACACCACGAGAAGATCGTCCGCATCCAACTGCCTCTGCCCTAACCCATTCGATCCCTTCCCTCCCCCCTCTGTAAATATTTCCCACTATTGCTGCCACAACCGCGGGCGCGTAATTTTCCATTCGCCTTCATCTCTCAAGGGCATTGTGGGAGGCTATAGTGTAGTTTAGTTTGGCAGCATTTATTGCAGGCAATTGAATATGTTCGCTAGAAGTAGATTCCGTACTAAGGCACTAGAACCGTCCGTTATGAGTAATATTATTAATTTAAATATTTCGCATATTTTCCCATTCACATTTTTATGAGGAGAAAAAAAAAAAGGGTAGCTAACATACTTAGCAAACTGAAGCATTAAGATGTTCACTCATAAGCGACGAGCGAAAAAACACAAGATATACCCCAGCTCTAGTTGCCGTCCCCCTCGTCATACGAGTTAGAAAGAATTGTTGGAGCTACCATGTAGTATCATGTTTATAACTGTTATTGCGAATAATGTTGTTAAACTTTACTCCTGTTGAACTAAAATGTCAATACTTTGGTTTAATGAGCGGTTTCTTTTATTAAAAGTCGCATGATGTTTGGCGCTTTGCTGTATATCCCCCTCGGAGGAAATTACAATTATTAAAGTCCGTAATAATGAAATATTCCTAGAATGTTTTAGAATATGCTCCCCGTGTTATAATCGTGATAGCTTGGCAAATTATTGTTTAATTTAAACGTTAAATATGCAGACCATATTGTAGATTTTTATGCACTTTTTTCAAACTACAAGTGTTGGCGAAATTTCATGAAATAAGAAAAAATTTAACAACAACGATTATCTCCAAAGACAGCTCTAACTGTTTTCTTTAAATGTTTTACATCAGATAGAAACGTAAATGCATGAATAATACTGCTAGTTAACACCATGTTCATCTCTACTCTCTATACATTTACAAAACTTACAAGGTGTTTGAAAATCATACGCCAGGTATACTTTTTTAAAATTATTTTTTTTAAATTTACTTAAAAGTTATAACGTAAGATGATTCAATTGAAATTCAAAGCGACATGAATCAAACGAATACACCACTGGTATTCACACTGATATCAGAAGATAAAATTTCTATTTCTCTGTATGTCACCTAAGGTAGTTAGAGTGTAGTATTCGAACTTTTTTTAGAATCAATTTTGAAAAGTCTATATCTAATTTTCGCTACATGCAGAGCTTGCGCCGCACTGGGTCTGGTGTTCTCGGCAAATCGGGTGGGTCGACTGCCTGCCAGCCTCCTTTCCCGCCCCTGCCGCCGGTTGCTCTGGCCGTCCGCCCCGCTCTCATCTTGCCGTCCGCCGCTCATTGCGACTCCTGCTATCGCAAGCATCACCTCTCCTACCTACGCCTCACTATCTATCCCTGTCACGACCTCTGCTGCATGCCTCCCTCGCCAAACGACCCTGCCTCCAAACAACGTCGCCCTGAAGCGGCCCTCCCACGTCACCATTCAGGTCCCCGACACCAGCCCTCATACTCACCGACCTCAAAGCTCGAAAGAGAGCCACTCCACCGACCATACTAACCACCACCTACAACCACCACCACGCCCTACCACCCCTACCACCCTACCACCGAACGCCTGAACCCACCACCTACCCCCTACCACTACCCGCTACCACCTACTACAACACTACTAACATAAACACTGACTAACACAGTACATATAAGTACTAACACTACTAACACTACTAACTTACAACACTATACTTAAACTCTAATCAACACAGCTACTAACACTCAAACACTATAAATACACTCGCACTAACACTACTAACACTACTAACACTACTAACACTCTACTACTAACACTATATTGTGTAGTCTGTGCCATAAAAATTTCATGCAAAAATGTTTACAAAGATATCTTTTTGCTAAGCACAACTAGAGGCTACATCGAAACTGGCTTGATTAATAAAACTTTACTTGACAATGAACACTACATTACGTACTAACACTACTACACTACTAACCGTAACGACTACTAACACTATACACGTAACCTACGGACACACGCTACTACCACACTACCACCAACTACACCACTAACCCCACCTACCACCCTAACCGGGCTAGCCACCACACTACACCTGACCACCTACACCATACCACATAACACCACTAAAACCACTACCACCACACCGCGCCGCGCGGCCGGCATCTGCACACTGCTGGCTCCTCCGTTGACCACGCAAAGACTAATTATAATTCAATGAAGAAACTCTCATGTAACGGTTTTAATCAACAATTTCACTTCCATTTCACGTCTAACCGCCAGTATGGCGCATTTCGCCAATAACTTATAAAATACTATATCCCAAATAATTTAATTGCTATAGCATTAATTATTCCATGACGTACTTTTAGATAATCAATATATGTAATAGTTTCCTTTGCAAACAGAAAGTAAAATAAAACTTTATTTCCATTAAATTAATATAGCGAATCAGTTTCAAATAGTAATTATATAAACCACCTCAATTACCATTTTCAAAGAAACGTAAATTATTCAATCCAAATTCTTAATATTTTGCTGTTCAATCAATCTCTAGGGGACATGCCCTCTACAAATCTTAAAGCATGTACAACCAACTAAAAATTCAACATTTTTATCACACTCCCTAACAATTGAACTTTATTTTTCTGTTTAAATTAATCACGCATGCTCCAGCACCTCAACCTCCGCCAGTCACCTCCTGCACCATCAGCTCCTCAACCCCGCCGCATCCCCCGTCCATTCCCCCCATTCCACTCCTCATCCCCGGCCCACATCCTTCCCGACCCTTTCCCTCCCGTCTATCCCCGCCGCGTCGTTTTATCTGTCCGACGTCCAGCGTGGCCCCCTGCGCGCTAATCTGGCGCGCGTTACGACCACCCAAGCCGCCGGCGCCGCTGCTCGGTCGCCGCGCGAAGCGCGGGCGCTCGGCACTATATGAGACGCGTGCCCAGCCCCCTCTCCATTCGTCACCCGCTGCCCTCCCTCTCGCCGCATCTGCCACACCTCCTTCGCACCGGACGCTCGCCCCTGCCTCTCCCCCTCTTCCCGCCTCCAACTCGATTCCTCGTCCTCGTCCCCGTTCCCGTCCATCCTCTCAACCCCATGCACTCACCATCCGCTATCCCCGCAATTTTGCTCCTACGCCAACTCTATTGCCGTTCTAAATGGGTGGTCCCAGGGATTGCCAGATGCTTCATACAAAAACAATGCCCCAATAAGAAAAATTCACCGTTTTCAAGCAGGAAATTTGAAATTGCATTAAAATAACGTCTTTGGAATTTTTTGAGGTAGTTACCTATATGAAATGCTTGATTTGCATTTGTTTGTTTGTGACATTCTATTGTGTAATATTTATGTAAAAACTTATTGTTTTTTGTAATTTAAGTTATATTTTAATATTTGCTCCTCATAAATATACGCGCTGAAAACGATTTCCACAGAAATGCTTACATAGTGAATCCGTTCCGTATGACTTAACGGAAAACGAGACGGCCGTACTTCCAAAAAGTGGTTAATTTTAATGCGTCTTCTAAAATTAGCTCCAAGTACTGTTGATGTCATATTTATGTGTGCGCTACAAATGACGCTATGACTTTTAGAACACCCCTATTCTACAGGTCTAAAATCTAAACATACTCATTCTCAAAATAAAAAAAATTATTACTGATAAATTATGAAGACAATTAAAGAACTAGACAACAAATTCACTGCCAACGTCGATGTGAGTCGTTTTTGAAAACTTCTTCGTAGTCTGAAATCCGCCCAAAACCGCACGTTTTTATCCAGTTCCATCATTGGGCATATCGCGAAGCCCATTGTTTGTCCCGCGAGACAGAAGACAGTTTTCCGGCTCTCAAAAGCGGAATTCCGCCCAATCTGGGAACCCCTGGTGTCCTAGAGTTGCAGTACACGACGGTAGACGAATTTCTTTGGACGATAAACTCAAAACTGCGCCGAATGCAATCACTGGTGTGAAAGAATATTTTTAGTGCAGGCTGCTGGTTGAAAAAATCTGAGTAAAAAAGCAACCTTTTTTTTTAAATAGGTGAACAGAAGAGGGTGGGTGTCCGGAAATCGCAAGCATAGGTTTTCTTAGTATTTTACATATCTAATCCAAGCTTGTCGAACATCTACCTATTTTATCTCCTGTAGTCTTTATTTGTTTTCAAGTTATTCTGTGTGTTATGTAAGAGCTTTTTTTTTTGCTTTATGGACAGAAGTAGCATTTGTATTGTGCACCCACCGTTTTGACATACATTTTGCTAGATATACTTTATTTTACCAGAATATAAAATTTACCTCCGAAACATAAATACAGAGCATGTAATAACGATTGAATAAGATGTATTTGTCATGCCTCACCATTTGTAAGTTTTATATTAAAATGTGGATAATAATGACTACTTTAATGCATACAAAATGAAGCCAGCCCATTAACGTTGCTGATCTGTTTGGGCAATATGCCAAAATATTCTTCCGTCAACAAACACTCCTTTGCGGACAAATGAGTTGCTACGATTACAAAACACCGCAAACCACCAATTCGCAAAAAAAAGATTGCACATCTTGCAATTTTCTATCTTCGAAGATCTGATTGAAATGTTAAGTGGCATGATGCGAAATCATCTTGAGCGGGCTCAGGTTACTGTATACGAGTATTATACTTCTACAAGTGAATCCCTATACGGACGTTCTCCTGCCTCAGTAAGCATAGGAAAACTGTGATCAGAATTTTAGTGGATTAAACAATTGGGCCAATGATCTGAAGATACGGCATCAACTGTTACATGTTTATGTATTCATATTACGAGTGCAAGGCAACTTATTTTAGGCTGCACCATGTCTTTGAGAATATTAATTGCTAATTTGTGAATTTGCTTAACTCAAATAATAAACCAAAACAAAAACAAAAAGTACTATGAAAACATGAACAACTATACCTATATGATGAATTAGAAGTCGATTTGCCGTTTATTCTTCTAGCGTAATGGAACTAAATAGTATACTTTAAAACATTTCAAATGAATTGGGAGTTTTCATTCACTGTTTCCTGCCAACATCTAAGTCACCATTTCTACAAACCATGTGCTCGCCAAAGTCGTTTTTTATCCACGAACTATTGTTTGAATTTAATTATCGCGCCAACAGTTTCAAAAATACGATTTTCTTTATATGGAAGTATATTGTTACATTCTATAAAACCAGTTTTTAAAAAAAACAATTTCTCAACAATTACAATACATGTGGAAAATCATGTGCACCAAAGAACTATTACATACGCAGTTCGCTGAGTAAGAGTTCTTTGTCAAGCACTTGATACCACATCTCGTTTAATATTAAAATTTGCGTTCTGGGTCAGGACTGGTTGGACTATTGAAGTGTAGCTGTGGTCAAATACTTCTCATGCCCCCCCCCCTATGGAATTCAAGTCCGCTAGCACGTGACCACTGGGATTCCCAGTCCTTCTTCTAAAAGAAGAGAAGGTGCTCAAAAGAGCGCTGGGCGCAGCTTTGGGCGGGGCAACTCAGAAGCGCCAATGAGGAGTCTGAGATGTAGCAGTTCAGCGTCGAAGCCGTCACAGGGATGTTTTCTCGCTCTGTCACTTTCCCGCATGGTGGGAGTTGCCATACCTGGAAAATGCATGGAAAAAATTAAAAAACAAACGAAATGAAATGAAAGAAAAGAAAATGTTTAAACAAACTTTTTGAAGGGCCGAAATCCTTTGGGAATGCGACACATATTTCGCATCCATTGATCCGTGCAAATCTTCCTGGTCTCAGTGTATAATATAAGATTCCAATATTATGCTAAACGAGAGTATGGGCGCATTCACGCTCATTCAAGAAGCGCAGGCGTATTTATCATTTTTAACACGTATGATCATTACAACCAATATCATTGTAATCTTTAAATTAAATTGTATCCATCCGAAACTGTCAGATATTTCGTTGCTCTTGTTTTTAGAGAATTAAAAGATTCGGCTCCCGTAGGATCCTTTTACCTTAAAAAAAAATAACAACTAGTGATTTTAAAAACCTGTCACTTCTCTGGGTCCCGCTCGCATTTCCCTCCAAATTTGCAAGCTTGAGAAGAAAAGAACATACGCAGTCACGATATCAAGTCAAAGTGGTTTGCTTCTATGAAAAATATTCGCAATTGTTTCTTTAAAAAATCAACAGAAATTTGAAGCGCAATGTTTTTTCTTCTTTTTAGACGATATATTGACAGTGAACAAGAAGCATTTAATCAAAACGTTTCAGGGTTAGCTCACTCTGAGAGCGAATTTAATTTTGATCACCTAACCACTACTGTGGGAGGGGCCTTGCTCAACAATTGGGATCAAATGGCTACATTATTGGTTTTAATTATTATATTTTTAGTTTGTAAACTTTTTGTCATGTTTAATTTCCTTTTTTCATTCTTCCTGTGTCCTGTTGCCAATAGATAGGGATATTGTATGACTTGGGTGAAACTTTCCTTGTTTTCGATTTGTGATATGTTTTATTTAACATTATTTATTATTTAATATATGTTAAATTTATTTGTTGTAAAAGTTCTTTTGGTAATAGAAATACAGTTAAAAATTTAACAATGGCTATAAATATAACTAATTCCCGCTTTGTGCGAGGGCAGCTCTATAACAGATGAGAAACTCTGGTTAACATCTCCTAGCGCAGGAATGTTATTGCACCTTATAGTCAATTCAAATGTTTAATATCTCCCTCAATTGACAATTTTAAAATCTGATGGTTATATACTTAATTTTAATGTACTTTTTTGCTTGGTAGATGAAGATAGAAAATTAATATTCATAACCAGCATAATCTGTATAATGAGCATCGCTAAAAAGGACTGTCAACGGGCCAATGAACCTAGTAACGTATCACGACTCGAGAAGTAATTTAAGTCTTTCCATTTTAAATCTAGCGGATTTTATGGACCCATTGCCGCAATCCCTAGTAAGCTAGTTAAATCTTGCCGCAATCTTGATATGTCTAATTTTAGTACGAATGTCACAATCACGGAATAATACACTGTTGTTTTTTACTTCAGTGTAAGGTTTTTGGGTGTAAAATAATATTTAAAGCTCATTGTATTTTGAGACATGACTTTTTTGTTTAGTTGCGATTTCTATTTCTTGTGATTTGTCCCTATTTACATGAAAACTCACGGCCCAATAATTTCATTTTTTCAGTGTAAGCCGGTCTAAAACAATAAGATATCGAGAATGTAAGTAATTTACCCGCCTATTCAATCGTCTGAGTGAGAAAATGAACCGATGGGGGCACATATTCAAAATTATTCCCTTTGTCGAAGGAGTTGAGATTGTTTTATCTTAATGTGCGATATTTACTGTTAATTCTTTTTATGAGTAGGGACGGCGGGAAGTAAGCCGATGAATGTTATTCGCCCTTCCCGGCGTTGATGCGCGTCGGCCGGGACCTAATTAATTACGGCGCCTACACGCGGTGCAGATTTTCCTTCTGCACAAATGGAGGAGGCTTTTGGGATCGCGAATTGTTCTGATCGCGATTGTCCCCTCGTGGTTTTATGTAAATAAAATTTGTTCTCATTATGTATTTCCTTAAGTAAAAGGCACATTATTTGAAAATATTTTGTAGTTTTCAGAACAATCTGCGTGAAAAAGCAATATTAAATTAAGTGGGCTACATAAAGGTTAGAGTTTTCCTATTAGATTTCGTTTTCCATTTGGTCTCGGATAGCTATTCGAACTACCCAAAACTCTTGCCTACTGCATCTATCGCCGCCGAAGTACATTTTAAAAAAAACCTTTCTTTCATTTTTCGTGTGCTAATAATAGAACTAGATATTAATTTTTAAATATTAAAAAACAGTAAACCTCCGTATAATGGCAACTTTTCTTTGAAAAAGCTTGGGGCAGTTTTTAAGAAAATGGCACTTTAAGCCATGGTGTTATATAATATCCCGAGATTTTTCTTGAATCACTTGTTCTTACGAACAATGCAATCATATTTACGGCCAATTAAATCAAGCGATTTAAAGCCGATTTATCGCCGTCTGATGTGCACTCCACGTTTAGGCATGGCGCACCAAACGCACCGTGGATATAAGGTCTTATAGTATTCGGCTATGCATTCATGTTGATTGTACCTTCCTCTAACGCCATTGGGCTGAAGCCAATCTGTTCAGGCACTACAGCAGTTATATTTGTATATCTTGTTCAGCACTCCAGATAAAGTTTAGCATAGTACTCTATTTCAAGAGATAATCTTGAACACATGTTAAAAAGTTGAACACAAATACGGACAAGGAAGGTTGTAATGAAGAATTTTTGGACTGACATTGTACATATAAATGTACATTGTAATGAAAGAATTTTTTGACTGACATCCAATTCTGCTTGTAAAAAGTTATTTACAATTTGTTGTTGATATTGTTAAACTTTATAAATGAGAAAGTAAAAAACGTGTTTTAAATTTCATTTTGAAAACTACGCATTTAATCGATATATCGCAACTGTATGATCTCTTACCATTATTTTTTTTCAGTTTCAAAGCATTGTTGTTTCACAGTAAACATGCATCACAATATACGGTACGAACTAAATATGGTGATAATCGCCTTTTAATAATAGTATACTTACGGACAATACAATGCTTCCGTATTCAGTTTTTAATTATCATTGATTTTAGACTCATTACTCAATAATTTAAATTGTCATGTGTATTACTTGATATCAACCGAATTTGTCTTCTTTACTCGTAAGCTTTTTTTTTGTGAAAGAAAAATTCGTTTAGGACCATGCAAAGTAAAAATTATGTACACTGACTTTGCAGGGTAACTCGAAGTATGTTTTCTCCGTTAAATTTGCATTAAACCTCAACAGAAATTTGAAGAGTGTCTTAATGTTAATCACGGAATGTCTGCAGTAGGCATTTGTGACATCAGCACAAGATTAATTAAGCTTAAACAAGTGAATAATTGTTTTAAATTTCTTTTCAACTATATTTCTTTTATTTACTTGATCTATTTATATAGTTAATCAAGCATTTTTATCAATTTTATTATTAAACATATTATTTAATCAACATTTTAAGTCCAAGAGTACAAAGTACTCATTCCATATGGATGTCAGCTCCACAATATTATTCACTACATTTCATGAATAATGTTACTGCTAATCCTTATGTACCTCAAAACCCCTGGAATACTGTGTTGTCGAACACCAAAAAAAATTTCTTAAAATTTACTTTTTTATTTCTTTCAATATTCCTTTTTTATGTTTTTTGTTCTGTTTCTTCTTTCTTTCTGAATTTATTATTGATTGGAAAAACTTGTGATTAGTACACAAGTAGTATCAATCATCACATATGTTTGTAAAGTTCACCAAAAAATAATATGTTCGTAGCTACTTTCAGCATTTCTTTAATGCTGTCCTTAAATGCAACTGAAATATACAGCTATTAATCCACTGATACGGATCATTCCTTTTGCAGCAGGCGTCGTGAAAGATGTCCCGGACGTTTCAAAGAATTTGTCGATTCTGTCCAGGACGCCTTTTATGTATGGGCATTGTGGCAATTTTCCTGTCTCGTGATGTGAGGTTCGCTGAGGCCCTGTTGGAAGCAGAATGTGCTGTACCGATTCGCAGCGAAGTAGATTTCAGACCTCGCGTTTCAACGTGAAGCTGGCCTGAGGCAGATTCCGCTCCAGTGCATTGGCGAGGGATTTCAGGGCGAACGCGAGTTCAGCAACCATTACATTATGAACAACTTTTTGAAATGGACCGATATTGAACATACTTATGGATGAACTATTAGAAAGAAACTGATCAGACCAAAAAAGCATTACTATTCACAGAAAGCCATGTATGAGTGGGATACAATGTATAAAGGTCGGAAAGTAGAAAAACTATTCACTTCTGAGTTTTGCTGCGTAACTTTTCAGAACGGTAATACAAATGACTTTCATATTTTTCACATTGTAATGTCGCTATGAAATTTTTTTTAATGTAAGTACATTTAATTTATTCGTGTTAAAGTATTTTTATGTTTGTTTCACTAAACAGCCAATGACGAACAACATACTTATCGCATACTTGTCAATATTCAAGATGTTGGCATGTAAGGAGACTTTGATATTTAAAAAATTATAACAATTTAATTATTTTTTTAATAATAAGAGTATGTCGAAAAAGTCGCGTCTTTCTGGCCAGAATTATGTTTGAATTTTGGTGAAGTAAACATTTCTGTATTAATAGAAAGCGTTACGGGGTCAGAAAGTATTGATGCATCAAAATGGTTTGAAACATTTCTTTAATGTTATACTAAATTTTACTGTAACATATTTTTGGTTAGTTAAACGAAATATACTCATTAATTCCATGAAAATTCGTGATTGTCTCTAAGACGATCACACTCACGCAGGACTATAATGCTGCCATGATGATAGCATAACAAATTCCTCGTTCGATCCGTATCTATTTTACAGGGGTCAATTGCAAGCATTGCAGTTAATTATAGCGTGATAGACGCTAATAATTCATGAAACTTAATGAGTAAATTTTAATCTACTGCTCGAAAAAGGTCATGTATTCGACCGCTGTGTAACTTGATAGGGGGGGGGGGGGTGTACTCTAAATGCAAGCATTATGTAGTTCTGTGGAGACAGTACATAATACGCGTGTATTTTTGAAGCATCTTCAGTTTTGTGGCCAATTCAAACTTGGCGCCACAACTTGAAATGATTCAGTAATTGGAATCACAAGAGAGGAATAGGATGATATATTTCAAACTTGGCCGCTTTCGCCTTGCTTTTTGTCCGTCGTCCATCCGTCTGGCTGTATGTGAACAAAATGCGCCTCATCCATGCGAAGGATGTTTCGACAAATACGGAAATTTGAGCTCATTTTGCACAGAAACTGTTTCAGTTTTCGGAAAAAAGTTTTGTGATATCATGTTAAAGCGCATGTACTCATCAATTACAATACTTGTAAATACATTGCTGCCTTATGTAAAATTAACGCGTGAAACAAACGTAATCTTCACGTTTATTCTAAAACTCAAACATAACCGGTTTCCGTGTCTACTCCGAGAATACAAATGAACTTTTAAGAAAATTATAGTTCAGGCCAAAATAAAATGAAAAGAATTCAGGATATTTTGAACGCAAGTTTTAAAAACTAAGGCTGTGAATATTCGTAAAATTACGCCACATCATCTCGGACTTCAGAAAAGAATGTGTTTTATAAAGGATAATGAAAGAGGGAAAGTAATCCAGTTAACGTGGCAGAATCTCTCTTCTAACCAACACTTTTCTAGAATTGCGTTGAATTCACGAAGGATAAACCTCACAAAAATGCATAAACATCATTCGTCCCTCAAAATTTTCGACGCGATGTTTATTTTGCCGAAACTTCTAACGAAATACAGAGAATAGTCAGTAAA
>BOPP01000006.1:11477722-11503792 GCA_017312745.1 Gryllus bimaculatus
TGTGGAAGAAGTTGAGTATGGGGCGATGATGAGGACTGTGGTTAGGGCTTGATTTGGCGTAATGGTGACAGTGGGTCATGAAATGTGTAGGCAGGTGAGGTGGAGGCAACGGGTGAACTAAAACGACAGAAGGATTCCGTCAGTACGTGCGGGGGTGGATGAAGAGATGGAGCAGAAATGTGAAGGACGAAACAAAACCAAGATCATGGCGGGGGAATACATGAAAGGCGGAGACCTGAAGGGTGGCTCAGATATTGTGTCAGGCGGAGTGGGATGGAGGTGAGATCACGGAAGAAGTGAGGGAGAGAAAGAAAAAGAAAGTATGCGAGTAAGGGCCGGGTAAGTCGTCAGGAAGGTAAGCAGGGAGAGAGGTCCTCGGCAGGACGGGGTTGGTACGGAAACAGGGTGAGCTGGTGCGAGATGATGAGTAGGAAAAGTGAAAGATTGTCACAACACATGGACGATGTTGTGCTGGGCGGATCGTTGAGCATGGTGAAGCGATGACGGGGATTATTTAGAGGATTAAAGGAGGAGGAGAGGAGGCAGCGGGCAGCGATGAGGACAATACACGCGGTGCGGAGGAGTGACCGCGGTGGCAGGACGAGGGAGACGTAGTAGTAGGAGAGAGGGCGTGGGCTGGGGGGGAGCTGGAAAGCATGTGGGCTGTTTGCGGGCGGCGTGGTTCGGTCGTGAAGGTTGCGGCGAGGCGGCCGGTGATTAGCCGCGGTGATAGATCATCCGGGCCGGCGGGTGGACGGCGCGCTACCGGCACGCGGGCGTCGCCCGCCGCCCCTCGCCCCCTCGCCCCGCCCTCGCCCCGCCCCTTGCCCCCCCTCGCCCCCCGGCCCCGCCCCCGCCCTCGCCCGCGCCCCCACCCTCGCCCCGCCCCCCGCGCCTCCCCCGCCCCTCGCCCCGCCCTCGCCCTCGCCCGCCCTCGCCTCGCCCTTCGCCCCGCCCTCGCACCCCCTCGCCCTTCCCGCTCGCCCGCCCCTCGCCCCGCCTCGCGCCCTCGCCGCCTCGCGCGCCTCGCCCCCTCGCCGCCGCCTGCCCCCCTCGCCCTCGCGCCCTCGCCCTCGCCCTCGCCCCCTCGCCCCGCCCTCGCCGCCTCTCGCCGCCCTCGCCCCACCTCCCGCCCTCGTCGCCCGCCCTCGCCCTCGCAGCCTCCCCCGCCCCCTGCCGCCTCGCCCCCCCCTCGCCGCCTCGCCCCTCCGCCCCTCCTCCCTCGCCCTCGCCCTCGCCCTCCACGCCTCCCCCCGCTCCTGCGCCCTCCGCCCTCCCGCCCTCGCCCTGCCGCCCACCTCCCCCCCCGCGCCTTGGCGCCCGCTCGCCCGCCCTCGCCCCCTCGCCCCTCGCCCCTGCCCCCTCCGCCCTGCGCCCCGCCCCTCTCGCAACCTTCAGCCGCCCCCGCGACAACCCCACCCCCGGTCCGAGGCCTATCCCGGTGCCATTCCGCCTCCTCATTAGCCCGGCCGATACGTGATGTCATTGTGCCGCCGCCCCCCGCCTCATTACTAGCCGCGCGCGCCTCCTGTCTTGAGACGACTTCGGTCGGCGGAGCGACGGCAAATGTAGGTACGAGGCCCGACGCGGTGGGCGGCAGTTGGTGGGGCGCGACAGGGACATGAAATATTTTGAACCTGCATTACAGCGGTCTGCTTGGAAAAAATGTACTCGCATGGCTCTACAAACAATTGGAATGATTGAAAACAAATAATATATACATGCAAAATCAGTTTGACAACAATAGTGTAATAAGTAAATATTAAACTGTACGATATCCAATCTCCATGCTTACTTATTTACTAATTAACTTGATGTTAAATTGTCTTGGGTTCTTTTCATATTTACGACTCATAATTTCCTCTTATAATTCCTTCCGTAATAGAATACGGGTGTAACATCATTCAACGTTTTTCATATTTCCCTCGTAACCACGATCGTCTCGATCCAGGTACGTTATGCCGTTATATCGAGCTCCACACCGAAGTAATAAGCAATAAGTTAACAGTAAAAAATTAAATTATTTTTTTGCCCGGCCAGCATTGGCACTTCGCACACTGTGCGGCGCGGACGCAGCAGAGCGCGGGACCAGGCTGCCCTACGCTGGAGGTGGCTGTGGCTGGAAGAGATGTTGCGTCAGCGGAATGTCGCCAGCTGCACCAGTGACGTCGGGTTATCGCATGTGCTGCGCGGAAGAGACCCGGCAGTAGATTTCGTGCGAGGAATCTGAGAGCACGGCTGACGTCATAGAGTCAGGAGACGACTACACTGAGTGCAGTCTCAAAAACATCGACTTTCTAGCTTTTTCTCAGACAGCCTTTCCATAAACAAATTACATTCACATTAAATGTGACCCAACAAAAAACATTAAAAAACAACTTTATTCTTTTCTATTGAAAAAAAATTAAATTTAAAATGTTTCAACCCGTTTTAACTCAACAAACGCAAGGCTAATTGTAATACATCTCGAGTTTTTCCTGGAAAAAACTGTGTACGTAGGGGAGAGAATAGGATATGGATGAAAAAGGCGCGCGGTCCGTGGCTCGTTTTTAAAGGTAATACTGCGAAATTCGCATGAGTTTAATGGGAGAAACCAAGGAAAATTACAGATCAAAGCATGTAGCTGTTCGAATTCTACTCTACACCGGGAGTGAATGACACTAGCAATGTAACTAGTGTCCAAAACCTATGACACGGAACTAAAACCGGTCTACTCGACAACAGGAGCAATGACAATAGAAGATATTCAGATTCAAAGAAAATGTGGAAGAGAGATCGCGTGCGTATATTCCTCTGTTGCAGAGTTGAATCCCCTTCGGTTCCCTCCTAGCCGGCTTTGACGTGGAATAAGGTTTGGTCTAACGAACGTGTACCGCTTAAGTGTTGCGGAAGGGCATATGTACACGTGTTCATGCGAAAATCGTCTTTAAAATGAAAATTACGAAATCGTGCCCTAGGAATATCGTACTGAATCAGAATATTGAGACTATACAAGAGAGCCAAAATTTATTGTTGAAAAAGATAATAAAGTTCGAAAATATAGGATTTAACAATGTGTTGAATTCGATAGCAAAATTCTTCAATGTTTTTAATTCACAGGCTTTGAAACTCTACTTCGTGTAATAATTTTGTCATGCCATGATATTTTTCACCCTCAAACCTAGTGGAACCGGCCATCCAATAAACGTGAATTATCAGAAATCTCTCCGATCAATGCATTGCTCATATTTTTACATTTACAGTTTGCTAACTTTAAAGAATCTTAATTAAATGTTCGGAAGGAATTATTTGAGAACAAATAATATAGCAACGAAGATATAAGATGGTTCCTGTAATTAAAGTCAATTAAATATTTTCTTCTTTCACGTTTAGATGATGGAGAAGTATACTGTGAAGAGCCTGTTTATTGGTGCTAAAATGGATGAATATTCTCAGCAACTTCCAGCCATAAAAATAATATTAAGTTTTTTATAACGCAGGTTAGAACTGTACTAGGGAGAAGCAACCGACACCAGCAATTTGACCGTGAATAATTTCGACGTGGAGGATTTTATATTCTAATTTTTGCGGAGAAATTACAAAAAATTCAAATAAAAAACAAAAACAAATGGGTTTTATGTTAATTTATTATGTAATTCTGCACACGCTCGGATATAAACTACACGCAGCAGTACTAGAATAACCTGAGATGCTACAGGATACCACAGTTCGAGACCTTTTGTAATTTTACGTAACATAAACGTATTTGAAATTGTGCATACATTTCAGCTGACGCAAATTTCTTCACCAAACAACTTAATACCGCACTACTTAAATTCACAATCTATTATCTAATGTAGATTCATTCTAAAACACACTTTCAAACTAAAATTGATATTTTTCTTCCATACACGTTCAATAATATGTTTTACAGCGTAGAATATATTTATCTGTATGGCATTGAAATCCTTCGTTGTCGAAGCAACCTTCCTGGACAGCTCCTTCCTGTTTATAATATTTCTTCATTGCAATCATGAAGAAATAAATTTCTCACAATTGATCACAACTTTAGAAAATGTTGAATATAATAATATTTAAATATATTTCCCAATTAAATTCATTAACTTGAGTTTTTTCCTCAATATTGTATATAGTTGACAGTACGTTGTATCGAAAGATACGTAAGTAATACATTGTCGCACATTATCTCATTGTTTCAGTCCGCACATGTGATGATTTGTAACAGTTCGGAGGAAGGTGTGGTTTATGATAGAAAAGTTTCTATTCATAAATTAATTTTTGAATTTGGGAAGGAAAACTGAAGCATATTTTTTTAGAAATGTCATTTCTAAATAGGCAGTTAGAATTCTCTTCCAGAGAATGGTTGAAGTCGATCCTGCTTTGTAGCTGGTGTCAAAAACTCGTTAGAGTTGGGTCTTGGTTTCAAAGATATGCCCAACAACTAAACCCTGGTTGTTGTTACTGAGCCATTGCATCAGATGGGAGGTAATTGATCAAAGGGAAAATTCGGGGTTAGAGGCAACAGGGTACGTAAATATTAAATTGTTGTCTAATGCCAGGGCTTTTGAAACGTATTCGTACGTACTGATCAATCTGGGAGCAATTGTCGGGAATTCTCAAGTTCGCTACCATCGGTTTCCAATACTACCAATTGGTTTTGACTTCCACATTCGTAGTGAGTTAACGATATGTTGATGAAGTAGAACGTGTGTTGTAGCAACCATTCATCATTACTAGCGCTCGAATGTTTATAACCTAAAATGATAGAAATATGCAAGCATTTATGACCTAAAAATTCGACAATATGTTAATAAATATGAATTTAAAATTTATGGTTGCATTTTCGAAACTTTTAAAATATTGCAGCAGATTAACTAACCATTATATTGAAAATACACTTTCAAAATCTAGTACATTCACAATTCACTCCTCCTTTGTCTCCCCATTAAGACAATTCAAACTGCAAAAGTTATTTATACTAGTTGTACGCATACGTTTTTCGTGGTTCGTGTGGTAAAGACAGCACGTAATTTTTCTTGAGAAATTAATTTTTTGGTTATTCAAAATATTGGCAATCCGCTTCGAGACACTTTCAGGTTAGGTAATGAATACCATGCCAGAAAAACTGCTAGTCGTTTACGGCAAACCATTCTTCGAGCCTTTGCGAGCGCGTGCCCTATTGATGCGAAGAGATACAAGTCAGATGGCGCCAAGTCGAGGCAGTAAGGCTAGTGCGGAAGGATAGGTGTGTTAAGCTTATACAACCACTATAGCACAATCAGATCAAACCAAACGGAATATTTACTATCCATTTATAAATAATTTATTGCCGGTTATAATAGAAAAAATACATTTATTTCTCTTGTGATTTAATTCTTTCGTCTGTGCTGTTGTAGCATCACTAGTTTATACGGAGTGTAGCGAATGAAAATCAGGAAGTGATGTCATAAACTGAACTCAAGTGGTCATTAACACGCAGCGTCTTTACTTAAGAAAGCAAAATCAACTGGTTAACTTATATGTGCTTCATTTGCAATTATTTTGAAATAGTATTTCTTTATTTGCCATTAATAGAATGATTGATTGATAGATATATGTCTTTAGGGACGCCATATGCTCTAGGTCATTAGTCCCGTTAGTGTAGTGAACGCTTTCGTCTCGGGAGGTGGTGGTGATTCTTTCCCCGTTGGATGGTGAGGTCCGTCCCCGACATACACGTCACTTTGAGGGGTAATTCTCTCCTAGCAGGGTACTGACCCAGAAAGGACTAACTCTAAGCTCCTTACTGGTCTCCTGACATTGCAGGTTGTGTAGGTCACGCAAGTGTGAGTGTGTAAGAGGCAGGAATAAGTCGAGGAAAATAAATGAAAGTTCTCGCGCTGTCTGGGGTTGCTTCTTAAAGGTGCTGCTCCGTCGGTCGCAGAAATCACGGACGCCTACCGACCAGAGCAACCTCCCGCTAGAATTCTCTCCCAGAGAACGACTGAATTAGAGATAGTTATTTAGTTGGAATCGAAAATCCGCCATCTTCGTGACACAATCTCCAGGTGCTTCCGGTTAGAGTTGCTGCAGAAAGACCGCAATGCTACCTTTAAGATAAACTCAGCCTGTCCATAGAAAGAGGTAACATAAATCAAATATATAATCCAGTTTTAGAATTCCTGATTACTAGATCTCGAATTATCTGAGATCGCTAGAGCATTATACGCACCTGGCCAGCATATATTCGTGGCGCGTAACGCTGAATCTGCGCCCAAACCCATGCTTATGTATTATATAACGAGTACGAGTGGTCAAATATTGGTCAAATGTGGTCATGGTCAAATATTTTTGACTGATTCGTCTAGTGTGCCCGCCGGCCTGACCGGACAATGGCCCCGTGGGGATTGCCTCATGTGCGAGAGAGACCTGGGTAAAGTAAACAGTATTATTCTGCAGCGAAGCTGATGGGGCATTTGCAGCTAAGGTCTAATGGTTTGCTGCGTCTGAAAGAAACCAATTGGTGGCTAAATTATTTGAAATGAATTATTGTACTACAAGATGTTCGTCGACAAAAATAATAAATTTGCAAATAGTAATGGCTAATTCAAAATGCAAAGATACATGAAACATTTAATGCGCATTTGCAGATATGCAAATGCTTTTGAACCCTGTCACTTACCAACCTCGTTCCAAATCATTGGCAAAATGACCTTGATACATAACTTAATACAACTGTATATTCTTTAGTGAATGGCGATTTACGGACTAGTTATTCTCTACAAAATAAGAACGTCTCTGACGTATAATATTATACGTCGGCACTTTAAGACTAGATCAGCTTTTGAGATGCAATCAAATGAAAGCCCATTGAAAGCCATCAATTCACGGTCTCCTGTAACTTCGAGTGGAAAATTAATTTATTTAAATGAATTTAATTTCGAAGTATTAATGTTAATTTGCACTTTTATTTGCTTAATTAAACAATTTAGCTTTCGTTTGTATCCCTGTAATTGCATCCATATAGTAACAATTACTTAAACATTCACTTTTGAAAACACAAGTGAATATTCATCAATGGTTGAAAGTGAGTGTAGAAAAATATTAATTTATTTATTGATACGTCATTGATAGTTATTGCTTTTGATATGAGGTCGTAACTTGCGTAACCTTCCTGGATCCAGAGGATCGTGGTTACGAGTGAAATATAAAAATAGTTGAATGATGCTACATGTTCTCTTATGGCGAGAATTATGAAAGGGAAATATGAAAAAAATGAGCTAAGTTATCCACTTAATTAGTACATAAGTAAATCTGAATTATTAAATTAAGTCAAAAATAAAATCTTGTATGTACCACGGGCGTACTAATGACCGAGCGGCGACAAAAACCCAATGGCCAAAGGCCCATGTTGATCACGTCGGTGACTAAGGTTCCTAATATAATTTCTCAGAAGAAACACAATCGGTTGCTTGCAGCGCTTGGCGTTTCCTACCCGGCGACCACCTCGCCTTGTGCAATGCGCTGAGACAGCGAGCATTTCTTCCCCGCGCCACGGCGCTCCACGTCCCATCCCACCTCGAGGAGGCGCCTAGGAGCCCGCGCCAACTTCGTCGAGTCTGGCCCCGGAAATGTCTTCTCCGCCACTCCTCGCCTCCTCCCGCGCTGTCGAGCTACCCAGTCCTATCTACCCCGGAGCGCCGACGTCTCGAAGTGGCTCGCGCGGCACTATCCGAGCCCGGCTTAGCTACCTCCCTGCCCCCGGCTCCCGCTCACAACTGTCTACCCAGTGCTCCTAATCTCCCACGTCCTTTCCTCCCCCCCGCACCGCTGCCTGCCGCTCCCGCGACCAGTCACACCCACGTCTCTGCGCTGTCGCGCCGTTACGGGCAGCCGCATGCAACACTTCGCCCCGTTCCTCAATCTCCCACTCCTTTTTCCGATTTCGCTCTGCCCCGCCTTGTCTGCTGCCTGCCGAATCTCGCACCATCACACCCTCCTCCCTGCCCCGTTCACCTCAACACTTCCACCCTTCCTCATCTCCCACTCCTTTCCTCCTCCCCGCTCCCTGCCTCCTCTCGCACCATCACACCCTCCTCCGCTTGCCCCTTCCCCTCAACACTTCCACCCTTCCTCATCTCCCACTCCTTTCCTCCCTCCCCGCTCTGCTCCTCTCTCGCACCATCACATCCTCCTCCCTCTCCGTTCCCTCAACACTTCCACCCTGCCTATCTTCCACTCCTTTCCTCCCCTCCCGCTCCGTTGCTTCCTCTCGCACCATCACACCCTTCTCCCTGCCCCGTTCCCCTCAACACGTCCACCCTTCCTCATCTCCCACTCCTTTCCTCCCTCCCCGCTCCGTTGCTTCCTCTCGCACCATCACACCCTTCTCCCTGCCCCGTTCCCCTCAACACGTCCACCCTTCCTCATCTCCCACTCCTTCCTCCCTCCCCGCTCTGCTGCCTCCTCTGCACCATCCACATCCTCCTCCCTGCCCCGTTCCCCTCAACACTTTCCACCCTTCCTCATCTCCCACTCCATTTCTCCCTCCCCGCTCCGCTGCCTCCTCCGCACCTCACACCCTCCTCCCTGCCCCGTTCCCTCAACACTTCCACCCTTCCTCATCTCCACTCCCTTTTCCTCCCTCCCCGCTCCGCTGCCTCCTCTCGCACCATCACACCCTCTCCGCTGCCCCTCCCCTCAACACTTCCACCCTTTCCTCATCTCCCACCTTCCTTTCCTCCCTCCCCGCCTCTGCTCCTCCTCATCGCACCATCACATCTCCTCCCTGCTCCGTTCCCCTCAACACTTCCACCCTGCCTCATCTCCCACTCCTTTCCTCCCTCCCCGCTCCGTTGCTTCCTCTCGCACATCACACCCTTCTCCCTGCCCCGTCCCAACACGTCCACCCTTCCTCATCTCCCACTCCTTTCCTCCCTCCCGCTCTGCTGCCTCCTCTCGCACCATCAACATCCTCTCCCTGCTCCGTTCCCCTCAACACTTCCACCCTGCCTCATCTTCCCACTCCTTCCGCCCTCCCCGGCTCCCGTGCTCCTCTCGCACCATCACACCCTTCTCCCTGCCCGTATCCCCTCAACACGTCCACCCTTCCTGCATCTCCCACTCCTTTCCTTCCCTCCCCGCTCTGCTGCCTCCTCTCGCACCATCACATCCTCCTCCCTGCTCCTTCCCTCAACACGTCCACCCTTCCTCATCTCCACCCTTTCCTCCCTCCCCGCTCCGTTGCTTCCTCTCGCACCATCACACCCTGCTCCTGCCCCGTTCCCTCAACACGTCCACCCTTCCTCATCTCCCACTCCTTTCCTCCCTCCCCGCTCCGCTGCCTCCTCTCGCACCATCACACCCTCCTCCCTGCTCCGTTCCCGTCAACACTTCCACCCTTCCTCATCTCCCACTCCTTTCCTCCCTCCCTGCCCCGCTGCCTCCACTCGCACCATCACACCCTCCTCCCTCGCCAGTTTCCCTCCCCACTCCGGCGCTTCCTCCCACCCCGCTCCGCTACCTTCGCTCGACCCGTTCCCCCCTCTTCACCACCCCGTTTCCCCCTCTCCGCTCCGTCAAGCCACCCCTCACAAAAGGCTCCCGGGGGAAGTTCATAAATTGGGAAACTTGGCCTGTTGCCGGAGGACGAAGGCTGTTAGGTGCGATGCCGCTAAGTAGAAGCGATAGTCGGCATGTTAAGAGGCCAATAATGGCGTCCAAGAGCGAACAGCAACAACAACTACTTTCGCTTACGCAACTTGGGGAAACAAAGTGCGGGAGTAACAACATAAACATCGATGTTTGAGGGGGAGAACGATGAAGTTTTACTTCGCTCGGCCACCTTAATAGAACTCTAAGGGTGATAGCTGCTACTATTGCAAATGCAATCACATTGTAATCGCATCGTTTAATTTTGTTATCATAGGTGTATCAGAACGAAATTAGAACGAAATCACTTTAATTGGTTGCTGAAAAACATAAGGACAAGGACAATTAGAAAAACATAAACACAAGGACACTTAGAAATAAGTAGTGAAATTATTAAAACTGGTCCTATAACTGATGATAATAAATGTGAGCATTGACACGGAAAAGTACGTAATTGTTACAAACTAAAGTGGGATTAATGTAGAATAAAATAAAAGAATAACGTAAAAGAGTGAAATAAAAGAATAAAATAAAATAATTCGTGATAGTGGCATTTGTTCATATTATTTTTAAACAGGTAAGTTGCTAGAAATATGAATGAAAAATGAAGCATGTACAAGAAATGGTTTGTTGTGATTACGTCGTATATTCCTGGGAACGTATATATTTTATTACAAATTATGAACATATTTACATCAATTCAGAATATAGCTAAATATCAAACATACTGATATTTACAAGTTTCCAGGTACCTGGATAATTTATATCCTAAAATATATTTCAGAAATATTTCTTCTGTAATGCAAAAAACATGTACAGTGAACTCCAGTTACAGTGAACATCTGAGGACTAACCTTTTTATTTCACTATATCAGATGTTAGTTATATCCGATGATGTCAAAATTGAATAGAATTTATATACAATGATTAACTTAATGTAATTTTATTAAACGGAAGCAAGCAGTTGCCGCCGCTAGTCACACGGGTCACGCTGTAGCCATGCAGGTCACGAGCTTTGTTTCCGCAGCGAAACTGAGTGGCCTAAGTTCACCAGTAAGGTCCCCATTCCCAGGCGGTTACTTCCATCTCACGGGAGATATCTTCGATTATAATCTTTGGCTGACCCATATTTTTTCCTTGCTGCCTAGTGATGGAAGTTGTGGCTCTGAGGCGATATTATTTCCAAGAGGGAACTAATTTCCCAAACATACTTCCTTCGTTCACTTTAGCAGAGGTTCGGAGTTCACTATAGCCCAATATTCTTGTACGTATTTATTGTGTAAGTGAAACGGGACCAGAGACAAATTCATTATAACCGAGTTCACTACAACCGGAGGTGAGTGGATAATGAATTGTGATATACAAGAGACATCAATTAAATAGTTATTTAGGAATTTTTAACTTAATATTGAAAAATCCCTTTGTGAATTCAATTTTTCACAAATGCTTTTGATCGCATGGCTTGGAGAATTTTAATGGTAGACAGGAAACCGAACGTGATTCCTAAAACAAGCGATTTCACAGATAAATAGTGTTCAATATTTGCAAATTACAAATGTATACATTATTTAATTATTCACGTAGGATCTTTAATATATAACATATATAAATATATACTGTATATTTATATGTATAATGCTTCCAAATTTTGAAATGTTCACATAAGGTGAGAGTTTTGTGTTTTGTTAAACTGGTAGTGAAACTCATAAAAATGCACATCATCCCACAGCCTAGTGGCTGCAGGCGGGCTACTTGCTGACTCATCGCACAATACGTCACAGTTCAGAGCACTATAACTTTTTGATACTCACGCATGGCCTTGAGCAGTGCGTCGGTGGGCAAGGGATTACTATTTTCAACGCGGGGCAGGGAAACGCGTGAATAGATACCATGCCCACACACTTTCCCACGCTCAGAGACTCCGGAGGGAGGGAAGAGGGAATTCCCCTACGGACTACGCCTTCAGAGACAAACGACCTGAGACATTCGACAAAAGACGAATTCTACGCTGACAGCTTACGCCTCTCTTATTGACAGTGCCGTTCTAATGTCTAAATAACGAGTCACGGGGAGAGATAATTTAAAACAGAATTGCATTTGCTCTCATTTCATTACGAGTATCTCGCGAATTTATATCAACTGCATTACATTCACAGGAATTCCGTTTTATTACGTTATTTCGTGTAGAACATGGACAACCATTCCGTTTCCGCGTTGGACAGATTCCGATTGGTGCCATCTTATTTCACAAAGAACGAATTTTCTGATTTTCTGATAGTGGCATGTTTCCGGCTTATATAGGTTCCGGTTTAGACAGATTTTACTGTATGAACTGCATTTACTGTATGTATTACAAGTTAATCGCATTTATGACATCGTGTCCCCGTATTATTAGCAAAAAAAACAACAAACTATCCATCCCCCGAACGGTGGAAGCTCTTCGTCCAATGTGACGTCATTTATGGTCAGACCTCGAAAAGGATTCACGCGAAAAAATAGAGAAATACAATTTTAAAAAGTAAGCGGGTTTTGCGAAGAAGGCATTGATACGCTCATGATGGAACAAGCATAACAGCTGACGCAACATCCTCCTGGTAAATATTCTCATAGTTTTTAGGAATTTATCACGTCATCACCTGTAAAGCTCTCCATATGATGAGACCCTCTTACTTTTAGGGAGCTTATCAGTTGATTATACATCATCAAGCGTGAGACTCTCCTTGAAGTTTGGTTCAAAGTGTGGGTGTGGATCTCCAATTTTCACTATTCGAAGGTAAGTCAAAAGAAATAGTGATGCTCAGATTCGCTTAAATTATACCCGTTGTTTCAGTTCAAACAAGCTAAATTATTTACGAAAATACTGTTTTCTTTGGGGCACTCATGCCCTGCTAGCCAATAATGGGTAAAGCATTTTATATTACTTATGAAGTTCTATCAACTAACCAAGAATTACTCTCCATAAAAACAAAACATTTTGAAACACTGTATGACGTAGTATATTATTAACCCTAACACCAAAGTAAAACTTCTGTTCTGCAAAACGTTGGTCGTAGAATGATGGCGCGTGATTCAATTCCAGGGCGCAAAAGGGGAATACAGGCCATGTTGCGAGTAACTGGTATAAATCATTTACTGAGTACGTTCTCACAGATGAGGATCTAAAGTTTAGTAACAGACGAAAAAAATGTTTTTCGTGGTAAAATATGATTGTTAACTAAGTAAATAAATTTAATATCGTGAAAATATGCAATAAAAAATTGTCACATTAGTAATACCTGTTCAATTTTAATTATTTGTGAATCTCACTAAGGATATTTTTGGGATGATTACTTAATCTAGGAAGTGAAATACCTCAAAATAATAATCAAGCCCAAAATATTATTTGTGTTCTGCAGAAGATGTTGAAACAAAACATTGTTTTGGTTCAGATGTGTATGACGTTTGGAAAAGTATCTTATCAGTAGATTGTATTTATTTTCATTATATTTTAAAACTACTTTTTAATAGAATTTGTAAACATTTGCCCAATATTTGAACAGCTTTCGATGTAAATGACTAGTACTAACATTTGAATTGCAACTAAATGTTTTAATATAATCTTTTGTACTTGCATACATATGTACTACTAAAAAACACATCACAGTTACTCCTACTTCTAAATAAATCACTTATCCTTCATGCTCATGACAATTACCTGACAATAAACCCTATAATTTAATATCATTATTTGCAATATCGGTATATTTACGTATACTCGACTTCACTGATAGCATTTCGTTTTAAGCTAGTAGTTTTAATTAAATTCATTTTAAATTAACTTGGTAATTTAATTTTTCTTTAGATTTAATTACAATAGAATGCAAATCGAAAAATAAAGTTCAAACAAATACGTAACACGAAATGCTTACTGTTAAACAAAAAAAATTCATGCTCCTGAAATAACCAGATATCAGCAATTTTTTGAAGAGCATGTAAAAATTAAAATCATTGGAAGGCACATCAAAAATATATGAAATGTGGAATTTCTCACTCAAGTTGAAAATAAATTATAAATCTAAATTATTATCAAAAATAATATAATTTCAATTCGAATATTTTTATATGGTTTATATTTACGATAAAAATGGAAGGAAATTTAAGAATAAATCATATTAAAACAATTTTTTTAAATGTACAAAAGGAATCTGATAAAACATATTTTAAAAATCACTACGAAAACTCAAAGAACATATACTTTATTAATATTATCCTTACATTTATTCATCAAATTTAACATTTATGGTATGAGTCGTATAATGGGCTACATACAAAACCTTACCTCGTAATTAATGAAACTCAGAAACTGTTATATGATTTGCAAACTAAACAAACAAAGAAATAAAAAAAAATATTTCACAGTAGTTAATACAAAATATAAAAGACAGTAAAATGAAATATTAACTAACGTACGCAAAGAGAACGTAAATGTCAGCTAAGGCACTCTGCTATATGATGCATTTATTGTGAATTTATTTCTTTTCACATTTATTTCTCTTAAAATTCTTAACCCATTCATTTTTGGTCTTCTTCTTCACTTTCGTTTTAACTCTCTTTTTGAATTTACTTTTCTGTTCATTCATTTTTTTCTTCGATTCTTTATTATCATCAGATTCAGAATCTTCTTGTCCACCTTCATTGTTTAGCGTTCTTGTTTTCCTTTTACCCGAAAACATTCTCTGAGGAGACTTTCTCTTTTTCCCGGTCGAAGGGCCGGGGACGCCCTCATCATCGTTCTCTGGTTCTTGTTGAATTTTTTTGGCTAAAGATGCAATAGAGAAAGCACGTAAGTCGGAGGTCGAAGTAGACGCCTCTGGGGTATTTGTATCTTCCCTTCCATCACAAGTAGTGCCATGGCAAAGACTCGAATCACTTTTCGTATTTGGTGCAATAACTTCAATGGAAGGAAGGTCAGCAGTTAGTATCTCTTTTGGTGAAGAAACTGTTTGTGCATGATCAGTAGAAATAAGATTAGATGTCTCAGAACTTGGATTATTTGATGAATCTGTAGAACCATTATCGGAGGAAGTTTTAGAAATTATGATAATTTCAGGTTGTTTAGCAGAATTCGGGACAGAAAAATTAGCACATTCTACTAGAAGAGAAGTAGATGCTACACAAAGAGTTGTCGTTGAACTTTCTCCTTCCACTGACAAACAGTCAGAAGAATCTGGTTCGAAATCCTTTGGTTCTTGTTTTATCTTGATTGCAGAAAAATCAAAAGAGTGAGTGGAATTCGAGTGGCAAGTAATTACAAAGGACGAAGTAGTGCCTCGTAAGGAGGCAGAACACGAAGCCACATCTGAAGTAGCAGAACCAGGAGACGGTGACAGACTCTCATTATCTGTGTTGTGAGCAGCTGTAGGAGTAGCAGCCAGAGGTGACACAGCCGGTGAAATAACATTGTCAAAAGGAAGATTGGGAGACAACTGTGAAGTAGAAACTGAACCATCGGTGATCGATGTTGCAGCAACGGCTTCATCCATCGTATCGTTGTCCTGGGCACTGCAAGGTTCCAAATGGGAGTCCTGGTCAGAAACTTGAGCATCGACAGATCTCGTGGGGTTATCGTGGTCTCCCTCTGACCGACGTGGAGTGGCCACGTGGACATCATTCCGCGCATGAGAAGCGCTAGAAATGCGCACGTGACCATGAGGCTGTGTGAGGGGAACCTCTTCGTGAGTGGATCCCGTATCGGACACGTGGCCTGGAGCATGATCTTGTGATGATTCCACAGAGAGGCGGCCAGGATCTCGAGCATGGACCTGTGCCTGTTCGCCTGGAGCAGACTCCTGCGCATGAGGCTCGTCCGGAGCGCACGCGTGACCCAGATGGCAAGAAGCCCGCGCGTGGTCAGCTTCCGGAGAGGTCACGCGGCCGGAATCCTGCACGCGACAAGGGCGCCCAGCAGAGACGCGTGCGGGTGACGGAGTAGGGGCTGAACCCCGCTCCGTCACCTGCGCTGCAACTTCCAAATTCAGCGGCTCCTGTTCCGGCTGTACCTGCTCCTGCGATTGGGTGTCGAGGGTTTTCCACATTGCCAATGGTTTAGGCAGGCATTGTGGTGGGTCAGCACCCGTTTCTGTCAACAAATTTATGCCCAATTATTTACATCATTCTACAATCACTCAATGAATTACGCATCATTTCACGCTAGTCCAATCATTCATTACACATCGTTTCGCATTTATGATGCATATATCAAGCAAATATGAACACAACAGGAGACAAAAAGTGATCTGCCGAAAGTACTGATAAAATGCAATGAAATGCAATTATGATAGAATTACTGCATCAATCTGGCAATGTATTTATATTTAGAACATTTTCTGTTCTTTCCGTGTTATCCGCGAGAACATAGCGTTTCCATGATCTTTTTATGAAAAATTACCTCTGCTTTTACTATGTCCCTCCGAACGTAAAACAGATCATCTATATTGATCTAACTGTAAGGCCTGCCTGTAAGAGTACGTCGGAATATCCACTGAAGAGATTACGTGACATTTTTTATAAACAGATGATTAGCGTTTAAACTTTTTTTATGGACATAAGTTTCTAATATTTAAAGTTCTAAACCATAAAACAGATATTATTTTTCTAAACAAAGAATGAACGCAACTACTGGGCCCATCTCTGTCTCCGCCACCCCATTGGTATGCGACAGTTAACCCTGCCGCTACCAAGGATTTTTTAAAATTTAGTGCTACCAAAGGTGATAATTCAATTACCCCACCAAAAGTTTAGAGAAAATTGATGGAGACATGAAACATTTCTAAATGTTCAAGTTATGTATCAACAGAGTTATCGATATTTATATATTCGAAGTCACTAATAGTATACTATTTTGCCATGTAGAAATTAAAGAAACATACTGAATGCCAAAGCACCATATGGGTAGTATTAACCCATCTTCTGCCAGGCGGGGTAATGGAAATATTAAACTTTATATATTTTAGTATTTTGGCATTTCTCAATTATAGAATATTTTGAAATTCACTATATTTATTTTCATTCATGTGAGTAAAATTATGCCGAAATGAAAATAAATGTATCATAATTTATTATTAGTTTTGCAGCTCGCGATATCATGATGCCCTCCTTTGGTAGTTTGGGTAATAAAAATGTAGCAAGATTATTACAAAATCTTACTACTGTTTTACTATTACTAGATACCAGTTTATTCTGTTATTTTTCATTGCTGTGCTTTTAAATTATATATGTCAACACTGCACTAAAAGCAGTTAAAGAAAAATCCCGCTATGTCTACGAACTACGCTACTCACTGCGCTGCATCGACTGAGGCGTGGAATCGAGGGCAGAGGAGTGGGCGGCAGCGACCTGACGGTCGTCCAGTCTGGCCCGCTGCGGGGGCGGCTGGTAGGGCGACGGGGACGCTGCCCGTCGACGTGCCGCGGGAACCGCCAGATGCAAATCACCATCAGAGCCATCGCTTTCAGAGCTATCACCATCAGTTTCCCTTCCACCAAAACCAGCCTGCTTCTCTTTTTGATCTTTTCCAGTCTGCCCACACAGTTGCTCGCACTCGTCTAGAGCGTGAGCGCTAATTGACGCATCTCCATCACTTCCTGGACTCGCAGTCTGTAATTTCACGCTCCCTGTTCCATCAGCATCGATCTTACCTAGATCTTGGTCGTTTAAGCGAACGCCAGTCCGCTGCTCAAACATGCCCGTCGGATGGTCATTCAGCTCTCTTGAACGAGCGCGTGCTCCAGATGCCGCGCGAACCTCGCAGAGAATCCTCGCTATTTGCTCCGTCGAAATCATCGAGTCGTCGTTACCGCCGTGAATCTCGTCTACTGGGTCCAGGGACGGTGGATTTCGTGTCGCGTGTCCTTGTTCGTGGTGATCGAGCGCAACCTTACTTGCAGTGCGCGTTGGAGAGTCTCGTGGCGTGACGGGATCTGTCATAGTTGCGGGGCTGGGTGGGTCTTGTCTCGGGCACACGGAAGACGACGTGGGTTGGGATGTGGTTGCCATTCTATTGGACGGTTGTGCCGTGTGTTCGGGAGATGACAACTTGGTCGACTGATCAACAGACGTACCCTTACCTTTAGACAGCTCTAATGGTTCCTCAGGTAATGACGTCGGTTCAGATACAGCTGCGGTAAGACTTGGCGTCGGGTTCAAGTGTCCATGGGCTGAATTCTCAACAGAATTAAGCGCAGAAGCTGGGATTTTCGCTATATGATTCGTGGATAGGGGTGGTAATGCCACAAGTGATTGAGAAGTGTTGTCAGTTTTACTACGCATCTGACCCGAGCGTCCGTTAGCTATTGACACGTTACAATGGACAGCAGATGAACTGATCTCATCCGCCGGAATTAACGTCATATCAGATTGAGATTCATTATCGGTACTGCTAGGTGTTTGGTCAACGCGTCTGTTAGCTGATTTCGCGTTGGAATGGGGAGCAGATCCAATCTTTCCCATAGGCCGATCTATGGGCACATGAACTGATTCCATCTCCGATTGCGATCCAGAATCGGTTTTATTAGAAGTCTCGCTCGAGTCGTCGAGAACTGTTGGCACGTTAGAATCAACAGCTGATGCCGACGTAGTGGTCTCATCCGTGAGTATACGAATTAAGTCCATGGCTGATTGAGATACAGCATCGGTTCCACTGGAAGTCGGATTCAAGGGACCATGGGAGGATGGCTTGTCAGAATGGAGAACAAATGGAATATTCCTCACGGCATTGTCTATGGGTACGGGCAATGCCGTGGTCGTCTGTGGTGCAGCTGAGGTTATACCAAGCGTCTGTCTAAATGGCCCATAAGTTGATGGCACGCTATAACTAAGAGCAGAAGCAGAATCACCCAAGAGATTGTTAATGGGCACAGGTACTAATACCATAATCGACTGACGTGCAGTTGCGGATTTATTAGGTGAGTGGATTGATTGTCCATTGGCTGGTTCCGCCGTGGAATTGAGCGACGATGAAGAATCATTGACGGGTTGAACCGCGCGTGAGAGCACTAAAGCCATGGTCGATTGCGATGTCTCATTCGAGATATGGGTCGAGTGACCGGGTACTGATGGCACATTACAAGTATGTGTACATACAGGGGCGACGGGTTCCTGGATGGGTCGCCAGTCACTTGATTGCGCAGAGGATTCAGCAAGGTTTACTCTGCTACCTGCAGTCTGTCCTCCATGAGCGTTAGGCAATTGGTTATGGTTCTGCGACGTAGAGCTCGTGCTACTCGTCGAGTGATCCACAGTCTTGTGGACTGGCGGAATGGTGGATGGCTGTGCAGTTCCGGTGCTCCGTGATGTCTGCTCTGGGAGTTCGTAGGATGATTCAATAGTGGATTGAGGTGTAGCTGAAGATTCATGCGGCGAAAGCCTTCTGTGTTCAGACGTTGTCGGCGAAGTGTCCTGAGACATGGTATTCTCTGTATACTCTGCAGTCTCGTAGGTGGTGTTTAGAGCTGCGGTTGTGGAGGTACTTGGCTGACTTCCGTGTCCGTAAGATGGCTGCGAGTTCGCAGAAAGTTGCATTGATGACATAGCTACAGCCGCTTCGTAGAGGCTAAGAGTCCCATTATGCATGCGTTCCGAGTACTCCTTAATTGTTTCCAATGTACCGTTTACTATCTGTTCCCTAATAATATGTTCCACGCCGTGTGTCGCTACAATTCCTTCGATTTCCGGTTGGCCTGATTGAAGGTATGTACCGTTCGCCGAAACATGTGTATTAAAACCTGTATAATGCTGATGAGGTACTGAAATGCCTCCCATGTCAGTACGATGGTAGTCCCCCGTAGGCTGCTGTAGGTATCGTGAGTATTGCGGGTGTGGTACTCCTTGAATCCATGTAGGCTGCACATGCGCTGATGAATGTGGTATTGGAAACGGTTTCTGTATCCAGATTTGTTGTAGCTGCGCTGTTGGATGCGGCTGTTGGTGCCGGGGTAGTTGTGGACCCGCTGATGAATGTGGTGTTGGATGCGATGTTTGTTGCCAGACTGATGATGGTGGGTGCGCCAATGAATGTGTTGGAGGAGGCTGATGCTGCCGGGGTGTTTGTGGAGGCGCTAATGAATGTAATGTTGGAGGGGGATGTTGCTGACTGGGTGGTTGCTGAGGCGCTGATAAATGTGGGGTTGGAGGCGGCCGTTGTTGGCCGGTTGACAGTGAGTGTGCTGATGAATGTGGATCCGAAGTCTGCAGTTGCGACCTCCTGTGGCCACCACCCGCACTCTCCTGCCCTTCGGAGCTACGACTGTGGTGGCCAGAAGTAATTTGAGAAGAGAATATAACTGTTGGTCTACTCGGAACTCTTTCATCTCTTCTAACCGTTCTCAGGTCCTGAGGTCCATGGAAATTCTCCTGTGGCTCTCTCAATGATCCAACAAAAGATGAATACAAAATGTTAGCATTGATGCTGTCGTTTGTCCCAGTCGACCCATCTTCAGAGTCCTCTTCCCAGTCTTCATCTTCGGTTTCGGCTAGTTGTTGGAGATTTCGTGACGATTCCTGACGTTCTCTGTCTTGAGGGCGCGAGGAGAATTGAGGGCCAGCCCTCGTGAAAACATTTTCTGGGCCCTCTTGAGATTCTCTTTTTGATCTTGAGGTTCCTGGATCGGAATGAGTGGAGGTAGAAGGAGCTGATGTAGATCGACAGGTGGGTACGTGGGTACCTGGATGAGTCTGATGCATACTGCGAGTCCCTTGTGACAGCCTACTGTCGTACCCGCTATGTTGCCCGCATGGATGAGGGTGACTGCGTTGGGAAGGGTCAGAAATTCCAGCATCCGAGTGACGGCGCTGGCCTGTATCTCGCTCGTGACTGTGGCTCGCTCTGGCTCTCGCGTGTGTGTGCGACATAGAGAGTTGCTTATTTCTTGACTTAGGTGTGGATTTTCCACTATCTTCATAACGTACAGATTTTAAAATACCTTTCAGCTTTGGACGAGTTGGTAATTTTCGTTGGTTTGTGGAACCCGACAACCCAGTACTGGTAGACGGACGGGCAGGGTCAGCAACTGACTGCGAGGCATTCTCAGGAACTGATGGATGTGGCTGATGAAGACTTATTCTCTTTGGCATGCCAGAGGCATGTTCGGCTGTGGAGGTAGCCTTTCGTTTGGCACGGAGAGGCGACTCGGGGTGATGAACACGAGGCACAAATGTACCTGACGTGGAAGGAGTAGCATTTGGCGGATTTTCAGGTGGTCGGTTTTGAGGCGAGTTAAACGCAGCTTGGAGGTGAGATACTATTTGGTGGTAATCGGTCGCGAAATTCAAAAGATAGGTACCAAAGATGGACCTAAGATAATCCATAATTGTGGCCAGTGCATTCTGGTCTTGCCCGCCAGTAAAATGAGGACGCTGAGAATATTGTTCCTCTTGGTGGGTAGGCCCTCCTGAACGCGGATACATGGTCGGTGCACTGCTAGGACCTGGCGTAGGGTCCGTGGCTTGAGTGTCATTTGTTACTATATTCGGCATGGGGATCTCGTGAGTAACATGCGCATTTAAATCATATGTTCTCTTCCGAATGTTGCCCTGTAGTACTTCTGAATGGCCAGCTCCGGTATTTATATCAATCTGTAATAAAGTGTACAAGATATATTTTTCAAAACCATTACTAGCTTATATTCTGCAAGCAAAGGGATGGGAGGGGCATTAGACACTTTAATAAATTGAGTACTTACAAATAACAACTGTGCTAGTAAAATTATATTTTCTAAATGATAATTAGAGCAAAAAAATAGATTCATATTTTGTATTGTTTTCAAAAAGTTATAAAACCATAATTAAGAGGAAAAGTGTGATCCTCAGCGTCAATTTTCTATTTGTTATTATCTCCTACAGTTCAGTCAATACTAGGGATTATTGATAATAAATTAATGATGAAATAACACAAAAAACACTCAGAGACCTCTTCAAATTTCACAAAACATGACAAAATTTCAACGTGCAGAAATATGGCAATAAAGAGATAGTACCAGAACCAAAGCGAAAAAAAGATCAGTAGAAAGAGGCACAATAAGGGAGGGGGAGGAATAGTGAGGACACGAGAGACAAGGATAGAGAATAAAGAAAAAAATGAAAGGGGAGAATATTATTGCGAAAAATGTGAGGATGGTATGGAAAAGAAAGACAGATGTAAATGGGGAGAGAGACGAAGCGCAAGTTTGAGGAATAGAGAGAAAGAGGAGACTGATAAGAGTGCGGGTCTCACCTTCAAGTGGCTGTCGAGGAAGTCCATGGGGTGACTACCGGGGGGCGCGCCGAAGGGGTGCGGGTGCGGGGCGGCCGCGTCGTGCAGCAGCTGGTTGAGCTCGGGCAGGTGCAGCAGCGGCTGCAGAGCGAGCATGACGGCGAGCGCCAGGGCCGCGGGCAGCAGCGCGCGCAGCGAGGGCGCGGCCCCCGGCGCGGCCGACGGCTCGCACNCCCGCCCCGCCCACCTCGCACGCGACTAGGAATGCGGGCAACGACAGACAAGGCGTGAGGAAGGTAGGAGAAACGAAGAGAGACAAAGGTAGAAGCGTCGGGGACAGGAGAAGGAAATGGTCAAGAGAGGGGAAAAGTAATGTAATGAGTATTATAGAGATAAGTAGTGACAAGGGAACAGGAGGTGATAAATAAGAATAAAGGGAAAAGAAGAATTGACAAAATGAGATAAGAGAAGGAAATAAGAAAATACAGACGACAGGAAGGAAAACAGAAAATGAAGAATGTAGGATTCAAAATAGTGAAGAAAAACAAATGGACTTCACAAAGAGAAGAGCGTGATAAAAAAAGAGCACGAGAAACAGGGGTACAACACAGAGACGGAAAAGTAAATCCAAGAAGGACCAAACGTAGAATATGATGGGAGAAGATGAGAGGAAGAAAAGATAAAGAAGTAAAAAGGCAGAAAGGAGGGTAAGAGAGAATACGAGGCACGGAGAGAGATGAGGAAGGAGAAGGGTGGGGAAAATGAGAAAAAGAGAAGAGAGGAAAAAGGACGAGAGAGGGAAAAGGAAAAAAGGAAAAGATAATATAAAAGGAAAGGAATAATGAGGAGAGAGTAAAAGAAGCGGAAATGAGAAGAGTAACAGGGGTGAAGAAAAAGAAGAGAGCGAAAAGGAGAAGGGAAAAAAGAATCAGAGAAATACAGAAGAGTGGAAAATGGAGAAGAGATAAAGGAGAAAACGAGACGAAATTAGAAGAGAGAAATTTGGTGAGAAAAATGAGAAACGGCGTAATATAAAAGTGAGAATAGATGGAAAGAGAAAATGAAAAGCGAGGGAAGAGGGAAGTAAAGAGAAGAAAGAAGAGCGAAAAATGCATGATAAAAAAGGAAAAAAAGAGAATATAAGAGAGAAGAAAGGACGCAATGTCAATAGGAGAGAAGGCAGAGAAAGAGATAAAGAAGAGAAAGTCATAAAAAGAGGAAAAGAAAGATAATATATAGAAATATATTGAAGAGAGAGGAGAAGGAAGGCAATTGAGGGTCAAATAAACGAGTTAGTAAGAACACAAAAGAGAAAATGGTGAGGAGACCTAAGAGAAGGAAAATAAAAGAAACAGTGAAAGCAAATTACAGAAGAGATAGAACAAAAAGGAAGAAAGATGGAGAAAATTGAGAAGCAAAGGAAAAGGATACACTAGAGGAAACAATAAAGAGATAGTTATGAGAAAAGAAAAAAAAAGAAAATGAAACGATATAAAGAGAGAAGAGGAGATAGAAGGGGATAAGAAAGAAGAGAAGGGATAAGAAAGGAAGTGTGAAAAGCGAAAAGAAATAAAAAGGAAAACAAGAGAGAAGGAATATGAACAAAAAAGAGAAGACAAGGAGGAAAACGGCAAGGTAGAAGAAATCAACAGAGAAAATAAAACGCGAGAGAGAAGGGAGAATAAATATGAATATATACAAAAGAGAACAGGGAACAAGAGGGATTTGGAGACATGACAGGACGGAGAGAAAGGTAAATAGCGGAAAGAAGGAGATTACGAGGAAAGACGAGAAAAGATAAGAGTGGAACGTAGAAGAGAATAGTAAAACTAGTGGAGATATAGAATGGCACAGACTTTCCCGTATGTGTTTTCTATTTCCTTCGGTCTCGGCTAGCTACTCGGACTTGCCAGCTGCCATCTATCACCGCCCTAAGGACATATTTGTCATTTTATTAATTTTTCGGTTTCCAAATAGTAAAAAAAATTATTTTAAGAATATTAAAGACAATTTAGAACTAACCCTACTAAAAGTTTAAAGATAAACTTTGGAGCTGTTTTTGATCAAATCTTCTTTTTGTAATTTTTAAAAATATTGTACATGACTTTAATGAAAAAACTAACTATGGAGAACAAATTGTATTAAAGGAAAACCTGTATCTTTAATTTTGAATTTTTAGGAAGACGTCAAAAAGAAATCATACTTTTGAATCAAATTTTGAATCAAATCAAATTTTTGAAAATGTCCGGGGGGCTTAATGTAAAGTAGCCGAGTCAGAAGGAGAGGGATTTCTTGAATTCGGAAAAAAAATCCTAGGCATAGTTTTGTAGTGTTCACATATGTACTGACAGACGGACGGACAGATGGATGTTTTGTCGTCAATTAATTTTTCGGTATCAAAGACCCACAAAACGGATTCTGGCTACATCGCGTGTTAGAGTTTGTTCTTAATTTAGCAACTGGATTTATTCAATTTATCGTTATCAGGGCCCGGTAATGATTTTTTTTGTGACGAAAATCCGACCTTTTTTCGCGCAGCATTATATAATTTTTCCTATACCACGTATATTCTTCCGTATATATGTATTTGTATGTATACAGGAAAGTTAAAAGATAATTGACGAGCAAGACATGGGAATATGCAAATTAGTTAAAGAGGTGAAAGAGAGAGATAAGATTTTGATTGATTTCGGGCTTGTCAACTGCTAATATTATTCGACCTGTAAGAATAGTAGTATATACGAATGCTGGTGGTGATACTGCACCGCTGGATGGCAAGATCCGTCGCTGGTCCCAGTTGGAACAAGTTCTAATCTCCCGATTGGTCTCCTGGCTGAACTCGATCTAGCTAGCTAGCCAGTGTCGAAAATTGTGCCAACGCCGGGACTCAAACTTAAGACTATGTCACTGCAGTGACATAATCTCAGTCACTGCAGTGACATAAAAATCAATGCCAAACGCCACCCTAGCCGGTAGATAAGTGCCGGTAGAATGCAGAGAGGCGGAATAATACAGCATGTAAGGAAATTCGTGAGAGAAGAGGAAGGAGAAAGAAAAACAGAGAAGAAGAGACTTAAGAAACCAAAGACAGAATAAACTATAAAAAAAAGGAAGGTGAGGCGGTTAAGAAGAATGAAACGCAAGAAAGCTGTGAGAAAAAGCTGTGACCGGATACAACACGAGAGAAAATAAACTGACGTAAGGAAAAGAGAGAAAAAGAAGACGAGAAGAAAAATATTAGAAAAAAGAAGTGAAGGGTGGAATTGAGGAAAGAAAAGAAGAAGGTAAGGAAGGACGTTGAAGAGCAAAAAAGTGAGAATGATGAGAAGAGAAGTGTCAACGAGAAGATAAAAAGTGATGAAAGAAGTAGAGAGAATAGAGGGTAAGGGAGAAGAGAGATCAAAAATGAAGACGAGAGAGGAGAAGAAAAAGAGAAGAGATAACAATACGAAAGAGCTCACTAGAAAGTAGATAAATACAAGATAAGATTACAAGAGATAGACAAAAGGTAAAAGGAGAAACAAAGAGGGAGGCGAAGAGAGGCAAATGTATGGTAAAACAAAAGAGTGAAATAAATTGAAGAGAAGGGAAAAGGAGCAGTGAAGGAAAAAAATCGAGATGGAAGGGGGAAGAAGGGAGAGACAAGGAAAAAGGAGAAGATGGGGATCAAAGATCTAAGAATAGAGGCAAATATAGAAGATAAAAAGGGGCAAAGTACATGAAAAGCCAAAAGATAACTAGAGGAATGAAGAGAGGAGAGGAAGAGAAAGAAAGGAAGATGAGAGAGAGTGAGCGAGCGAGCGAGCGAGCGAGCGAGAGAGAGAGAGAGAGAGAGAGAGAGAGAGAGAGAGAGAGAGAGAGAGAGAGAAAGAGAACTATACAACGAGGGCAGGGTAGCTACAGAAAGGAGAGAGAATAGCATAAAGAGAAAAGAAGAGCATGAGAAGAATAGCAAGAAAGTCAGAAAAACACCAAAAAATAGGAAAAACAAAACCCAGGAGAAAATATAAGAATAGAATAGTGAGAGGATAAAAGTGGAAGAAAAATATTGAAGGATAGAAAAGAAAAGAGGACAATGGAAAATTAAAAAGAGAAGAGAAAAAGAACATAGGCAAATAAAATGCTGAGAAGAAAAAAGGAGAAAAGGTGGAGGATCCAGGAGGTGAGTAGGGAAGAGAAGATGAGATAGGTAATGAGATGGGCTAACAAGAAAT
>BOPP01000006.1:11504481-11518183 GCA_017312745.1 Gryllus bimaculatus
AAAAGCGAGAGATCACATTTTCGCCTTTTATATTTTGGTCCCCTTTCCCTCTTTTCTTTCCCTCTTCCTTTTTCCCTTTTCCCCTTTTCCCCCACTTAGGTTTTTGGGGGGGGGGTTGTTTTTTTTTTTTTTTTTTTCCAAAAACTCCCCTCCCCTTTTTTTTCCCCCCCGCGTTTTTTTGCCCCCTTCTCAATTTAGATTCTAAAATTTTTTCATAGTAAAATTGCTTCTCTGAGTCTCTTTCCCCTTGGAAGTCGCTTCTTGGGTTTTTTTTTTTCTTTTTCCTCCTCCCCAATTATTTTCTTTCCTAATTAGTTTCCACTTGAAAAAATGTGTTTTTAATGTTTTAAATATTGCCTCTTTTAATCTTTTGTCCATATTTAATATTAATTATTTACGTCTTGCTCACGCTCTAACATTTTTTCTCCAATTCTTCTCTCTATTTTCTCTCTGCTGTTAATTCTCTAGTTTCCTCCCCTACCTTTTATTTTCTCTTTCAATTCCTCCCTCTTTCTCGTCTTTTTCCCCTTTCTCCTTTTAATTCCCTTATTTTCCTTTCTTCTCCTAATTCCTCTTTTCTATAACCCTCTACTTAAACAGCTTCTCTTTTTCTTTTGTCTAATCGTCTCACTTTTCCTAAATATTACTTTCTCATGTCCTCATTCTTCCCACATGCTCCCGCTTTTCCCCTTCTTGTTTTTACCTTTTCCCTTGCGTCTCACTCCCGCCTAGACTTCTTCCATTTTTTTCACTTCTCTCTTTTCTCCGGTCGGTTTTATTGGCCGCCCTCACTTCTTCTCGGTCCTGTCCTTGCCATACCCTCCTTAGACTCTGTAATTATTTTTCTTGTAGACAGAAGAAAGGGAGAGAAGAAGAAAGAGGGAGAAGAAGAAAGAGGGGGAGAAGAAAGAGGGAGAAGAAGAAAGAGGGAGAAGAAGAAAGAGGGAGAAGAAGAAAGAGGGAGAAGAAGAAAGAGGGGGGAGAAGAAAGAGGGAGAAGAAGAAAGAGGGAGAAGAAGAAAGAGGGAGAAGAAGAAAGAGAGAGAAGAAGAAAGAGAGAGAAGAAGAAAGAGGAAGAAGGAGAAAGAGGAAGAAGAAAGAGGGATAAGAGTGAGGGAGGAGAAGAAAGACGGAGAAGAGCGAGGGAGGAGAAGAAAGAAGGAGAAGAGCGAGGGAGGAGAATAAAGAAGGAGAAGAAGAGCCAGGGAGGAGAAGAGCAAGAGGGAACGAGCGAGGGAGGAGAAGAGCAAGAGGGAAGAGCGAAGGAGAAGAAGAGTGAGAGAGCAGAAAGAGGGAGAAGAATTAAGAGGAAGAAGTGTGAGGGAAGTGAAATGTTGGAGACATGAACGAGTAACAAAAGTAAAGAGGAATAGTAAAGGCGATGGAGAACGTGAGGGAGAATAAGTGCGAGTGGAATAATAAATGAGAAGACGAAGAAAGCAAGGGAGAAGGTGAGAAATATGGAGAAATTAGTGAAGAGATTTGAGAGGAAAAGTGATGGATAAGAAGAAAGAGGAGCGAGTGAAAATGATGGAGAAGAATAGGAAGAAAATAATGAAGACAAGACAGTGAAGGCGGGAATGAAAGACGAGAGAGAGGAGAATAGGGTAGCGACGGAAGAAATTAAGCAAAAGAGAAGGAGACGGATTGACTAAGAGACTGGCACACCACTAAATTAAGTTGACAGTTTGTAAAGAAAGAATAAAAAAGAGAAGAATGAAAAATCAAAATAGAGATAAGGATGCAAAGAGAGAAATTAAAATAAAGAAAGATGAAGAGAGAGAGTGAGGGATACAGACTGATCACTCACAGCCATCACCAATTACGTGCGAAAAAGTATAAAAGAAAGGAAAAAGAGGTATAACGATATACAGGAAAGCTCAAAGGGGATGAATAAAAGTAATAAAATGGAAAGAAAACGAGCAAATAGGAGGGAGGAGGTGAAATATTAGAGAGGAAGAGAAAATGAACAGATGAAGTTGATGAAAAAAAGAGGATGAGGATGAATGTTTGAAGTGAATGAGGGTAAAAGCAAATTCGTGGTTGCAGTTGGGTAGGGAATAATGTCAGCAACATTAGCGGCGAGACCTGCAGTTTATAAACAATCAAATCTGTTATTTGTGTTTTCGGACGGGAATCGTTTAATGCGTTTCGTAATACAATGTTATAATAAAATAATCATATAAACAAGAATTTCTATTTCTTGGAATAATCAATTTCATACGTTATTTATAGATTCTCATTTGTTTCAACTGTCCTGATAGCACGGTGGGCTGTTAATTTCTTCTTGGTAGTCGACCGTTGAAAGTAACTTTTCGTCCCCGTGTTTGGTTGCATTAAGTCGATATAATAGATCAGTTTTACGAAAAGTATTTCTCAGTAACTAACAACAGCTTGATATAAACCTAATATACATTGTTAATTTTTTTAGTGAAAGTTGGACTACTAAGACCCGTATATGAAACAATGAATTGTAATAGAAGCTCAAGTTTAAGAGTACCTACTATGTTCCAAAAGTGTGAAATTGAATGTTATTATTAGACTATTGGTGAATACTGTATTCATTTAAACACTACCCCCTTACACAAGACCCATCGCTTACACTACTCCCATCGCTCGTGCCATAGGCCATTAGTTATTACTTTTTGCACTTTTGAAAGCTGCAATGCCTCTCTCTTCTCTTTGTATAATGCCGCACAGTGTATCGGTACTACAGCAATCTCAAGACTAAAACATAGTTGTGATATCAAAGCAATACGTGAATGAGTAATCTTTTAATTCAATGATTCAATTCAATTAAAGCAATTCAATGATGTAATCTATTAATTAATGTAATAACTCTCATAAAGCACATAAATTAAAAGTGTATGTACTCCGATGTTATATTTAAAGTGTAATCCGATATCGTCTCTGAATACTACTGAAATATTTCCGTGACTGACCGCCAGCTTATTCGTGACGTGAGCTCTATGCGCCTTATTTGCTTTGTGGGTCTAATGACCCCATGGACAACGATGAAAGTGCATCAGGGGATGTGTGCAATGACAAACACCCCTTCTCTCATGAAGCCTAATCCTAACACAAGTAGGTACATCTCATAGGTGAATAAAATAGCGTCTCAATGGAACCTAACAAATGAACAATTCAACGAGTTAAATCATTTAGTGACGAAATATTCTGACTCTTATAATATTTTCCTTCAGAATATCACAATTTTAAAAAATGGCTCTACATTTTCACTTGTAACTACATGAAGTGAGTAATCAAACAGAATTTTATCATCGCTTTTACAGTTCCTCTCCGGATTCAAACACACGTATACTACATGATCCAGGGGTGCTAATTGGCTGCACTACTGGTAGTTACACCATTTTCCAACTTTGAGGTTGCATCACGAGTGCAAAAGCAGCTGTTGTGGGCGTGTCCTACCTGGGCAGCTGGCTGGGTGTTGTCTTCCGCAGGCTCTTGTGTTGATTCCATAGATTCCGGCTCGGAGATCTCTGACGGAGGAGTAGGTGACGTGGCTTGGTCGAACATTACTACAAATCTTCCCTCGTCTGAGGTATTTTCAGCAGAGTCTTCCTCTTCATATTCCTCTTCCCTCCCTACTTCTCCTCCTCCTCCTCCTCCTTCGTCCTCCTCCTCAACTTCTTCAATCACTTCTTCTTCCAGCTCCTCATCAGTTGACTCATTATCGGACGATCCGCTACCGTTGATAATGAAACGCTTCATATCACTGCCAACGAATGTACTTTTCGTACAAAACCTTCACAAGAAAGGGGTAAGTAATTAGTAATATTAATACATTTCCTTATGACCTATGCGAGCATAAGAATTAATGGACATATCAAGTTACATACTAACCTCCAATAACACGTATTCCTTCGTATACTACTATTGCATTATAAAGTAAATTGCCGAGGTATTATTCTAACTTTTACAATTTATTTACGATGCCCTTAAAATGTTAACCTGCAAACTATGTTCATAGTCACTCATAGGAAGTGAATAATGAACATGTCCTGTTAATGTTCATCTACAGAAAAAAACTAGTGTTTTGTTGCTATTCTTGGAAAACTGGTGAATATTTCACGGTTCATAGAGAAACAATTTATCCTTGTATAATATATCGGTAGTTTGTATTGCTCACAATAATGCACTCCATTCTTTTATGAAAATAAAAATTTCTTAAAATCATACAGGTAAAATATGAAATGTCCATGTAATCGCAAAATTATACCTTGAAACAAATTATAACAAATTCCCAGTGCTCGATTCAAATTGTTGAAAGATGACACATATTTGAACTGATAAATTTAATATCAAGCAGAAATGGTTTCACAACTACAAAAATTTGGGCCGCACGCGAGTAAATTCACTTTGCACAAATCCTTCAGTACTATCGCACAAATCTATCACACACATTGACTAAGTAAAACACAAAGACTAAGCGACTCACGGAAAATTCTCCAAACCTAAGCACTCACATCGTACTACACATTAAATTAATGATTAATAATTATTAATAAAGAAGTAATAACTGTTTGATACTTACGTAGCATTCAGCGCAAACCCGCCCTGGACGACTGTTCTCGCTCAGCTTCGTGCGTTAAAGTCTCCTCTTCTTCTAATACCACACGTTTCAATAGACTATTATTCAGCACCAGACTTCGTCGCACGATCTTGCGGAAGTGACGAGAGGCATCGGCGGGTGCGATACTTAATGGAATGTGCACCGAGTACCCCCCTCCCGCCCCGTCGATGGCACGGCCAATCAACGCGGACGTCTGAATGCTTCCGAAGATCCGAAAAGAACTCTTAGGAGAAACTCGGGTTTTACGAAACAAAATTTCATTGCCTCAAGAATTCTGTAATTGGTTCGTGTATTTCCTCAATAAACGAATCATTGAGAAGGTTTTGTATCATTTATATTCATTATACGTCTTTATTATTTCGTAAATTTTAATCAAGACTTCGTTTCCTTTTCGACCTGTGGAGAAGTGCGTTGCAGAGAGCGGTCGCAGGGGCAATTGCCATTGGTCAAAGACACGTCATAGAGCGCTGGGGGAGGCGGTCGCATACGAGGCGGCGGGGAGCTGACGGAGGCGAAAGCCCAAGGAAGGGGAGACGGAAAAGGTATCATGGCGCAGGGAATGGAAGTACGAAAGTTGTATCGAAATTTTACAGACCATCATAATAAATTGAAACAGCGCAGTTTGAAGCATGAAAACACCATTTCCGTAACTTTTTCATAAATAAATACCAGTCCCTTGTATATTCTGCATTCTTGACTTAAATAAAACATTTATTAATGTGTCATACTATTCTTCTTTCACATAGAAAATAATTTTATTCCGAAGAAAGCAAATGCAATCATTAAAACATCACAGTTTTAAGCATAGAAATAATATTTCCACATTCTTTTCATCACGAATAAATCTAGTTGTTTGTATACTTCGTATTTTTTACTAAAATAAGACATAATTGAATGGGTTATATTATACTTCCTTCATGTAGAAAATAATTTCATTCGGAAGAATGCAAATACAATTCATGTAATAACCACTACGCAAAATTAAGATTTGATCGATATTTTCACGAGAAAGTGACAAAGTTAAGGTAGTATTGAGTAGTTAGATATTAAACAAATCTAAATAGAACGAAAGCTGAAAGAGAAAAAACAGGGATTCTCGTAGAGCACAGTTTTTACTCATTATTAATTTCATCGTAACTACGAAACTATGTACACAACTGGAAGTAAAAAAGTATACTAGTAAAGTAAAAAAGTATATTGGGAATAATAACAATACGTTATTATATTGATGCAGATTTTGCGAGACATTTAAGATTATATATGATTAAAAATGTCGATGCTAACCTGTTTTTGAAATAAATAATATGATCTCGCCGTAGCATTACCAATCATAAAAACTTGATACCATTCTCTACGATTCTATTCTAATCTCATTTTTAAATGACTTCGTTTAACCTTCATTACACCTTGTCAACATAAGATAAAATCTTGTATTAAACTATTTCAGTGAAGTCGTTAAAAAATCGTGCAATAACTTGAGTGGTGGCCTGCGAAATGAAAATATATAGTGCTACGGATTTTATAAAAAATATAGTGAGAACACATAAGGTTTTTTCCCAGAGGTCTGTAGTACCTCAAAAAATAAAAATTGTCATTTTAGGAAGAATCTGTCAAAAAATGTATGTGGAATACGTCTTGCTCCACTTTCTACAAATTGCCGCTTATTTGTAGATCCATCAACATTTAATGGACAGAGTCATTAATTTTTACGGAATAATAGTAAAAACAATCCTGCCTGTAATCAAATCCATGTTAATAAATTAAAAACCAAGCGATATTACAAATTTGTTCAAGAAGGTATGACTTATTGTCGATTACTGGAAATTAAATAAAGTTGCAGATATATTAAATACTGCTCTTCTGACCAAAATATTTTTTTAGGTTTATTCCGAAAAAATCGACAAAATGTCACGATTTATTATATTAAAAGTTGTTTCTGTAATATTTTAATTCGGCTGCTATGGCTCAGTGGAAGTATCGACGTAGCCTGTGCAGCGTTTCTCACCGAACGATGTTAGGGTTTGGGGCCCGCGTTTTGATTTTAGCTATGTTGTTGAATTGCTCCACAGTCTGTAGGACAATTCTAGTGACCGATTGCTTTGATGGGTAGCTTTACGAGGTTTTTCCTCTCAATTCCGCTCGAATTGGGGAGCAGTACACTACCAAAGGGGAAAAGACCGCAGACAATGGCTCATTTCTCTTCCTTGTTTACGCACTACCACACATGAGTACCAATTGCGAGCTAACAGTTTGCCCCATATTGGGAGGTTCCCCGCAGAGGGAGGTGCCTGGGGAGGAAGCCGACATGTAGGTCGACGCCGGGCCAGTGAGCAAAGAGCATCGTGCCCTTCCGGAATACGACATGCACTCTCTCTCTCTCTTTCTCTCTCTCCCCCTCTCTCTCCCTCTCTCTCTCCCCTCTCTCTGTGTGTGTGTCTCTCTCTATGTGTGTGTGTCTCTCTATGTGTGTGTATGTCTCTCTGTCTATGTGTGTGTATGTCTCTCTCTCTATGTGTCTCTCTCTATGTGTGTGTCTCTCTCTATGTGTGTGTCTCTCTCTATGTGTGTGTCTCTCTCTACCAAAAAACACAACCACAGAGGAAGAAAATTTTTAACATTTTTGGGGGGGGGGGTTCCCCCCCCCCCCCCCCCTTGATAGCAAAACGGGAGGGGCTTTGTTAATTTTCCCTTTATTGGTAAGTCGACCCGTTTTGAAATAACTTTTCCTCCCCGTTGTTTGTTGCGCAATTAAAGTCCCGTATAAATTAAGAATCAGTTTTTAAAACGAAAAGTAAATTTTCCCCTCAAAGTAAACTAAAACAACCCAAGCTTTTGAATATAACCTATCTTAATACATTGTTAAATTTTTTTTTAGTGAAAGTTGGACTATCTAAAGACCCGATATGAAACAAATGAAAATTGTAATAGAAGCTCAAGTTTTTAAGAATACCCTACTATGTTTCCAAAAGTTGTGAAAATGAATTGTTATTATAAGCACATTGGTGAACTACTGTATTCATTTTAAAACACTACCCCCCTTACACAAGACCGCATCGCTATACTACTCCCATCGCCTCGTGCCATAGCCTTAGTTATTACTATTTGCACTTTTGAGAGCCTGCACTGCCTCTCTCTTCTCTTTGTATAATTGCCGCACAGTTTGTATCGGTACTACAGCAAATCTCAAGACTAAAACATAGTTTGTGAATCAAGCAAACTGAATGAGTTAACTTTTAATTCAAATGAATTCAATTCAATTAAAGCAATTCCCATGATTTAATCTATTAATTCATTTTACTAATCTCATAAAGCACATAAATTTAAAGTGTAAATGTACTCTGATGTTATATTTAAAGTGTAATCCGATATCGTCCTCTGAATACTAGTGAAATATTTCCGTGACGACCGCTCAGCTTATTCGTGACGTGAGCTTCTATGCGCCTTATTTTGCTTTGGTGGGTCAATGACCCCATGGACCAAGATTGAAAGTGCATCAGGGATGTGTGCAATGACAAATCACCCTTACTCATTCATGAAGCTAATCCTAACACAAGTAGGTACATCTCATACGTGTAATAAAATAGCGCTGCAATGGAACCTAACAACTGAACAATTCAACGAGTTAATAATCATTTAGTGACGAAATTATTCTGACTCTTATAATTTTTGCCTTCAAATATCACCAAATTTTAAAAAAATGGCTCTACATTTTCACTTGTAACTACAGGAAGTGTGTAATCAAACAGAATTTTATCATCTGCTTCACATTTCCTCTCCGGATTCAACACACGTATACTACATGATCCAGGGGTGCTAATTGGCTGCCTACTGGTAAGTTTACAGTAAACCATTTTCCAACTTTGAGGTCGCATCAACGAGTGCAAAACGCAGCTGTTGTGGGCGTGTCCTAACCTGGGCAGTCTGGCTGGTGTTGTCTTCCGCAGCTCTTGTGTTGTTCCATAGAATTCCGGCTCGGAGATCTCTGACGGAGGAGTAGGTGATGGGTTGGTCGAACATTAACTACAAATCTTCCCCGTCGTCTGAGGTATTTTCAGCAGAGTTTCCCTCTTCAGCATATCCCTCTCCGTCCCTACTTCTCCTCCGCCTCCTCTCTCCTTCGTCCTCTCCTCACTTCTCAATCACTTCTTCTTCCAGCTCCTCAATCAGTTTGACTCCATTATCGGACGATCCGCTACCGTTGATAATGAAACGCTTTCATATCACTGCCAACGAATGTAATGTTTCGTACAAAACCTTCAACAAGAAAGTGGGTAAGTAATTAGTATATTAATACATTTCCTTATGACCTATGCGAGCATAAGAATTAATGGACATATCAAGTTACATACTAACCCAATAACACGTATTCCTTCGTATACAACTATTGCAATTATAAAGTAAATTGGCCGAGGTATTATTCTATACTTTTACGATTTATTACGATGCCCTTAAAATGTTAACCTGCAACTATCGTTCAATATTCACTCATAGGAAGTGAATAAGAACATGTCCTGTTAATGTTCATTCTTAACGAAAAAAACTAGTGTTTTGTGCTATTCTTGGAAACTGCGAATATTTCACGGTTCATAGAGAAACAATTTTATCCTGTATAATATATTCGGTAGTTTTGGTATTGCTCACAATAATGCACATCCATTCTTTTTATGAAAATAAAAATTTCTAAAATCATACAGGTAATAATATGAAAGATGTCCATGTAATTGCAAAAATTATACCTTGAAACAAATTATAACAAATTCCCAGTGCTCGATTCAAATTGTTGAAAGATGACACATAATTTGAACTGGATAATTTAAATATCAAGCAGAAAAGGTTTCACAACTACAAAATTTTGGGGCCGCACGCGAGTAAAATTCCCTTCTGCACAATCCTTCAGTACGTATCCACAAATCTATCACAACACATTGACTGAACTAAAACACAAAGACTAAGCCGATCTCCACGGAAAATTCTTCCAACCCTAAGCACTCACATCGTACTACACATTAAATTAATGATTTAATAATTAATAATAAAGAAGTAATTAAACTGGTTTATACTTACGTAGCATTCAGTCGCAAACTCCGCCCTGGAACGACTGTTCTCGCTGCAGCTTTCGTGCGTTTAAGTCTCTCTTCTTTTTTAATACCACATCGTTTCATATAGACTATTATTCAGCAGCAGACTTCGTCGCACGATCTTGCGGAAGTGACGAGAAGGGACCTCGGCGGTGCGATACTTAATGGACCTGTGCACCGAGTACCCCCCTCCCGCCCCGTGATGGCACGCGCCAATCAACGCGGGACGTCTGAAGCTTCCGAAGATCCGAAAGAACTCTTTAGGAGAACTCGGGTTTTAGCGAAAGCAAAATTTCATTTGCCTCCAGAATTCTGTAATTGGTTCCGTGTATTTCTCAATAAAAAGAAATCATTGAAGAAGGTTTTTGTATCATTTATATCATTATACGTCTTTATTATTCGTAAATTTTAAGTCAAGACTTTCGTTTTTTCTTTCGACCTGTGAGAAGCGTGCGTTGCACGAGAGCGGTCGCAGGGCAATTGTCCCCATTGGTCAAGACACGTATAGAGCGCTGGGAGGCGGTCGCAAATACGAGGCGGCGGGAGCTGACGGAGGCGAAAAGCCAAGGAAGGGGAGAACGGAAAAGGTATCATGGCGCAGGGATGGAAGTACGAAAAGTTGTATCGAAATTTTAACAGACCCATCATAATAAATTAAAACAGCGCAGTTGAAGCATGAAAACACAATTTCGTACTTTTTTCACTAAAATAAAGTAACCAGTCCCTTGTATGTTCTGCATTCTTGACTTAAATAAGACATTTTATAATGTGTCATACTAACTAATCTCTTCTTCACATAGAAATATTTTATTCCGAAGAAAGCAAATGCAATCATTAAAAACATCACAGTTTAAGCATAGGAAATACTATTATCCAACATTCTTTTCAAATGCACGAATAAACTAGTTGTTTTGTATACTCGTATTTTTTACTAAAATAAGACATAATTGAATGGGTTTTATATTATACTTCCTTCAATGTAGAAAATAATTTGCATTCGGAAGAATGCAAATAATATTCAATTAATAACCACTACGGCAAAATTAAGATTTTGATTGATATTTTCACGAGAAAGTGACAAGGTTAAAGGTAGTATTGAAGTAGTTAATATTAACAAGATCTACAATGAACGAAAGCTGAAAGTGAAAAAAACAGGGATTGCTCGTAGAGGCACGAGTTTTAACTCATTATTAATTTTCATCGTAACTACGAAACTATGTACACAACAGTGGCAAGTAAAAAACGTATACTAGTTAAAGTAAAAAAGTAAATATTGAGAATAATGAACAATACGTTATTATATTGAATGCAGATTGTTCTGCCAGACATTTAAGCTTATAATATGATTAAAAATGTCGATGCTTAACCTGTTTGAAATAATAATATGAATCTCACCGTAGCATTACGCAATCATAAAAACTTGATACCATCTCTACGATTTCTATTCTAATCTCATCTTTAAATGAACTTCGTTTAACCTTCATTACACCTTGTCAACATAAGATAAAATCTTGAATTAAACTATTTCAGTGAAGTCGTTAAAAAATCTGCAATAACTTGAGTGGTGGCCTGCGAAATGAAAATAATAGTAGTTGCCTACGGATTTTATAAAAAATATAGTGAGAACACCATAAGGTTTTTTCCCCGAAAGGTCTGTAGTACCTCAAAAAATAAAAATTGTCCATTTAGGAAGAATCTGTCAAAAAATGTATGTGGAATACGTCTTGCTCACTTTCTACAAATTGCCGCTATTTGTAGATCCATCAACATTTCAATGGACAGAAGTCATTTATTTTTACGGAATAATAGTAAAAACAATCCTGCTGTAATCAAACCATGTTAATAAATTAAAAACCAAAGCGATATACAATTTGTTCAGATAGTATCGACCTTTTGTCGATTTACTGGAAATTAAATAAAGTTGGCAGATATATTAAATACTGCCCTCTTCTGACCAAAACATATTTTTTTAGTTTATTCCGAAAAAATCGACAAAATGTTCACGATTTATTATATTAAAAGTGTTTTCTGTAATATTTTAATTCGGCTGCTAGGCTCAGTGAAGTAATCGACGTAGCCTGTGCAGCGTTTCTTCTCTCGACCGAGACGATGTCGGGTTTGGGGCCCGCGTTTGTTTTAGCTATGGTGTTGAATTGCTCCACAATCTGTAGGACAATTTCTGTGACCGATCTGCCTTTGATGGGTAGCTTAGCGAGGTTTTTCTCTCAATTCCCGCTCGAATTGGGGAGCATGTAAACACAACACTAACCAAAGGGAAAAGACGCCGCAGACAATGGCTCATTCTCTCCTTGTTTTACGGCACTACCACACATGAGTTACCATTGCGGAGCTAACAGTTTGCCCCATATGGGAGGTTCCCCGCAGAGGGGGGGGGGGGGGGGGGGGGGGGGGGGGGGGGGGGGGGGGGGGGGGAGGGGGGGGGGGGGGAAAAAAACGGGGGGGGGGTTTTTTTTTTGCCCCCCCCCCCCCCCTTTTCGGGGCGGGGGAGGGGGGAGGGGGAGGGGGGGGGGGGGAAAAAAAAAAAAAAAAAAAAAAAAAAAGGGGGGGGGGGGGGAACATGTTGTTGGTGGGGAGGGGGGGGGGGGGCCCCGCCGCCCCCCCCCCCCCCCCCCCGGGGGGGGAAAAAGCCCCCCCCCCCAAAATCGGGGCGGGTTAAAAAAGGGGGGGGTTTGCCCCCCCGGGGGGGGGGGGGGGGGGGGGGTGGGGGGGGAAAAAAAAAAACCCCCCGGGGGGGGGGGGGGCGCCCCGTGGGGGGGGGGGGGGGGGGGGGGGGGGGGGGGGCCTCCCCCCCCCCGCCCCCCGCCCCCCCAAAAAAGTGTTTTTTTTTCTTTTTTGGGGGAGGGGGGGGGGGGGGGGGGGGGGAAAAAGGCCCGCTTGCCCCAAAAAAAAAAAAAAGGCGGGGGAAAAAAAAAAACAAAAAAAAAAAAAAAAAGGCAAAAAAAAAAAAAAATTTTTTGGGGCGCCGGGCCCGGGCCCCGGAGGGAACGGGAGCCGAGGCGCCGCGCCGCCCCCGGGGGGGGGGGGGTGGGGGGGGGGGGGGGGGGCCCCCCCCGCCGCCCCCACCCCCCCCCCCCCACCCCCCCCGCCGCCCCCCCGCCCCCCCCTTTTTTTCAGGCAATGTTGTTTAATTTAGAATTCGTAGGAGCTAACGGAAGGTGCATTCGCGAGTGTAATAGTCGATGATGATGAGTTATTACAAGGATGAAGCAGCGTACGCGTCGAAGATCGACTATTCACGCCGATATCGGGGGGGGGGGGGGGGGGGGAAAAACAAAAAGGTTTGTACGAAAACAGGTTTATGGCCCCGACATGCACTCTCTCTCTCTCTCTCTCTCTCTCTCTGCTCTCTCTCGTCTCTCTCTCTCTTTCTCTCTCCCCCTCTCTTCCCTCTCTCTCCTCTGTGTGTGTGTGTCTCTCTCTATGTGTGTGTGTGTCTTCTCTCTCATGTGTGTGTATGTCTCTCTCTATGTGTGTGTAATGTCTCTCTGTCTATGTGTGTGTATTGTCTCTCTCCTCTATGTGTGTGTATGTCTCCTCTCTATGTGTGTGTCTCTCTCTATGTGTGGGTGTCTCTCTCTATGTGGTTGTGTCTCTCTCTTATGGTGTGTGTCTCTCTCTATGTGTGTGTCTCTCTCATGTGGTGTGTCCTCTTCTCTTAGTGTGTGGTCTCTCTCTATTGTGTGGTGTCTCTCTCTATGTGCTGTGTCTCTCTCTATTGTGTGTCTCCTCTCTATGTGTGTGTCTCTCCTCTATGTGTGTGTCTCTCTATATGGTGTGTGTGTCTCTCTGTGTGTGGTCTCTCTCTCTGTCTCTCTCTCTCTCTGTGTCTCTCTGTGTGTCTCTTCTCTGTGTGTATTTCTCTCTGTGTGTATTTCCTCTCTGTGTGTATTTCTCTCTTGTGTGTATTTCTCTCTGGTGTCTTTCCCTCTGTCTCTCTCTCTGTCTCTCTCTCTGTCTCTCTCTCTTTGTCTCTCTCTCTGTTCTCTCTGTCTCTCTCTCTCTCACACACG
>BOPP01000006.1:11518208-11534502 GCA_017312745.1 Gryllus bimaculatus
ACACACACACACTCATTCACACACTTTCGATCACAAACATGCGCACCATGTATATGTATGTTCTTTGGTACAATTGCTCTTTACGAGCTGTGGCCTACCAGCAGTGTCCCGGTCTTGCGGCCATGGGTTAACATACAAACAGCACCCTATCAAAAACCAATATTTAATAATATTTCAAATCATAATATTATATCGAAGGGAACATTTCAGTTAGCACAATGTCTAAAACAATCACATGTTACTACAAATAAAGAACATCTTGTTATTTATTTAGAAAATATTTTTTCATTCAACATTTTCGAGTATTTTACAACAAATAATAGTGCTATTACATACTTGAATGTGTAAGATGTGATACAATATATGAATAGATTTTCTAAATTTAGAGAACTAAAACGTTACGTCTTACATTAGTTGGTAACATTTTTTTAAATTTTCTTTATTCAAAACATTTTGAAACTTCTCTCAATTCTGCAAAAAGCTATTGAAATTTTAGACTTCATGAGCATCTCCATAGAAACAATGTATGAGATCGGTGAATTAATAAGAAATGTGAGAATATTTTACCTACACTGAGGTGAAAAAAATATAGGTTTTATGAAAAATATACAATCCGAGGGAGATCAACACAAATAAGGAAGATGGTTGTCGTGAAAATGTATATCTCTCCGTCAAAAACTTACAATTGAAGTGTAAAGCAAGTATTATTCTGGCATATTTGATCAACATAATAATATACTGTGTTTTGAGTAACGTTTTACGTTGATGTTGATCAAAGAAATCGACAACCGTATTTTCCGCGCAAACAACAAAATATCTTTATAACAAAATAATACTTTATAAGAAAATCAAGGATACATCATCTTCCTTTCTTTCACAGAAAACATGTAATGTAATCCAACCAAATTTAAGTACTGTCTCCGTTATGAGGAAATTTTCTTCGAAAGACAATTTTATTTCAACATATTCAAGTAATCGGAAATAAGCATCAGCAAGCTTAATACACGTGCCGTCAACTCACATACCAAATAATATGATGAGTTGTCGGCATCAAATATCGTTGCCAACCAATATGTTCTTTCACATTGAAACAAAGCATAGTTGAACATTTCTACAGGAAACTCAAACAACAGTCCATTCCATTTGTAATACAATGGTATTTTGAAACGTAACTGGATACTTCCTTAGAAGTAACAAATAACGGCCACAATTACATTCAATTTTCAAGTTCAATTCAAGTTCTTTCTGTGTAATTTTTTTACAGTAAACAATTGATTCTTTCAGAATAAGCTGAGTCACGAAAAGGAAGCAAGATGTTTAATACGAGAAACTTGATACACACTTTGGAAAAGGAATATATTAATTATGAGCTGTAAAATATTTACAGAATTTAATAAAGTTAATCCGGTAGATTTGAAATTAAAAAATGTGAAAATTAACAGTACTAATTGACAATTCGCTTGAGATATAATTTTTTCAATACATTGATCATTTTAATTTACACCTTGCGTACACAAAATAATGTAAAAATGATGAAAATGTATGCTAATAAAGGTAAGAGATATTTGAATGTTTTATTAGAAGCTAATTTCCTTTACACAGTTTTTTTGTATCAAAAAATAACATTGCGGTTTACTTTAAAGGCGCAAGCATTTGAAGTTGTCCAATTAATGTAGGCCAAAGCATGGAAGCATGGAATATTTTATCATGTTTGAGGCATGCTTGGACTCCATACCCTATCACAGCCTAACTATCATCCTATCCAAAACTATCATCACTATTTTGTCAATATTCAGTAAAGGGGATGGAATTGAGGGTAGACAAAAGTGACTTCCTATACCGCCTTCATTATACCCAATATAATATTCGCCTTCAGATACCAGGGAGGTGGTATGCGGCTTCTAGGTTAATTCCAGGGATCGCCACGGAACTCGAGGGCCTCTTGGGACGGGGTAGGAAGGCAGGGTGGCGCGAGCGGCCCCGTCTCAAACACGCAAGGGGATGGTCGAGGCCCCCAGAGACCTCAACGCCCTGGAGTTATCCGAGGGCGCTGGACAGCGACGCGGCCGCAAATATTGATGCCTCGCCCTCCAGCACCCCTCGCCCCTGCCTGCCCATCCGAAGTGCCTTGCGCGGTGAAAATGTATGCTAATAAAGGTAAGAGATATTTGAATGTTTTATTAGAAGCTAATTTCTTTACACAGTTTTTTGTATCAAAAAATAACATTGCAGCACCCTAATCCTCCTACTTCCGTCGCCCTCGCTTTAAGGACCTCAGCCATTCAGCAGGGGAAGTTCCCCCCACCTCCCACAATAAAAGCAATGCTCTACACTTACGGGAATAGTAAGATTGGCAGGTGACGCGCCCGGAATCACTAATCAATCAAAAAAAAACAGAGGATCTTTCAGTTCCCTTCGTTGTCTTCCGCAGCCCGTTTTGGCCTGTAAAGCGATAGAGCGAAGAGTGAGATATACGTGAAGTTGGATGCCATTGCAACCGTACAGTTAATGTAATCAAAATATGAAAGTGTGTGGTGCGTAGCATTAAAGCTTGTCTGTTGGGCTGGACATTTTGGACTGGACACATTGGTCTGGTTTTTTTTTAAAACTAGTCCTCAGAGGAATTACATCGAAAAAAAAATAATGTACCGACATTGTTTATTCAATTAATCTTTCGACGTACTGGCACCCGTTCTTACGAGATAGAACGGTTCCTTTTATATTTTCAGGATTGCGAAATTAATATTTACAAACCAAATATTCTAGTTCATAACTAACTTACTTTAAAGCTAGCTTGTTATAAACGTGCTTATTTTAAAATAAGCTTTTTTGTTCAAATAAAATTTGAAAAGGAAACACTTTTGCAGTTTAAGTATGGAGGCCACCGTCTTCCCAAAGGTCGCTCTCAGTGTGTGTGAAGCTACTTCCCGGCTCTGCCTCATCAAAAAGCGATGAAAAATGTGAGCGTTTCAGCTTCATTAAAAAGGTCATCTCGCTACAGCTGGAGCCAATATCAATACACACATATGTGGCTGGAAATTGTTCATTCATATGTGATGAACCAAACGACAATAGAACCCAATCCTATACCAGGACCTGAGGTCACAAGTGGCCAAGACGATTTTTTATTTTATTTTTCTGTGTCTTTTTATTTATATGATCAAACTACTCAAAAGTGTTTGATTCACACTTTACTGCAGAATAAGCACTTCCAATGAATATGTAGTACAATACAGAGCGATTCCAGACCATCTTCATGTTATAAGATGTAATGACATAGTAACATTCTTCGAGACGGACAAAAGCGCCTGACAATCATACGAAAATGTAATGAGGAGAAGGTTGAATTTATTCGCAGACAGTACGTATTATAAGAATAATGCTTCTGACACCTGGGAAAATGTTCATATGCAGTGTTACGCGATTTCGCATGAACTGAAGAGCCCCAGCTTTTATTTATCATTGATCGAGATGGGAGAAAAGCCTTGAAGTGTACAATTCGACACATGCTGAGATCACTTAATATGTTTGAAAGAGAATCGGCATTTGATACTATGCAGAAGGGATTTGCACTATCAGATATGAGGAAGAAATCAAAAATATCTGTACCACTTTTTTAGATTGCATTAAATAAACAAATGACTGGGCGTTGACTTTCGAGATAGAAGGCAACTTTTGCAACTACCAAGTTCTGTTGGACACAATTACGGTGATGTTATTTGTACATGATACTGATGTATTAATGTTTATCGATGAAACAACTAGTGATATTTTATTATGAAATGTTTATAATAATCGACTGATTCTTAACAAAAATAGTTTGGTAACATTATTGTTATTCCAGCTTTCTCACAGATATATATTTTTTAGAACAAAACTAAAGTTTTAGATATGTAATTTCTTTCTAAAAAAATCCGCATAAAATGGAATTACGGAATAAATATGTGTATCGAGGCATGACTTCCGTAAGTTTATATAAATCACAATTACAGAGTAAACACCCCCCAAAGCACCCAAAAACATTACTATTTTGTATATAGTATGGTATTTTCACATTCATTTTATATTTCAATAACTTGAATTTTTATTTCACGTTAAATAGGAAAATCCGTAGATTTTAACTACATCCTAAAGTTTCAAGAAAAATAATTAATACTAATATTAAGAAAAACGTCTATAGCAAGACACAAAAGTGGACGAGAAAATTATTTGTTAAATTTCTGAAAAAAGTGGTCAAACTCTCCTTAGGAAATGATAATGAAAATATTTTCACCCTTTTCACTAAGACTTTTCGATCACTAGAGGCCGGATTTTTATGTAATTACATATTTTACATTTTTCTAATTACCATTCTAAAAACTGTAATCTTGGTAAATCGTCATCATTCTGACACAATAGCCAATTTTTTCGTTACATATTTAGTACTATATTCCATATTTTTCTCTTTACACAAAATATTTTTTATTTTATAATTGTTTTTATGTTATGTATATATTTTTTTTATATAAAAATAAGCATTTGCACAAAATCAGTATTTTTCCTCCAATATTACTGAGTGTTGTCGAATTGAGATGCGCTTCATTAAGACATGGTCGGATATTCTTACAGTCCGTCACGCCTGCTTCACTTATCTTAGTACATGAAATACGCGTCAGCAACTGAGATTATTTTCACCTTTAGGAGCGAAAAGTATCAGTGAGTCGGATATTGTGATCTTTAACTTTCATTTCTTAGAATCTTTGGCGATTGCCAACGTGTAACACATCAATGAGAATTCTGCACGCTGCAGCGATTGTTTGCTGGTCGTAGATATCGCCTGTATATACGAAGACTTCTATTGCGTCTATTCTCGCTGCTAAACTACCAACCTGAATAGCAATAGCGGAAGATTTTTTTACTGCAGGAAATCTGTGTGGTACATCAACCAGTGCTCTTCAAATTACGTTTAAAACTCTTGTATTATTTTTAAAATTTGTTTAAGTAATTATTGATAAATATAATTTCATATTAAGTGATTGTGTTTTATATTTAGTATATATTTATATTATATATTATACACGCTTTTATATATTTATTTCATATTCTCACTGTTTTCATTACATATTTAGGTACATATTATGACGTTTCGTTCTACATCTTTTTCTGGTCTCTACAGATCACCATTTTAACGATCGAAAACTATATATCAAAAATTTAATTTTTTTCCCTTTCCTAGATGGACAAGTTCATATAAATTAACATGGTTAATAACATTTCCCCCATCTGAAGTAACTTATTCAAGTTGTGCTCATTTGCCCGGAAATGGAAATCGAACGTAGAGAAGTAATCATATTTAATTTTCAGATGCAACCCTGATGCCTTAGGTGTACTGCGGGTTGCATTATACATACCCAATTGACTCGTGAGTAGGCCTTTAAATCAGTGCTTGCCAACTCAGTGCTCTGTGACGTCACAGAAATCTTGTCGCTTGCTCCGTTCCATACCAGGAGCAAAGGAAGAGCCCGCGGCGGGTGCACAGTGTTCTATGAAGGTACGGACATAGGAGGGGGGAAGGTGCGCTTAAAAAATCGATAACTACGTCTCTTAAATGGTAATTACTATTTAGAATGTTTATGATTCAATAATGTTACGACAAATTAAATAATACAACATAAATTATTTTATAACTCACAGAAATATCCGAGTGTTTATCATAAGCAGTACTATACATCCATTTCCATTCTTTGCATAACATTTTTGGAGACAGTTTTAACATTTCAGAACAATAATATTTTATACAATGTTATATAATACAATGAATTTAGTTCGTCCTGAAACAATAATTAATGTTAGCAAACAAATATCCGGGAGAGGTCGCACGGGATAATTTGAACTACAAGGTTGATTATTTCATGCCCAATTTTGTTTGAAAATATAAGTGCTCATGATTTTCAGTACGTTTTTCATAATCTTCTACCTGCAAAATCCTTTAATCATTTCATGATTGTAATCTGTCAATTTTCAAAATATATTTTTATATCTAGATTTTCTATGAGTCTCAAAGCGGCGTAATGCCTTTCTAGGTTGAACTAGATCGAACACACTAAACACTTAGCCATTGTTCCAGTATATATAAAAAGAAAAATCCTTCTCCACGCGCCTGGTAACGGAGGGAAAGCAGCCCTGACGTCATTTTTTTCCCCTGTTGGCAAACGCTTCTCTAAATTGCCACACACTTTCCTAATTCGACATCAACCACGCAAGTGTTAATGAAGACATATTTACAAATAAAAAGTATAATACTATTATGCAATCAGATTACTCGCGCATTGTATCTTTAATCAGTAGCAAATGAATTTCATACGGGTTGGCATATAGATCATGTATTACTCAGATCTGTATAGTGACGTAATTATTTTGGCACTTATTTGTGACTTAAGTATTGTTGATAAAGTTATCAGTTGGTCAGAGAAACTACTTATCACGCTGCTTCGATATCAAAAGTACGTGAACTTCGTTACGCATTTCTTACATTACGACTGATACCAAGTCACTTTCAGCAAAAAGAACAACAGTCAACAGAAATAATTCATCCATTCACTCATTTATTCTTTCACTTTCTTAACTTATGTTGTAGTATATAACGTATATACAGTATACAATACGTATATACATAATACAATTTATGGCATGCAGTTTGTTTAATTTAAAGTTTAATAGAAAAAGACAACAAATAAAATAGAGGTAAAGGCAATATTTTAAAAATTCTCTATAAAGTGATTTAAATAGTTGCTTCATCTTTTCTTGTCTTATACTCTAGAAGAAGTAATTAAAGAGTGTGCAGTAAAATAACGATGACGTCTGAAGATTAAAAGGGAAGAAACCTACTGACCTTCAGTAGTATGATTTATTTTCTGAAATGAACTTTAGTAATGTCTGACTATGACCACGTGTATCATAAAACGAGTCAGTATGCTTACTGTTAGATCTAACACTTGTTAGTGTAGGTCTGTTAATAAATAATTTATAAAAATATTTTTTCTCAAACTACGCTTGTATAAATATCTCAGTTCTATTTTCGTTGAACTCACTGAATTTTCGAAACTTGCAAAAGTTACAAATAATGCTAAAACGAGTATCCTGCTGAAGCATCTCCAGTTAAAATGGATATTATAACACATTTGTTTCAGTTTCGTTCCTCTTTCTGAAGATATCGGTAAATACATCCAAAAGCTGCGATATCCCATTCAGAAGTAGTCAATCCAGGATAAAGTCTAATTCCTTTTAGAAAAAATTCATCTCTTAACAGTTCTCCAGTAGAATTTGAGTAGGTAATTGTGAGATACTAATGTTCTTTTTACTTTTCCGTTTACATACATACAGTGTAATATACGTAGTGTAGAGAAAGTTATGAATGCTGCGCGAAAAAACAGCGGATTTTCGTCAGAAAAGAAATTCGTTGTCGGGCGCTGATAACGAAAAAGTGGATAAATCTAGTTGCTAAATTAAGAAGAAAAAATCCTCTAACACGTGGTCTTGCCAGAATCTCTGTTTTGTGTTTCCTTGATACCGAAAAATCAATTGACGACAAATCATCCATTTACTATTAGTAAACAGAAAAATTGAAAAACATGTCAAAAAATTGCTCTTTGGATGGCGATAGATGGCAGCGGGCAAGAGCATGTGGCAAGTCCGAATAGCTTGCCGAGACCGAAGGAAGTAGAAAACTAACAGGAAAAGTCTGTGCCATTTGTAGCATTACTAGTTACCTAGAGGTACATACAGGCAACGAACGAATAAAATAGATCTCCTTGATTCTCCACGCCCCCTCTATCGTAGCGTCCCCCGCGCTCTCTGTTCCCCGCTGGCACCTCGGGGGCGAGAATGCGGGCCGAGCACTCGGAAGGGAAGAGTTGGTGGGGGGAGAGGGGGGGCCGACGAGGCTCAAAGCGCTCAGCTGCCGCCGTCGCCGCCGCCGCCGGACGACCCCGTCCAACTTTTCATTAAATTAGGCGACAACGCGGGAGGTGGCGTGGCGCGGGGCGGGGCGGGGCGGTACAAAAGTGGGTGGCGCGCAGAGGGAGGGGATGGGAGGGATCGATTAGGGAGACGGGGGTGGGTGAGACGGGATGGGGGGGACGGGACGGAAGGGCGTGAGCCATGAGGTCGTGCTGGGATGGATCGGAGGTGGGCGAAGCTAGAGCCAGGGCAGGGCACAGACACAGTGAGGGCGAGAGAGGGTGGAACAGAGAGAAACAGACAGAGAGAAAGGTGGAACAGAGAGAGAGAGCGCAGACAATGGCGAGAGCAGGCCGAGCGAGGGTAAGACAAGACAAGCGCAGAGCGGGGTACGGCGACGAAGAACACAGGTCGTCAAACAAAATACACACTTTCAAATATCATTTGCCTCATTTCGTATGTTTGATGTCTCGGAATATGACTATTTCATGCTGTACCATATGTACGTATTCAACAAATGAATATTCGGCTTTATTGGAGGATGTTAGAGTATTTTGATGTTCTTCCATATGAAAAAAATACCTTATTTCAATTATAATAAGTTATAATAATAGTAATAATAAATAAAATACTAATAACAAACGTAATAACTATAAATGGCATCTTGAGAAATGAACCTATTAACATGAAAAAATGAGGGACCCAAAAAAAGGTTTGTTAAAATCTAATTAGATAATGAATCTTTTATCAATTGTAAAACACGCGTTTTAGGCAAGCTGAAATAAAAGTATGCGGAACGAATTATAAAAACAATAGAAAGTAATGAGAGCAAAACTTCTCAAGATTTAGTTCAGACAGTAAAGGAATAGTTTTTAAAATGATGTATTATAAATAATTCAAAAATTTCAACATCAAAATATATGCAGACAGCGGAAATTTTTGCTTTTGATTTCAGGGGTGTAGAGAATAAATAACTAAAATATTATATCACTCGTTTCAACAAGTAAAGTCGGTATTTATGTTCATCATGCTTGTCACGTGCCATAGCGAAAATTATTTATTGAGTGTTCATTTACTACGCAAAAAATGGGTTTACAACAAAAAGCGTAGAACAACTAACAGTCGTTTTCAAGTGACATTAGGTATTTGGTAACTATTTTCACCTAATCTGTCGTTTGCATGTCAATATTGTAATACTTCGTTTCGTATTTGTAATAGAAAGGTATACTTTATTGAGGTAAAGTAAATGAAAACACACAAAGTCCACAAACATTCATTCGTATTCCAAATTGTGAATTTCTAAATCAGTGTACCAAATCCCGAATTATTTCCTCGTCTGCGATGCAGCTCACAATAAGGAACGTGCTCTACAAAGCCCATCTGCTCCCACCGGTCAAGCAGTCATTGCAAGGCAGAACATGCAGCGGCGAAACTCAGTCCACATTCCTCCTAGGCGCGGAAGCGGTCGACGCGTTAATCGACTGTAATTGGTTTGCGGCGGAGGCTGGAAAAGCTGCAGAAGAGCAGATGGCGGTGGCGGAGGCGGAAGCGTCGGTGTGGCCGGCGTGAGGAATGGGGCAGGCGGAGGCGCACGTGACAGGGCCGGCGGTGGTGGAGGTGGCAGGAGTGATGGCGGATAGGCACCGCGTGAAGGCACTTGTGGGCGGATGAGTGGCGGCAGAGGAGAAGGCGACTGGGCAGAGGAGTGGGCGCAGGACTACGCGAGCGGCGTTAATGATTGGGATTGTGGTGGCAGGTGGCACTATGGTGGAGGTCGCAATGGTGGCCGCTGTTGGCGCCGGGGTTAGAGCGCTGAAACTTTGCACTCAAATAAACAGAACTTACTCTTCGCTTTAATACTGAGTCTTAGATAATGTTGGTGGCGTTACCAAACAAATGGGTTTAAAATGCAGTATTCCCGCACGAGAGTTTTTTGGGGCGGAAAATTTACGTTTTGTTGCGTTATTTTTGCCATCCTTACACCCGAAAAAAACGTTAGCTTTTATATCGAAAAATAGGTTTCACTACTGGGACTGCCATAAAAATTTCGAGCTAGGACCTTGGTTTTGCAAAAAACATCCTGTCGGGTCCAAAATCGCGAAAATTTCGTCGATCCTATGGATCGACGAAACTTTACATTTTGTAACACAAGAAAGAACCACATTATCTCGCAAAACTATCCACAATAAACATATTCCTACCACACAAACGTGTTTAAATTCATCTTGTTTCAGAAAATTGTCTTTCTTTCTCGTATTTTCAAATAAAAAATGAGACTGTAGAGCCATTAAATGTGAAAGTATCTAATTTTCGTACTCTAAACAAAATTGAAAATATAGAATATATTCAAAAAGCTATATCTTTCTAAACTAATTAATGCTACAGCGGCTGAAATTTGCACTCAAAACCGAACTTATTTTTTCGCTTAATCTGAGTGCTTAGAATAAGTTAGGTGGCGTTATCACAAGGGTTGAAAAATGCAGTTTTCCCGCACGAAAGGTTTTGGGCGAAATTTAGTTTGTTGCGTGTTTTTGCCATTTACCGAAAAACGAACTTTTTAATCGAAAAATAGTTTCACTACTGGACTTGCCTATATATATTTATCGAGCTAGGACCTTGGTTTTTCAAAAACATCCGTGTCAGGTCCAAATCGCCGAAATTTCGTCGATCTATGGATCGACGAAACTTTTTACATTTTGTAACAAGCATAGCAAAGAGAACCTACATATCTCAAAAACTATCCCACAATAACATATCTACACACACAAACGTGTTCCAAAAATTATTCTTGTTTCAGACAAAAATGTTCTCTTTTTTTTTCGTATTTCAATAAAAAGATGAACCTTTAGAGACGATTAAATAGAATAAGGCTATGCTGAATTTCGTAACTCTAAAACGACTTGTAAATATTAGATTATATTCAAAAGGCTATATCTTCTAACATATTAATGCTACAAAGCGCTGAAATTTTGGCACTCAAACAGAACTTACTCCTTCGCTTTAAAAAAAATATTGAGGTTTAGATAGAAGTTGCCAGAACCGTTTATTATCACAAAAATGGGATTGAAATTGCAGTTTCCCAGCACAGAAGTTTTGGATGGAGTATGGGGGTGGAGGCTTTAGGCGAGAGAGGCCGAGCGAAAGAGACGACAAGACAAGCGCAAGAGCGGGGTACGAGCGGACGACAGAAACCAGGTCGTCCAAACAAAAATACACCATCTTTTCAACGATTGAGTTATTCATTGCTTTCGTATGTTTGAATGTTCTCGGAATATGACTATTTCATGGTACCATATGTACGTATTCAACACAAAATGCTTTCGGCTTTATTGGAGAGCTTTAGAGTATTATCGATGTTCTTCATATGAAAAAAATACCTTAGTTCAATTATAATAAGTTATAATAATAGTAATAATAAATAAAATATACTAATAACAGTAATAACTATAAATGGCATCTTGGAGAAATGACACCTATTAACATGAAAATGAGCGCGACCCAAAAAAAGGTTGTTAACAATCTACATTAGATAATGGAAGTCTTTTATCAATTGTAAAACACGCGTTTTAGGCAAAGCTGAATAAAAGTAATGCGGAACGAATTATAAAAAACAATAGAAAAGTAATGAGAGCAAACTTCTCAAAGATTTAGTTCAGACAGTACGCGAGAGTTTTAAATGATGTATTATAAATACATTCAAATTTCAACATAAAATATATGCAGACAGCGGAATTGTTTTTGCTTTGGATTTCAGGGGTTTTAGAGATAAATACTAAAATATTATATCACTCGTGTTCAACAAGGAAAGTCCGGTATTTAATTCATCTCATGCTCCACGTGGCATAGCGAAAATTATTTATTGAGTTGTTCATTTACTCACACAGAAAATGGGTTTTACAACAAAAGCGTAGAACATTCTAACAGTCCTTTTCAAGTGACATTAGGTAATTTAGTAACTATTTTCACCTAATCTGTCGTTGCATGTCAATATTATACGATACTTCCTCGTTTCGTTATTTGTAATAGAAAAGGTATACTTTATTTGAGGTAAAGTAAATGAAAACAACAAAGTCCACAAACATTCATTTCGTTTCCAAATGTGAATTTTCTAAATAAGTGGACCACATCCTGAATTAATTTCCGTCGTCCTGCGATGCAGCTCACAATAAGGAACGTGCTCTAACAAACGCTCATCTGTCCCACCGGTCAAGCAGTCATTGCAGAGGCAGAACATGCGCACGGCGAACTCAGTCCAATGCTTGAATCCGGGCACGGATGCGTCGGAGTTCGTCTCTGGATATCGGTCGACGACGGCGTGTATCGAATCGACTGTAATTGTTTATGTCGGCGCAGTATATAGAGATGCTGCACGGAGAGAGAGAGAGGCTGGCGGAAGGCGGAAGCGTCGGTGTGGCCCGGCGTGAGGAATGGGGCAGGCGGAGGCGCACGTGACAAGGGCCTGCGGGTGGTGAGGTGGCAGGAGTTGATGGCGGATAGGCACCGCGTGCAGGGCTCAACTTGTGGCGATGAAGTGGCGGCAGAGAGAAGGCGACTGGGCAGATGGAGTGGCGACGCAGGACTACGCGAGCGGCGTTAAGGATTGGGATTGTGGTGGCAGGTGGCACTATGGTGGAGGTGGCAATGGTGGAATATGAAAATGAGGCAGTTGGCGCCGGGGTTAGAAGGGATATTGGGGATAGATTGAGCGGCTAGGTAGGTTGGAGCGCGGGAAGATAGGATCGCTGGAAGATTAGAAGATGAGGAGCAGATGAGGTGAAAGGAGGCGCACCGGCTTTAATGAATTCGTCGGCAGGAGGGAAAGGGGACAGTTGGAGTAGACTGGTCAACGGGGGCGGAGGTGGAGGGGGAAGGAGAGAGGAGGGGTGAATGAGGGAACTGGTTGATGGAGGTGGACGGGTGGGATGGGGGGGTACGATGGATGGGCCTTGTACGGGTGGATGGGAGGTGGAAGGTGGAAAAAGGTGGGTACGGCGTGGATGGGTGATGGGGTGGACGGGTGGGAATGGGGGACGGGTGGAAAAAATGGGGGGAACGGGATGGATGGGTTGGACGGGTGGATTGGTGGACGGGTGGAATTGGGTGGACCGGTGGATGGGTGGACGGGTGATTGGGTGGACGGGTGGATTGGGTGGACGGTGGATTGGTGGACGGGTGGATGGGTGACGGAAGGGGTGTGGAAAGCGGTAGATAGAGTGGACGAGGTGGATGGGGGTGGACGGGTGTATGGGTGGAAAAGGGTGGACAGGTGGAATAGGTGGTCAAAGTGGAATGGGGTGGAGCAGGTGGATCGGGTGGACGGGGAGGATGGGGTGGATGGGTGGATAAGTGGATGGGGTGGAATGGGTGATAAGTGGAATGGGGTGAACGGGTGGACGGGTGGATGGGTGTGGAAGGGTGGATAGGAGCCGGGAAGTGTTAGTGGAGCAGAGTGGGTGGGTCGGACGCTGCGAGGTAACATGGGTGCGGCGACTGTTGATGTCTGTCGGGTTGAGTGGGGTGGATATGGGGCAAGAATAACGGTGGATGGGGTTTGGATGACGAATTTTGGCAGAAGGGAGGGAGAAGGAGTGGCGGATGTGCGGAGAGACTTGATTGAAGCACGGCAATGGCGGAAATATGGCAAAGAGGTGGATTGAAGCGCAACGGGAGCGGATAGGTGGAGCAAGGATGCCTCTATATGAAAACGGCGTGGAGGTAATAGGGCGGCGGGGGCGTTAGGCGTGGCGGGGTGGCGCGCTATCCGGCGACAGATGCGGGCGTAAAAAGCGAGTTGGAATGGCGGCGGAAGACAGAGGAGGGTGGTAGCGGTCGACGGACGGGGCTGTGGGCGGTCTCAGTACGAGGCATGCAGCAGGCTGGGCGGGGACCCTTCTACTTGGAACGCAAGCGGCGCAGAGCACGTAAATATCATTACAATTTTGGCTAGGCGGCTCAATTCGCGCTTCCAATGCACGTGCAGAAAAGTCGCCCCAGTGGAGGTACACTGGGTCGGAGATCGAGGCGGCGTGAATGTAATGCTAGCGGCTCTGGGGGCTGACGTGGCCGTAACCGAATGGGCGTGTGGCTAGTCTGAAAGCGAGGCGTCGATGTCTTAATGTATCATATTTTTGATAAAGATAAAACCAGTGTCAAGTTACAAGACCCGCGTGAATAAATAACACTGTGGTATCAATACTATGTTTACGAAATCAGTGATAGAAGTACAGAATAGGACCATCTCATATGAACCAATTCTGATTAAACACTCTATAATAATACATTATTATATATAATATTATATATATAGTATATATATAAATTATATAATATATATTCTGAAATAACGCAAGATTCAGATAAATGTTGGGATTGAGAGTAAGTCAGTAAAAGTGATAATTAATTTAAAGACATGAGAGCACCACTTTCAGAATAATGGAATACACGCCCGCAAACTTTCGAAAGGCAAACTCTTGGCGAAAGGATCGCTTGGCAAACTAAGAGCACACAGCTAGTGAACAGTTACAAAGCAGTAACTTTGCATGAATGAAAATGTATATTATTACGTAATATTATAAATACTTAATAATATTAATAATTTAGTAAAATATTATATATTAGTAATAATTAATCATATTAGTTAATATTTTATAATAATATAGAAATTAATTTAAGTAATATCAGAGCGCCGTACAATGCAAGTCATTTGTCCGTAAGTGTCGTGAGTTTTATATTCGCGAGAGATGGCGGTGATCTTCCCACCGCTGGAATGGACAGAGATCTGGCGTTGACTTCCGCGTCGGTTTGCTGTTTTTTTCTCCATCCAGGCAAGCCCTCCACCTGCTTGGACATAGCGAAATATATGAGGAAGTGGCTGCTCTAGAGTCTACTCATTGATTAAAGCACATGCGGATTTCTACTAGGTCTCCCGAGCGTGTGTGGTAGTGTGAGTGGACTTGTATGTATCTGCAGCTCGCTCTCTCGATGAATGGTGATAGAGAGAGCGTTTCATGGGTAATGGAAAGAGAGGGAGAATAAACGGCAGTCCGTGTCCCGTTTATTACGATAAATAGTTCCACCAATTCGCACTGCCGTTGATAACGGTAAAAAAAATAACGGAAAAAACTACCAACTTAGAGCACAAGACTTCTAGAATGCTTATCTAGACAGCCGCTAAAATTCGACACCATAGCTATCTAGTATAGTGCACAAAATCTGGTACAAGTCAGAACTCGACCCCTATCAGAGACATCGGCACTGCAGTGACATCAACTGAATAGACTAGAGCCACCATAAACTTAATGCAATGAAACGAATTTAAGTAACACCCACATGGTTGGGACAGCTGAACGCAGGTTTCAGCTAGCGACAGCAGCAAATGTGTTCGGGGAGGGCGGTGGGTGAGGCGCTTGAGGTATGACGGTGCTGCGGCCGGCAGTAAGCGGGCGCCCGGCGCTGTCAAGGGAGGCAATAGACAGCGTCGGAGCGAATACGCGTGGGTCGATGTGTAGCCGGAGAGGGCTGGCGGACGTGGGGGTCATGAAACAATGCGGAAGCGGGATTCCCTTCACGTCAGCGAAGGCCGCGCGCGGCGTGGGCCCGGTGGTCTGTCTCGGTGCGCGGTGGTGTGGGAAGAACAATGCGGGGCGGCGCGGCGGCGGCGCACGGCGGCGGCGGCGGCGGAGGCGGCGGTGGCTGGCGGCGGCGGCGGAGGCGGAGGGCGCCGACAAAATGTGGACGGGCCCCGTCCCAGAACCTCCCCAGTTAGAGACATCGGCACTGCAGTGACATCAACTGATGACCGTGGCCACCTAAACTTAATGCAATGAACGAATTAAGTATGTTGGGATCAAACGAACGCAGGTTTTAGCTGCCTACAAAGCAGGAGCAAATGTGTTCGGGAAGGGCGTAGGTGGGGCTCCCGGTTTCTGGGGGCGGTAGCGAGCGGCTAGTGGGCAGTCGGAGAGCGAGAAACGATTCAGTGGCGAGCCGTCTTTGTGATAGGGTGTGGGGGCAAGGGAGGAGTACGAGGCAAAAAACTGTTCGGGGAAACAGACCGTGGAAGTGGTGAAGAGAGATCAGAGTGGGGAGGCAGCGAGATGTCAGGGCAAGGGCGAGATTGTGGCGGGGGCGGCAAACGGGTATGGCGGGGATGGGGTGGTGGCGGGCAGGGGCGGGGTGAGGCGATAGCGAGGTTGGTGTGTGACGGAGTGGGAGGTTAGTTTGGATATGGAGAGGGAGCGAGATTAAAACGAACCGGATTAAGAAGTGGGACAGCGATGGCGGCACAGAGGTTTAGTGAAAGAGGACGGGACGACGGCGGTGAGAGTAGGTTTTACAGGTAAGGGATTTGAGAGAA
>BOPP01000006.1:11544968-11566412 GCA_017312745.1 Gryllus bimaculatus
CCCGACAGAGCAACCAAACACTCGCAGAGCGTCACCTCAAACAATGGAAAGCCCGGCGAACGGTGTACTCTTCGTTCTGGCCCGTTGGCAGACGCCACTTGTCAATTTGATGAGATGACGAAAGATGGTTTTCCTTGAATTAACAGTGCACTACTGCCTTTCCCTTATCAATAAGCTCCAAAATTAAAAAAAAGAAAAATTACGCCTGGACCAACTCATCAAATGAAATGAAATTATGAGAAATAATTTTATGAAATTACTCTTACATCGAGTTCATCGGGATAAGGCGCTAGTAACTTTGAAGATGACGAATGATTATATTTGATTAATATTAATGATTTATGATTTCTTTCATTATCTACATGGAAATATCCACGATATATGGCAATATTGAACAGGTTAACCTTTTATTGGCACTTTATTATTTCATATTTAGATACAAATTACAAATTAGTTGGATTACAAATGTGTAGATGGACAGCAAGTGTCGAAAATGAATGCAAACTAATGCTACCTGAAGAGTAGATGACAAATAAAATCTACAAATAACACACAGAAGAGACGTGATCACAGAACACAACGTACATCAAGCACAGTCACAGGGCAAAAGACCCCTGAAAAATTTGATAATTAGTTGTTTGTTTGATGAGAAAAAATATATCTTCATCATCTCAAAGAGGAACTAATGTGAGACTTTTTTTAAGCTGAATGCCACGTTTTGGGCATAAACATATTTTCAAATTATTGAATGTATACATTTTTGTTGCCTTTAAAACATAATTATTCTTAGACTTTATGAATTTTGATATATTTTTTTATGTGAGTCAGTAAAACTAAAGAATTAAATTTCCATAAAATTTTAACACTTCATTAAATGCAGCATTAAATTGATATTTTATAATATTTTAAAGTAAAATACTTTATAAGATTCTATTTCAAAATTATTAGGCACATAAGCTTCTTTTTAAAGTGGGAAACAGCCACTTTCTTGTGGAAAAATACTAATTTCAGTTTTAAGTCTCGCGTTAATTCAAGGTACACGTAAAAGAGAAACGAAATAACTCATTTCGAAGTTAGTGATTAGATACTGCATTTTGAACTAGCGTGAACAAGTCGATTATTTGTACATCAGGATGTTAGAAATTATATTTCATTACAACGCGTCGTGCTTCTCGCTACACCTCTTCAGGTCGCGGAATCATCAATGTTGCAGAATGTGATTTCAAAGATTTAACGAAACAACGAATTAGAAAATAATATGATATCCTAAGAAGCGTAGTAAATAAAAGTGGAATAATAAGTTTCATGGTATATGCTTAGCATTAAATACATTAGTCTATTACTCGTATCTACAACATTCCCAAGGCACGATATTCGAAGTATTTTTTGTAAATAAGTTGAGCAAATTGAGTTGAAATAAATGGTAATTGAGCGTTATTAATTCTGCGTGACGTTCACCGTTTATTCAATACACAAAAAATTACAAGTGAATGAATATTCATGAGTGGCATTGGGCCATTCCTCGTCCCCAACTCATTCTGCTCAGCAAACGCCGCGCTCGCGTCCCCGAGGGCCCAACGGCGTTGACTCGGCTGCGATGACAAAGCTGCAGGTAACGCAATTTGCAACGGGGCGGGCGCCAACACGTCACAAATCGCTGAGCACACAAGCACCAAACACAAGCAGTCGAAGCGCGCCAAGATGGCCCGGCGGCGCACGCTGCAGGGGGCGTGACGCACGCGCGCGCGCGCGCGCGTGTGTGTTGTGTGTGTTGTTTGGGGGGAGGGGACTTCTGGACAGCGCGAACGGACTAATTCTAGGATAGGACAACAAACACAACGGGGAAACACGAGGTGGAGATGACCGAAGCACAATAAGCTCTCCACGGCAGAACGCGAAGGTTTTGGGAGGGAGAAAACGGGACAATTTGCAGGAACCTGAAGAGGAAATTGACATGAGATTGAGACGCCAACTGGGAAAACTACAAAAACTGGAAAAGGTACTAAATTAAGCTGATTTCTATATTTTGAATATTTCAACCGTACGAATGTGCATCATAGTGGAATGAAGACTCACCGAGGCAAATGGAACTAATGTTTGGGTGGGGAACTCGGAAGCACGGAGATGGGAAAATGATCAAAGAGTATTTAACTGCTGTGGTCAGAAAGGGAAAGATAGCGGGGAGGTAGCGAAAAGCCATATAAAAGCATAAAACTTCACAAATCTGTCTAGTCTATTTAATATGCTTTTGCATATTCTGGTGTAAATTTGTGTATCTATGGGCGTGAGCTTATGGGTCTGCGTGTGTGTGTGTGAGTGTATGTGTGCCTGTTTTGGGTAGAATTTCTAGTGAGTTGGTCGGTAACAACTGCGTAAAGAAGAAAACTTGCAAACCTGGAAAGAAAGTGAGTTTTTGGGGGAAGGAGGGAGACTGCAATTACAACGAAATGAAAGCAGGAATATAATATGACATAAACAAGACACAGAATAACATTAGAACAAAATATCAGAGAGCTAAACATTCCGCCCGTTTCTCGACGTAAACCAGCCTTGCGAAGGTGTATTGCAATGGAATGTTATTATAATGTTGCAATTGCGGTATTGCAAAGTTTGAAGGTGGGAAGAACCCTACACATAGGATTGATTATTTCTTCTTGAGCCTAAAAAGAAAGTAAAATACCACATGGAAAATAAACCATTCCAAAGCAAGCTCAGAAGATGAAAGTGAAACGGCAAAAAGGAAAATCATGAGAAGAAACAGCCAAAAATGCCCCAAGCAGTTCTTGGGGAGGAATTGACAAGAGAACTGTTTGCAAAGATAAAAATATTAGAAATCGGTTTTAGTAGAGTGCAGAAATAAACTATTACAAGAACGGTGATGATTCCTTTTATTCTAATGTACGATGAGTGAAAATAGGTGTGTGTGTTTGTGTGTGTGTATTTTTGTGTTTGTGTGTAAAAATATATAGATAGGTGTATATATAAAAAACAGGATGTGTGTAGTGGGATATGGGGATAGAGAGTGAACGAGAGCAAGTTGTCATGGATCTTGCAATAAACGTGATCTGGCAGAGTGGGCGAGGGGGATATAATGAACGATCGTAATGTTTTGAACACCATCTGTAGTGAAAACTGGGAAGATATCTTATGAAGATATGAGGAGGAAGAAATTTAATGTGTTGAAATGGGCGTTGGCAGGAAGATTTGTGCCTGGAGTGATAGGGGAGAAGGTGACAGAATGGATTGTGTGGTAATGCAGACAATACATAAAATGCGAATGACAGCTCGAAGGGGGCAGATAGAACGTGACCGGCAACCAGCGATGAAAGGAGAAAACTAATTGAGTGGGATCGCGGTTGGGCAGGGTGAATAAATGGCCACATGTGATTACCACGTGCTATGTATGAAGAGTATTTTGACACAAGTTGATATATGGTGCTAAAGGGAGCGAAAAGGGTTAACAATAAGAAAACAAAATTTGATAAAAAGAGAGTGAAAACTCAGATAACAGTAACAGTAACTCACTAAAAAACAGATATTTGACGTGGGGGCGAAAAGTATGTGATGCCAATAATAGAACAAAGTAAAGGTGGGCAAAAACACACATACAAAAGATGAATTCAAGGGGAAAATGAATAGGACACGCACGACGTTCTACCATCTTCCGGGACAGAAAGCACTTAAATAGGTATCCAAGAGTTGGAGAGCATGGACGCAGGCGACAACATTAGAGGAAAGGTGTGTCTCTGACCTTCTGGCGTGAGGCGGGTTTCCCTCTTCCGATATCTCCTCAACTCGGAATAAGTTCCAATTTCCTGGCGAATCTCCGGACACGTGTACTGCAGTACGTGTAAGTGAAAGCGTGTCTCAAACGTGAGAGGAGATGTCAAGAATGAGGAAGTAAAGAAAAGTGATGAGAGCGGTAGCGAAAGAGAATAAAAGAAGCTGAAGGAGTGTCCGAAATGAGTGAGATATGTAACTGGCAAGTGCGGAATATAAAACAGAATCGAGCGGGAAATACTGAAACACAAGTTTGTAATGCACAAGTCTCAGGCACCAGGAAAGAGGCAAGTAGCATGCAAAAGCTCCGGTATCGGCACCCTGCTTTGTAGGAAATAAAGCATGTTACAATGCAGGTCAGAAGTACTATTCAAATGGAATAAAAATAGACTTTAGAATTCCGCAGGATTTGTTTATCTACTAAAAGAACGAAAACATGTTAAGAATGGAATAAAAATAGCCATATTACCAAAAGATGGAGAAAGATGTGTACTAGGATGTGAGAAGCGCAAAAGATGAACACGAACGACCACTCCGAAACAAATGAGGCGGGCAATGCTCAACCTTTCTCCAGGAAAAGGCAGGAAGATACCGTCCGAATTCGCCGCTACAAGCTCTGGATGTATAGAGATGCGAGGTCTTGGCGATGTGATTACACATACGATCCGAGAGTTATTCAAAAGCCTTCTGAATTTGGAAAGACTTGTGTATGTGGTCGCAAGACGGAGACGGAAACCACAGTACAAAAAATAAACGCGACGAGAATGATAGATACAGAGTGACGGAACGAAAACAAGTATGTAGGATGGCAAGAATGAGGGCCACATCTGTGCACATAAAGTGGGCGAGGCAGGCACAACCTTCCTCTAACAGAAGAGAGGCAGATATCGTCTGCATTCTCCACTATCAGCACCCTGTAATGTTTGGGAAACGTCTTCAGAAGTTAGCTGGGTTTGTGAATGTGATCACAATGCGGAGACAAGATTTGAAAAAATTAAATACGACGAGAACGATAGGTAGTGATAGAACGTTGGGACACGTTGGGAGGGTAGAGGGAACGTAAGTAACCGCCACCTGGGAACAAATGGAGTCGGCAAGGTAGGGCGACGTACAGTCATCGTCTAGTAGGATACATGAAGATACCGCCCGATTGCACTTTCAGCGCCGAGAAATGTAGGGTTAAGTGTTTGTGACGATGATATCACGATCCGAGAGTTATGGAAAAAATCATGTGGATTTGGCGGGAGTTGTACAAGACGGAGATGCAAACAAGAGTACAGAAAATCTATCGCGATTAAAACAATAGCCATAGAGTGACGGGACGCACCAAAGCGTGGAGGACGACGAGAATGAGGGTATGGCCACCTGGAGCAAATAGAGCGGGCAAAGCAGGCACAATATTCCTCTCGCAGGAGAGAGGCACATACTACCAGAATGAGCCGCTATTAGCATCCTGTTTCGTTGGCAGAAGGACTTATGGCAATGATACCAACAATTCAATTCGAGCCGTACAGGGATAGTATTCCGAATTTGGCTGGATTTGTGTATGTTGTCACAAGACGGAAATGGAGAGACGAGATTAGAAAATAAAACGCGATGAAAACGATACACGACGGAACGAACACAAACAGCGAGGGTGCCTATGTGTCATGGACCCAGGGAACGATCATTCCGGAGCAAATAGAGCGGGAAAGGCAGGCACAATCTTTTTCCAGTAGAAGAGAGGCAGATATCAGCATCCTGTTATGAATGGGAAAAGGCTTCAAAAGTCGTTGAAACTTGTGTAAGTGTTCACAAAACGGAGACAAGATTTCAAAAAATAAAGTGCGATGTGAACTATGTGTAGGGAGGGTTGCGAGAAAGGGCAACGCCCCAGCCCTCGTATGCCAGCAGGATAGAGGCAGGCAGCTGAGCGCGGAGGGGCGACCGGGCGCCAGGACTAGTACCCGGCGCCGGGTTGGCGGGCCGAACGCCGCACGGGAGGCGATCGGGGCCAACGCACACACGCGCGAGCGGCGGCGAGGGCCGCGCTCAACGCCAGGTAATAACAATCACTCACGGACACACACACACACACACACACACACATGCGCTCGCTGGCGCGCAAACAGGCGCGCAGCCGCGGACCCGGCGTGGAGGGCCGGGGCGGACGAGGTGCTTCTCCCGGCGCCATGTGCTCCTACAAAGGCTACTCCACGCCACTCCGCCCTACATCGCCCTGCTACGCCCTGCGTCGTCCAGCAGTGCCCGGTGTGGCAGACGCCGCCGCCTCGGCCTACACCCCCGCAAGCCCTGAAGTTCCCCTTTCCTATACGCGCACCTGCCAAATAGCATCGCCCTCGGTACGGGAACTATCGGGTATTTTCGCTGAGATATCCATCGATAGTTTCTTTTTTTTTGGAAAATGTTTTCCTTCTGTCCGGTTATTTCTAAGTGCCACTTTAAGAACCAAAATGTGTCGAAAAACTGCGTCTCGAATTGATGATTTTATGTTAGTAGCTCGTAATTCTTATGAGACTGTTTCAACATATTATTTACTATTTTAAGGCGTTCTCAGTAACCCACGTACATTCAAAAAATATGTAAATCATTAGAACTGGAAACTGATCAATAGTGTCGATCTCATCGTACGCGCACACTCATTAGAGAGTTGTGAAAATTGGTGATATTTTGATGTAACAATCGATATTTTTTCCGGAAGATAAGTTTAGTGAGTTTTACTTTCTATGGTAGTGTTTACCTCGAACTTCTCTCAATACTTCTTTTAATTGTCTTAAAGCGTACTTAGTAAACAATGGACCTATGTGATAGTGGAAGACGCGGCATTTCAAACAATAATAACAAATAATTTTGGAGTCAATCACATCGTATTTGTTGGTGATATTGGTTGGTTTCATAAAGTGGGACACAGATTCGCTTCATATTACGTTATCACTTTTTTGTGCGTGAAATCCTCGGAAGTAAAAACAATAATTTCCAGATGCTATAGTTTCTCACTTTGGCTCAAAATTCTTCTTAAAATTTTTTTTTTAATTTTTGGCGACTCAGAATTTTTTAACAATATCTATTTCTATTTAAATCATATTTTTAATTTGTATTTAGTGGTTTATGAAACTATGGTTAAATGATATTCATAAAAACTCCATAAGGGTCAAACCATAAGGGTAATCGAGCAATACTGTTGCTCTGGCCTCCTCTCCCAAATGAAGCTCAGTTCCCCTGATCCATTCTCGGGTTTTCACCCTTTGCACCTGATTAATTTTTTGTAGGAGCTGTTCTCGGAACGGGAATTATTCAGCGCGTGTTTCGAGAATCAACAATTTTTCGATGGGTTCTCGATAAAAAAAGCGATTTTTTTCGTGTGACCCTAGAATAAGCTGTTACTTTTAGGACATACAGAGCGTGGTAAAAGTTTCATTTTTAGCACCAGTGCTAAAAGTGAAATGATGTTCAAATGTTCCGATAAAACTGCGAGTCCAACGAAGAAAAAAATACTTTCGCCGGACCGCATCAGCTACTACTGAATTTAATGTAATATATTGATTTGTATGCTTGAATTAAAATAAAATAAAAATCAGTAAGACTGTCTAAACATAATGTATGACAAACGGTATGGTAAAAGTGATTTTAATTTGCTCATAGGATTGCGCCACTCAACTTATAGGTCTCATGTTTCACCATTTACCACTCGCAAAATAATATGTCATTTGCATTCTTGTATCATAAATACTCGTAATTATTAGCTTAATGCGTTTGTAAGTAACATTTACTTCTTGACGTCATGTTCTCGTCATTGTTTCAAAACCATTTTCTGTAAACTTGCGTCGGGATAATTAGTAAATTATGAAACTGATTGGGAAGTAATAGGAGGTCGGAAAATTGTACAGATCTACGAGGGTTGGAGTAAAAATCATGAGAACTATTTTTTTTTAGAAATTTTATCGGATCACATGATTTGATTTGTCGTGTGAAAGAAATGCACAACTAGCGTGTGTTCACTTATTTGAGTATCTATCAGCACAGAGAGCAATGTGAAATCAGTTGTTTGTCAACCGTCGTAGCGAGTGTGGGCTGTTCCACATTCGTCAATATATATATATATATAATATATAATATATTAATATATATATATATAATATATATATTAATCCTTGACCTGTCAAACCAGTGCTGGGGGGGGGAATAGCACGGCCCGTTCGACTCAGAACTGGGCACGTATCAATGAACACGCTGGCGCCGTGGCACGCTTTAGGCGTTAAGTTCATAATCACGTTGGGTACCCCTTTTAAGCCCGAGAGAGTAGGCCAGAGCTCTCCAGTCTCGCCTGACACCCCGCTGGGTGTTCCACATTCTCCAATATATATAATTGCTATTCACAAATTTGGGCTATTTTGCTAGTGAAAAAAGCTATTATCCATAATTTAACATTATTGCAAAAATAAATTTGGAAAATAGCTTCGTTTTGAAATGATGAAAGAGAGTATTTACTGGCTGTACGAAGGATCAGATACACTGAACCTTGCGTTACGATAGCTTGCATTGTTCGCGTGCGCACGTTCGAATTTCATTGTGATGCGCCAATTTATACACAAGGTACAGCGCATGCCACTTTAGAAACCAAGCGAATCAAGCAATCACTGCAAGTGGAATTATAGAACAGTCAGTGGCGCGAAGTTACAGTGTTAAACGAGTTATATCCTACTTTTCCTCGTAATGGTTCGCTTACCCGCTTGGTAGTGAATATCTTTGGTACGAGTAAGTCTTTCCAATAGCAACTCAGTCACACGATCTTTGGTCATTTATCACCATGAAGTGCGTAATTAATATTTCAGAAATATACGTAAAATTTCGCAACATGATATCATTCAAATCTTATCGCATTGTGACGGACGTAATTGTCAGAGATCGGAAGGCAATTTTTAATCATTCTATATACCTCTAGCACCGGAATATTGGTGGTCAGCGCTTTTTGATAGGGCATTAACGGAAAAGTTGGTATCAGCAAATTTTTTCATATTAAAGCCACTGGCCTCTGGCATGAAAAAAGTCTGTGTCAGTGAATTTTACTTCTCCATGGGGTCGTCATCTTGCTATTGTTTCATCACAATGTGGTTCATTCTTTTCATGGATTTTTACTTTCTCTGTCAGGCTCAATCTGCTGAAAAGGTAGGTAGTATGAGGACCAGTAAAATTTTACAGTGGGTTCTCGTGAAGCCTGTGAGAATATGCGCAAGTGGTTCTCTCTTGATCAATGATTTGTAATGATGTGTGTCTAATGTACTCAGAAATTGATGCTAGACCACATCCCGTTTTGTGCCGTCGCGGTGTCAGTTTTATATCATACATATTGAAAACACAAGGGATTGAAAGAAGAGTGAGTTTCCTCCCCATCTAAATTTCCTGACATTTCTTTGAATGAAAGATATTGAGACCTAGACGTGTCAATATTGCTGTTATTAATCAGTTTTATAGTACAAATAGTACGCTATTATGCTATATCCGCAATTCACTAGCTATGTGCGGATATAGCTGGTGAGTCGAGGAGGGCGAGATTTTAGAAGATCAGCGTTTTTACATGTCATCGCATATAAACTCGATATCGAAGAATCGCCTGGCACATGCGTCTTTAAAAAAAAAGGATAAATTGTATTTAAGTTAGAATTGCTGAATTGTCTGCACGAGGCAAATACAATATCAATGAACTACATACAAGTATTGATCATAGTAAATATAAAACATTTCAATTATATTTTCAGAAACATGTTTAACTCTGTTTATAGTAAAAAGTGATTACATTGCTTCAGAATTCGTAAATCTGTAATTTCACAAGTTTTGAAGAATAAGTACTTAACAATATAAAACAATATTTTTGAGGCTTTCGATTTCTCGTTTTGTGCATACAAAGTCTTACTTCACCGTTGTAACTTCTCTCCACTTCACAGAACTCTAGTGACCGGCTGCTCCCGTGATTCCTTTGACGAATACCAGGCGAATGCCGGAGTAGTACTCTACCAAACAGGCCAAGAACCGCGCGGTCTTTTCTTCCACTTCCTTGTTCTAGCCTTACCTACACACATACACTTCCACGCATTACATTACCACACATGCCAGGAGACCGTTCGGGAGCCCAAAACTTATTTAAATTAGGACGGTGGCTCACTTGAGGGCGACATCTGTTTGGGGAAAATCCTGAAAGCCGACGGTTTTCGGCGCCAGATCTTTTCAACCAGCGAGGGACGATCTCCGCCACTCCCCGAAGAAGAAAAAACATGATTTACACATACGGGACTTTAGCTGTTGACTTGCTCGGAATCACTAAGAAACAATCATTTTGCATAGCTCATTTCTTCGAGCATTGTAATCGCTCGGGTTCAGCTAGTCGTGGTAGAGTTGTAAATGTCGTGGGAATCCCTATCGGTGAACGATGGGAGCGTGGGGAATCGTTGCGTCAGCATCTGCTGCAGCAGTCGGAGCGACCTACCACGCGGGGAATTACCCCAACACCCCTCTTCCGCCCTGCCTCCGCTTCCATTCCCGCCGATCCCGCCCCCGCGGCCCCCCGCCCCCGCCCCCCGCCTCGGCCCCCCGCCTCGCGCCCCCGGCCTCGGCCCTCCGCCTCCGCCCCCCGCCTCGGCCCCCCGCCTCCGCCCCCGCCTCCGCCCCCCGCCTCTGCCCGCCTCTGACCCCCGCCTCTTGTCCTCTCGCCCGCCTCTGCTGCCCCCCCCCGCCCCCCCCGCCTCTGCCCCGCTCTGCCCCCGCTCTGCCCCCGCCTCTGCCCCCCCGCCTCCCGCCCCCCCGCCTCTGCCCCCGACACTCTGCCCTCCGGCCTTCCGGCCCCGGCTCGCCTTCCGCCTCTAAACGCGAGGCGTGCCATCGCATGCGTCCCCGGTGCGAGGTGCGGCTGTCGTGGAGGGGCGCGATCGGGCGTCGGAAAAGCTGTTCCCCCCGTTACTCATTTATTTGTGATTGTTACTAGCGCTATAATCCGCGCACGTTTCCTTCAGCTCTCTTATTCGCTGTGTGCAAGGGGAGTATGGGGATTCCGTTATTTCGACGTCGGCAATAACAAACCAACTCGTACTAAGGTTGTCGAAGGAAACCATTTCTACTAAACGAATGAAAATAAATATTGCTATAAAATGTCAACATTGCTCATTGATATATTTATTCAAATTTCAACTACGTTCGTCAAACAGAGAAGTTAGGGACAAAAGAACTAACAAATATTACCTTGCCATTTCTTTCAAGATCATCGTTTTTTTCTAATTTTTTTCTTTTAATTTACACACAGTATTTTGATGTTTCAGAATACCTCCAAAACATTGAGATTGAGAAAAGAACGATTGAGCTATCAAATTAAAGTTTTCATATGCAATTTCTCCACTGAGAACTTGTGAATGAAAAGAAAGAAGTTCGAGAAATATCCATTTCTTTTCTCTATTCCTGCGTGTCCTTCACTCAAAGTAAGTTATTTTGATGTAGATGATATTTCCTATCATTTTTCTCACCCCTTCAAAGGTTCTCCCATACTTCCTCTCATTGTGTACCAAGGGATATTTTTTTAATCTTAGAACTTTTTTCATTTTTTATGAATTGTTTATTTGTATCGTTAGATAAAACATCTTTATTTTTTCATTCATAATTGTTGAAAATGAGGTTACAGAATAAAAATTTAAGGTTGCGATAATATCAAACTATTTATTTTTCGAATTAAAGTAAATCGATAATTTTGAAATGAATTTGCAATAAAATGGCGATTTTTTGACAGTAATGTTGCAGTGAATGGGAGATATTGCTTACTATATTGTTATATTTTCGACTGATTGTGAATGTTACAACATTTCATATTGGATATTTCACATAGGTTATTCAAAACTCCCTTACTGATTTTCCTGCAGCTGACTGAATAGGTAAATATCCTATGTTAGGGTTTGGCTGTAAAGCCAATTTAGAAACTTTTTTTTACTTGTGGGTTTTTTTCAGGTGGTTTGCACAAAGGGAAAAGAGCAAGGGCAAATTAGGGAGGTAAATATAATAAATGATGAACAAGATAGTTTTTCAATACCTACCTATCCCGTAAATGCACTGTGAAAATAAGTAAATCCATGGAATTTCAACAGGCAATGGTTAGACCGTTTCTTAACTAAATCGAAATATTTGGCTACGAATTTAAATATTAATCTCAACAATACGGAAGTATAGATGTTTGCGTGCATTACCAAGAAAAGAACAACAGGAATTCGTATCACACCGCTTAAATTTTGATTTCATTCTTGCATTTGGTTATATTGATAAATTAATAAACTGACATAACTAATGAAACAGTGCATTAATTTTAAAAAACAACATTTTTCAATCCAGGCTTTCCAAATTAAACAAAATGGACTTTTGCACATCAATAATGACCTTTTTAATTAATAAATTATTACATATGTATGTCAAAAAGAGGCGATGAATCTTTATATCACAGTCATGTTTGTTTGATTGTAATTGGCTGTGAACGGGTCATGGCGTAACAGCGACGTCCCGGTCTCGCGGCCGTGGGTTAACGGGAAACGTGTGGTTATCACAAAGACATCCCTCCGCCGTATTCTGGTGTATTCTGGTCTACTCAACGTCGTGTGAACGCGAAGATCGTCTCAAAAGTACGTTTTCGAGTAAATAGATATTTTTATCAACAGCCAAACACACTGCAATAACTCAACTTATAACATACAATTGCAATAAATTTTTCTTCGTATTTTGAACAAACATTACAGCAAAAACAATATCAATGATTTTCAGCTTCCTAAAAGATTTAAAACAATAAAAAGTAAACAATGATCGCTGAGCCATTCAGCTTCGTCCTAGTAATGCTAGGGTAAAAAAATTAAACTTGGTTTTAGGTAAATCACTGAACTTTTAAACATACACTGTGCTTGGACAAGGACAATTTCATTCGTTGAATAGGCAGTAAAGTCTCATTTGCATCGAGATGTGCGCCCATTGCGGGAATGATAGAGTAATGGTCGATAGAGGCCAGGCTTTTCCTTGTGATGAAGGTCTTTCAACTTGATCGTATCACGACCATTTGACTCGAAGAGAACACGCGGGGCACCGTCGATTGAGCTGCGACTGAATTACTTTACCTTCAAAAGAGCATCAAAATAACTCTTCTCCTGCCATCCCAGCGAGATCTCTGCTGATTTCACTCGTTGTACAATGTTACCGGAAAAGCAAAAAACGGACAAAACGTTGGTATTGAAAATTATATACTTAAATATAAAGTATTTTTTTCTTCTGAAATAAAACCAATTTCTTGTCATAAAACAGATTAGTAAAAGAAAATGTTTCACGAGCTGTAAAGAATTGTTTTTAATAATCATGAGTTTATATTGACGAAATGAGTTTTTAATGTCTAAAATGCCTTATTCAAACTCACTATTTTTTCTGGAAGGCCAAATAAAATTCCTGTTTGCATACATCTCGCGATATAGCACTAAAAGTTAAGAAATAAGTGTAACATTTGCAGTCTGATATTATACCTCTGTCAAAATCCAATTCGGAAATCAATATATTCGGTTCAAAAATTCATATTCGGTAATCAATAAAACGCGAGTGCCTCTGAAGACCACACAAGTGATAAAGACGCCGTGTTGTCAATGGAAGCGACAGCAATATCCATCCAAAATACCGGTCAGGTTTTCGTGGCACACGCTCTTCAAGGCGGCTTGGCGTCAGGAGGGCTGCTGCAGCCGATTTTGCCCGTTGGCGGCAGGGAGCTCGGCTTAGACAGGCGAGGGTGAGGGTGAGGGAGAGGGAGGTTCAGAAGCGGAGTTGGTAGTGACGGCAAAAAGTGCCAGCCAGGAGATGAGAGTGCGGTGGAGAGCGGAAAGGGAGCGGTGGTGGGGACATGAGCGCAAATGACGGTGAGGTGCAAGTGTAGATGGGGACATGGGGAGCCGCATATAAGAAGCGAAGCGGGGACGGAGTGACGGCGAAGCGGGGACGGGAAGGATGCGGGAGCGTTCGTGAAGACAGGAAGAAGGGATGGCGGTAGCAGAATGTTGCTGACACGGCGTTTGAATAGAGGGAGAGGCGATAGGATGAGGAGGTTGGAGCGGGGGAGTGTGAGTTATGACGGGGGGTTGGATGAAGGACGCGGCGAGAGCGGGGCTGAAGGAGCAGAAAAAGAGACGGAGCGTTGGACGGAGAAACGGGAGTGGGTGCGGGAATTGCGGGAATGGGAGCAGGGTGGGAAGAGGGAGTGGAGCGTGGGGTGAGAACGGTTGGGGTTCGGGAATGGGAGGAGTAGGAGCGAAAGAGGTTGGCAGCGGGAGTGGGAGTGGCAGCGGCAGTGGGAGCGGTGGTAGTGGACGCGGGAGTGGGAGCGGCGAGCGAGAGTGGAAGCGCGGAGTGGAAGCGGAGTGGGAGCGGAGGGAGTGCGGAGTGGAGCCGGGAGCGGGAGCGTGCGGGAGTGGGAGAGGAACGGGAAGCGGAGTGGGAGCGGGAGTGGGAGCGGGAGCGAGAGCGGGACGGGAGTGGAAAGCCGGGAGTGGAACCCGGGAGTGGAGCAGAGTGGAACGGTGAGCGAGAGAGGGAGGCGCGAGTGGAAGCGGGAGGGTAAGCGGGAGTGGAGCGGGAGTGGAAGCCGGAGTGGGAGCGGGAGTGGGAGCGGGAGTGGAACGGAGTGCGAGCGGGAGCGGGAAGCGGAGCGAGAAGCAAGAGCGGAGTGGGAGCGGGAGGCCTGGAGTGTGGTACCGTAGAGGAGCCGAGTTGTGGTACCAGTAGCGGGAGCTGGAGTGAGAAGCGAGGGACAGGACTTGTGGCTGGAGTGGCGGAGTGGAGGTTGAAATGTGTGATGGAAGCGGAGGCCAAAGCGGATTAGCAGGGGTGGAGTGGGGGCGGTGGAACGGTGACGCAAAAAGAGGGAAGCACATGCGGCAGGAAACAAGCGTGACAGCGGAAACGTTGAGTGGGGAGGGGAGCTGGAGCGGAGCGTTACGGGGGCAAGCGCGGAGGGTGGACCGAAACCGCGAACGGCGGACGAGGGAGGAGGCAGGGCGGGAGCGGTGCTGGAAGTGGACCGGTTGCGTGGGTGAAGGCAGAAATTAGGACCGGTTGGGAGCGGGCCGCGGGCAGGGGCGGGTTGCTTGAGCGCGGAAGAGGAACGGGATGGAAACGGTTGATGGGGCACGGGGGCGGGGGCTTGGGCTGGATCGGGGCCGAGCGACGCGACGAGGGATGAGGCGATGGGGGAGGGGCCGATCGGCGCCTTTGGCGCGCTCAAAAGAGTGAGCGAGCGAGCGAACGACCGCCCGGACCCAAACGGAGCGCGGGGCGCCAATCAGCCGCTTTAATAAGCGTCGGCTGAAATTGACCCGCGCCGCGCCGAGCGACCGACGGACGCGCCAGAGGGAGAGCTGGGCAGACACGCCGGCGCGCGCGGCGGCGAAGGGGAAGGAGGTAATTAAGTCGAAGGGGTGCACTCAGCGCGACACGCGTGTGGCGCGGCGTGTGGGTGGGGGGTGGAAGGGGCAGCGGCGGAAGAAACAAGGCGAGGGAAGCGCCACAAAGCGGGGAAAATGAGCCACGCGGTTTGCGCAACGTGGGAAGCGAAAGCGGGAGAGCATGCGTGAAATGGAAATGGGGAATAAACGAGATTGGGCGGGCGACTAAGATTTGCGGGGAAAACGTTAGGTACGTTCAATGAAAAGTAAGGATAGGAGGAAAAGAGTGGAGAGGACTGAGACCAAAAAATATGTTTGTACCAATTTAGGGACAATCAACACGTATTTCACTATATTAAAATAAATACCATATTTACTGAGAAATAGGCATTTTGGGACCATTTGCGTTATTTCAACAAACATCGTTTATTTTCTAATGTGCCTCAAATATGAGATCGAAAGTTAAAAATATGTGAATGCGATTACATGTAACAACGTTTCATTGGTGTTAAGGTAAATCTTAATCTTTGATTGCTATTTTCTGGAAAAGGATAACTTTACTAAAGTCGATTTTACATTAAATGGGAGATGTTTTATTGCAATGACAGTGTGGATGATAACCCTGAGAAGAAAGAAAGCCAGGAATGTCTGCAAGAAGGGAAGACATCGAGAAAAGAGAAGCAAGATAGTGTTACAAAATAACAGAAACAAAAGCATGAAAAACAAAATGGAGAAAAATCGACTTTACACGACGGGAAAATTAGTGAATAAAAGAAGTTACAAATTAAGACTGTAGAAATATGAGGATGAATAAAGGGAAAGAGGGAAAGTATTTAAGACAGAATGAGAAAAGTTCCAACGAGAGAACAAAAAAATAAATGATACAATCGAAGAATCGTGTCATTTGAAGAATAAATTACGAGGATCTTCTGAGAAACTGCAGTAACAGACGACGTAAGAGAAAATGCGTAAATTAAGGAATGAAACAAGAATTGAGAAAAGAGAGGGAAAAACAGGGATGGACGAGGGGCTGGCAAAATATTAGAACCAGGTGTATGGAAGACAAAATAAATTACATAAAATGCGATGACACGAAAAAAGTACATAATGATAATAAATATCAATAAATAATAATAATAATAATAATAATAATAATAATAATAATAATAATGCAGAACAAGAGAAAGGAGTATTTCATTTCAGGGTTTTTTCTAGTAATATAATTCGTCAGTGAACGAAATAATTAATCCCCTTGCGAGCATATGCATTCAAAGACTGCAGGGAAACATTTATAATACACACGTCATTCCATCAAAAGGAACAAAGATCTACAGTACCTAATTCTTGGTGTCCTGTAATTCAAATATATTGTTAAGAACTAGTTAAAAGAATTGTAAGTAAACGTTGAAGGTAATGCTGCAGGGAATCTCACTTTTGGACGTGTGACAATGAATGATAATGAAGACTGCAAGAGAATTTTGGCAAGCGAGTTGTTAAGGGAGTATTTAAATACAATTTCCTGCTACAACCAAGACATACTATTTACAATGTGTGTGCTCTAATTAAAGAGATTTGCTTTTGTTAATTACTACCCACGAAATTAAAACACTTTTCAAGTGCTCAAAAAAGCTCTATTTAACGTCTGTACATTTCTTTTAGAGACCGTTTGATGTTATTGAATGCATTTTGGGAACAAAACATTTCTCTTCAAAAAAGCATTTTAAACACAAAAAGAAAGAAATGTTAATCATTTAACCTCCTAACCTTTTCACAATTATTCTTAGAGCACCAAAGTTTATCATGTAAAAGTGTATCGAACATATGGAATAACTCCCTCTTTGACTTTTTTCTAGGAGCGATTATCATTGCTCTATATAAAATTTTAATGAAAATACGAAATGGCAAAGAATTGAGGTGATCACACTGTAGAAATGAGAGAAATCGCTGTACACCAATTCAAATGAGCACTAATATGGACGTATTTTGACAATACAAGACAAAAAACCAGTAATTTACATGATTAGCCTTACCATCTAACCGACAACTATAATTTAAATAATAACAACAATAATAATAATATAATAATAATAATAATAATAATAATAATAATAATAATAATAATAATAATAATAACGTGCCATGTCGATAATGATCGTCGAGTCGTAGCTAACTAGATTTATGAATCGGAAGCTACTATTGCTGTGCACTATTTACTGTCTGAACAATATCTGAACGAGAACACTAATCCTACTTCGATTTTTTCGTATTGGAAATTATTTTAACATTTAGTTGTCGAGAAATTCGCGCGAAATAAGCTACCTAAATATTACCAAGCGTGGTTTATCTCCGCAGTCAACCACATCCAACGCGTTTCAAAATTTCCTCGAGTTGAGAACATTACCATTTCATAGACGCCACAAGCCAAATAAATCAATGAGCAAGCACTGCGATCAGCCCTCAACAATGGATCTTAAACCAACGCGAAAAACCGCGAAATGCAAACAAAGGCGGGACGTGCCCTCCAGATCTACCGCACTCAATACTATGGGCCCATACGTTCATAATTCTCTCGTGTGGTGTGATCGATTGCGGCGGCGACTGAAAGGCGACTGGGCCGCGAGGGAGGGGGGAGGAGAAGGTTGGGGTCAGGATTTGCGTAGCGTCTAGTGACGCTTCCAGAATTCATGAATATTTTATTTGGTATATTTTGAATATTCCGACAAACCCTTTTATTTTGAAAACTTGAGAAGGATTTTAATGTCGTCTATTATATTTTGTAATAAAAAAGAAATGAGGGAACGAGTTTATTTAGAGTTAAAAACCAATTTCACTGAAATTAAATTATTATTACATTCATTTTATTTTTTTAATGTGGGACTAAATAAATATTTTGTAAAAGCACAAAGGATATGATGCATTACGGCACTGTAAAATACTCGTTTCTCAATATAAGTTTAGCAAGCTCAACCTAGAGAATTACAATATTTAATTTTTTTGGAGAAATGAAAAATACCAGTTTTGAGAAAAAAATAGTTGATATTAACGTGCTTTTTCATGTTATAAATTTGATTTTTATTTACTTTTAAGCTGAGTCACTTTTATACTGTGGCTGAAAGGCATTTCTATGAACAATAATAACAATGAAACAAGTGAACTGGTTAAGTCGGATAGGTTGTGAAAGCGAATAATTTTAGACAGAACTATGATGGATTTTATGGAGGAAGGATCAATAGCCGTCAGGCCAATGGACAAAAGTAATTGATTATTAGTTCGTGTTAGGTATAAAATGGACATGTGGCACGCGAGTATGAAAGAATAAAGTAGAAAAATAAATTATTTGCGAGAAAATAGTAAAATTCATTAAATATTCAGGTCGCGAACGGTAGCAGAAACATAAAAGCTCAATTATGTGGTAATGGGAAGAGCTCCAGATGGAATTATGGAACAGTCGCTTATTTCGTTTACAACGCCAATATTGCTGTGAAAAATCTTCAAAAGAGAAGATTAGACATTATGTGTTAGAAATACTAACAAAAAGATCGTAGCAAGGGCAAGTAATGTTTAGTTATAAGGTAATATTAAGATAGAAAAATAATTGTTATGTTTTTTATAGAGCTTCTATGGTCATCAAATAGGTAGTTATTTGAAAAATATAATGAAATATTGTTGAACCATTTGAAATTGAAATAAATTAATTTTACCCCACACTTAATGTCGCTGGTAAAAAAATACAAGTTAATTAATTTCAGAGGAAGAATAGTAAGGAATATTCCATAATAAAATTAAATTATTCACTGTCCGAATATTCGTATGAGCGGTATTTTCTAGCCCACGAAGGACAGTACCCTGAGTATGTATGTTTGTACGGTGACGCCCAAATCTTCAAATTATAGCATGACTAAATTATAAAGAAACAGTACGATCCACTACAATAAAAATATTGATTAGATTTTTTAAGAGGGACATTACAGGTCACTACAATAGGAGGACGAAAGCTGGGCAAAATAAATAAATCAGGGAATTTAATTGTAGAGAAAATGTGATCTACAACAATTGCAGCCCCAACGAGGGTAGTAAAATATTGTAAATGTTATAAAAGACAAATTTATAGTTAATATAATATTATTTATTCAACAAATTAATCAACACCTTATTTCTCTCAGGTTAAGAGACGCAAAAGAGATAGAAAACTTTTCTATGAGAACTAAATGAAAATGGCCTATATCATTGTCATTTGCACAATTCGAACGAGTGCCGACGTACTTCATACCAAGGACGTGAGTGGACCCGTCATAAAACCACCTCAGTAGACGTCAAATCATAAAAAACAAGACCGGACAGTTATGAGGCCATTAACATGAACAAACTGCGGTTTCCCCTAATAACATTGAAATATTCAACAAACAAATATTGAACATATTATGTAGCCAAACAAAATAACATTTTTTTTATAATTAATATGTAAAATGTGACATTGTTATGAACCAATATGTTACTTTCTTTAAAATAGACTGAGGTTCCTTAACCTTGAGGGTGTCCTACGCAAGTGTTCAGTCGGAATAAGCCATAATCCACCACTTGAGGTGAAAGGTGAACGATCTGTTCGTACTGTGTGGGTGTTTGGGTGTTTTCCATCTCAGCGAAGCAGGCGTCGACAAAAACCGTCGCTAGAAGATACAACCTCTACAAGAAGCGGCGGGATGAGCGCGTGCCCGGGCACAGGGCCTCTGTCTCTCGCCGCAGGGAGGCCCTTTGCCCCGCTCGCCCGCAATTCCACCTGCCTGCCAACGCGGCGGCTCCATTTCCCGCCCTTAACGCGGTTCCGCCCTAGCTTCCCCCCACTCCCCACCGCCACCCCCTTTCGCAGGCGGAATCTCCTCACGCACGCAACCTCTGCGACCTCAGCCCTCGTCTCACAGTTACGCACTTTCACATTCAAAGTTATTCAAAGGCATTAAAAAATACTCATTATTATACTTATTGTTATTATTATCATCATTATCATCATTATCATCATTATCATCATCATCATTATTATTATTATTATTATTATTATTATTATTATTATTATTATTATTATTGGCGTATAGGCCATTACTGACCACGCTACACGATTAACGTGTGCAATTCTTCCAGGAACAGCTTTTCAGCTGTATCCTTGGATTACCACAAGGTTGTTACGACTTGTAGTGTGAATTATGAGATGATAGGATGATGATGATGATGATGATGATGATGATAGGTGAAGGGACAATCACAAATATGACCGTGTCTACGCAGGACTCGACGACTGCGCCACGGTGGTCGACTTATCATTATTATCATTATCATTATCGTTATCGTTATCATTATCATCATTATCACCATCATCATCACCATTATTATTACTATTATTATTATTACTATTACTATTATTATTATTATTATTATTATTAATTTCAATTACAACGAAAAGGAACTGCAACCGGTACTAGTTCGTGATTAACGTTTACTGTAATTTTCTCAGTTTATTTGATTTGCCAGAGGCTCAGCGCCGTTAGTAACCGCCGGACTTCCCACTCAACCAAGAACCATCTACATTGAAACTTGTTTAACCTCCTTGACCTACCAAGAATCTGCCTAAGCAGTGGAGATACATTGCTGTGAAGTGTGATAAGGTGAAAATTCTCTCAAAAATAAGCTCATACGATGTCAAAGACATTATAAAATTTCAATTGAACTATTTATTATTGATAAATAAAAATAAAATAAAGTACATTAATTTTAATCTTTCCTACATTATTATCATTTTATAAATAGTGTCCTTCACGTATAACACTTTTTTTCAGCATCGTGTTAGCAGTCGTATATTAATCTCATTCCAGTATCCCATGAACACCAATTACATCAGCGGCGGATCACAAATTGCAATTTGGTTTTGCGAATTTGAAGGAACATCTTATATACTTACGAACTAATGATACATGTGTTTAGCAAAACAAACATTTTCTGCATTTTGTGTTAGAATAATTTCAGTTTAAGAGAGAGTCAGAGTCGGAGAGAGAGAGTGAGAGAGTGAGAGAGAGAGAGTGAGAAAGGATGAATGAGGAGGAGAGGGTCCAGGGAAAGTTGGAAAAAGAGGAACGGAAGCTGGAAGCGTGAGATTAAAGGCGATAGAAAAGGAGGCAGGAGATAAAATTGAGGAAGAGAAAGGCAGAGAAAAGCGGAGAACTTACGAGCCAGCGCGAGAAGATAG
>BOPP01000006.1:11576146-11591973 GCA_017312745.1 Gryllus bimaculatus
ATTCTCATAAGTTCCATCCCCTGGTCACTCAAATCCACTTCTCTCAGCAGTGAATTTTGAAACTATTACAGTGTTTGATTCAGTTATTCTAAAGTTCATTGTGTAAACCATAAGTTTCTAAAATATTTATTTATACAGTTATGAATTCCAAGATTTCATTGAGTATATAACTCGCCATAGCGCTCTCCGCGGTGTATCTGTCTGCGAAACATGGTCCGAGAGGCGCAGTGTGTTCTGCAACGGTTGACAGATAGCAAGGAAAACTTCTCCACCGGCTTGAAACCGCGAAGTCCCCGTTCATTGACTTGAATCAGCTGCTTGTCGTGCGGGTAGTGTTTATCTGCCCCTAACGAACTCTAGACCTAAGAAAATCAATAAACTTGTACTCTTTGCCGAAATCTCTAAAGCTGTTACTCATACAGAAAAAAATATGAAAATCCAATTCCTGTTTTAGCTCAAAAAATTGAATATTATGCACTTTTCAATTAAATTCCATTGAGAATTGTTTTAAAAAAATCAATCCAAATTTTACAACCGCCTTCTTTGGAACAAAGTGGATCAGCTTCTTGGGTTGTACACTAATTGTTCTTAAATTTATGTAGACGAATTTTGGTTTTTTGCGCCAAGTTCTTCGCGGCAATCTTTTGTTTGTAAACTCTTCCGATTCCGGTCAATACAGACTCAAATCTTGGAAACGGACATTTCACAAAATAAAACACAAGGAAGGTAATGAGCATGTCTTGGCGCATGAGTTGTACTCATACTTTAGTAATGAGTACATCCGATGATAATACCGTAATTTTATGAGGCCTAAAATTCCAGTCTTCACCTCGAAATACGATTTGAAACTTCACTAAAAATCCGCTATTCCGTCAAAAATTATACAAAAGACAGAAGTACAAGATAAGAAACAAATGCCGCAGAGTGAATACAAAATCGAATTTGCGAGAAGGTGGTTTTGTTTTCAAACATTTCATGACAAATCGTGTTCCCATATTCTACAAATATGATAGTCGCAATCCCAACTTCCCCTAAGAATCTGCTGCTCACACGAGAATCTCTATTTCAGAGCTCAGAAAGAAAAGCTCGAAGAGCAAAGTGCTAAACGGGTTCTACTTCCACTTCGAGATAGTACCCTTTTTACATTTTTGACGTGCCAAAATTATTTTTATTTCATATCATTTTTAGACGGACACTAGTAAACGCAGTTCTTTCAGGACACACATACGTGATAAAAGTGCAATTTTTAGCACTAAGGTAAAAGTGAGACGATGCACAAGGGTTTAGATTAATCTGTGAACGCAACAAGGAAAACCAAATATTTTGGTCTAATACCACCAGCCACTACTAAATGTACAATGAAGTTATTTATCACTTTAATTAAAATGAAAGATTGTCGAAAAATAGTGTGACACCAGTGTCGTAAAAGTCATTTTATTTTGTTTGTAGGATTACCTCTCTCGGACACATGTCGCAATATTTCCTTCTCGCAAAATAAAATGTCACTTTTACACTCGCATCATTAATAACTATTTTAAATTTTACACTTAATTTACATCATATTTGATCATTTTTAAAATAAATTTTCACGATGGGTTTGGTGCTGGCCGTATGAAAATCACATTCTATATTTTGCGAAGTTAGTTACCAGTACCTAAGTCTTATGTCCTGACCCGGCAATGGATCAAATTATTTTATACGTAGGCGATTATGAAATAATACATTTAGGCGGCCACTACCAAAAGAGGTTACTTTTAAAGTATACAGAGCGTGGTAAAAGTGGTCAATGTTCCGAAAACTGCCAATACAATAAATAAACCAAAAACACGTTGGTCTGATCGCATCACCTACTACTAATCTTTATGTAACATAGTACACAATTAATCGGTTTGTTTATTTGAATTAAAATAAAATGAAAATTAGTCAGGCTGATTAAAATATGGTGCATGACACGTGTGGTAAAAATTATTTTATTTTGAACATAGGATTACGTCACTCGACAAATAACCCTCGCATCGCAATGTTGCTATTCTAAAATCAATGTTTCTATTCTAAATATAGATGCAACAAAATTAAAATATTGATGTTAATAAAACATCAACCCCGAACCATCGACATTATTAGACATTAATGTTTTTAAAATTGGATTAGTAACAATTAAAATTCACACGGTGGAGAGGAGAGTTTTTTTAAATCGTGGTTTATCTGACAAAACGAAGTCAAAACATCTTCACGACAATTAACGAAACTTTGTTTATCTAATTCTTATTAAAAATTTACGGAGGTTTCTTTATTGATGAAAACTCTCTTTTATTTATTTTTCAACGTTAGTCACTTTGATCTGAAGAATATTCATTTTGTGAATGAATAAAAATTATTATAGAATTTCTTATGATGGTCTCTTTCATTAAAATGTATCGTCCACAGACAAACAATGAACACAAAACATCGATGTTAAAAAATAGACTTAAAATGTCAATGTTAAATACATCGATGAGTTAATAAAAACATCGATGTTTTGAAAACATTTTCATCGATATCACATCCCTAATTCCAACTCCAGTACACGGAGGGAGAAGAGGAGCGCGGCCTATCTACTACATCACGAGACGCCCCGCCCGAGGACGCCCGTTAAGCTAGCAAAGCAATTTCTACAAAACTCTCTTTCACTATGACTAGAATTTTGTACTACTTTTGGGCTTTTCAGATATCTAAAAATTAATTTTTGGACTTAACGGTTTTTACAAAAATTGTTGGCTTTGCTGCCTTGGCTGGCAAAGCTTGTAAAGCTGCAAAGCTGGCAAAGCCAATTTATCAAGAAACATTTTCTTTACATAGAAAATATTGATTTAGGACCAAATTCTGGTTACGGAGAAAATGCGTTTTGTTAAAATGGTTTTGCCAGTCGAACGGGCACCTGGGAAGGCTAGAAGCCGTTGGACGGCCGGGCTGCTGCTGCAGTGAGTCAGCCCAGACGGCGCCGTAATACGACTCTCGCGACATGGCGTCCGGCACGTAGTCCCCTCGCGTTCCGATGGGTCCATATGACACCTTTTATTCGCCCAATTCATGTCGTGTGAACAGCAAGAACAGCATTCGTCCAATCGCGTGGTTCTCGGAAAAGGAAAAAAGAATGCTGACGCAGCGCTGGTCGTATTGCATTTGTAAAGGTCATGCGTATCCAATTCTTGACTTTCCTTGTCAGAAATTTCTCCACGAGAATAATATATTCATTGGTCGAGAGTGAAATTCACGAAGCAATGAAAAGAAAAAGATCAGATATTGATAATTAATTTATTATTCATTTATAATATTGAATTAGAATATATTGCAGTATTGAAATTGAAATAAATTTGAGCGTTTGTGGACGTTTTTGGACGTTTGAGGCCCACAAGAGTAGAAATTAAAAAAATAATTTTGTCAAATTTTCATAACCTATTACTAAAGTGTCGATATGTGGCAGAAATAGTACGTTTTACCCTGTCGGGTAATCAGGATGTTCTTTTGCCGCAACCCTGCTGGTAGAACTGCGACAAACGAAAATCTTCAAAATCCTGAATTTCTAAAGAATATGAATATACGAGGTCCCTTAGCGGGCCTACTTGCAAACATACGGAATAAAGATTGCTAAACGTTTGAATTTTGCGTAAAGTTCAGGATTGAACCACGAATGGTTGACCTCCATCACGTATCTCAAACCATCTCTATCCCAAGGATAATCCGGCATCATCATTCACACTTTATTATCATCGCATTATTCTTCATTCAGTGGGGAACACATACACACAGGACAAACAACACTGACAAGTTTTCGGCCCCAGCATACGAGAGAGCAATGCATGTTGCATACGCATGACAAATAAGTATAGCACGCCATCATCAACATCATCATAATGGTCGTCACTACGAGTTCGTGATTGACTATGTCTTGAACATGTGTGTACGTACGTGTATAGAGTTTGGTGCGTTTGAGACCGTTTGCAATATAGTACAAATAGACTGAAAGCATTGCAAAGTGGTGCGACAATATAAATATTACTTACGTAACTGGTACAGAAAGTGAGTCGTTTGGAAACGAATTATATGTTGATATTTTGAAATGAGTACTCCAAAGACAATCGTACTACTTGCATATTTATCGCTTTGTAGGGAATTAACAAAACTTACAAGATCTCTTGGTCTCATTTGCAATACCGAGGCGGAAGGTTTGTTGATTCATTTGGCCACAAAATTTTATTTTGGAAGCTACCGGGAAGACTTATGGTTCGATTTCCGACACTAGCCACATAGCTAGGTCGATGGATGCGAGATGCGGAATAAGGATCTCAACATTCAGCGAGGGAAGATCACAGCCACCTCCCGTGATAAAACATGCACGACACTTATGGGACTAGTGACTTAAGTCACTAATCAATGAAAAAAATTAACCGAGGTACGATAATAAGAGGGAGGGGCTCAGGTTGATGCTGCTGCTCGCTTGCCCCGCTTCTTCTCTTCTCTCTCTGCCACGTCGCGCCTCGCCCGGTCTGTTTGCAGGAACACAAACCGTGAAGACGAAATTTATTTCGAAGTATGAGCCGTGGCAGGTGCGAAAGTTCTGCGGACACTTTTTCTCTGCTTTATCACTAACCGGGAGGTTTTCGGTTTCGAGTCCCCACGATTCCGAATTTTCGAACAATTGGCATAGAAAGATCCCAAAGGACATTTTTATCGGCTTGCTGCTCTAATCAGTAGTTTTCCGTGATTTCTATGATCAATATTAGGCGAATGACGGAGCAGTAACCTAACAAACGGACCAAGAGCTGATTATTTCTTCTTAATATTTGTCCCCTCCTCTCAACTTAAACGCACAAGCACTTACATGTACTTGACTACTACGTGACTACATGTCAAAATATCCGTCTAGAACTTGGAGTTTGTCCAAACTCGGGCGAGGCATCGGTAAGGGACATACCTAGACGGGAAGCCTCACAAACTATCGAGGAGGTCAGCGGACCTTACGCTCTGTCCGGGAAGAAACTCCTCCTCCACCGTTGTAGCATGCATTACACTCACGGAAGTAATGACCTCAGTAGATATCGCGACCAAAATCCACGAATACTCACGAGCCCGGAGAAACTCGAAGGAATAAAACCGCCCTTTATCCCCAACGTGAATTGACCGCGCCCGCAGCGCGCGGAGTGGAGTGGGCGCCCGGGGCACGAGAGCAGCTGCGGTGGCGCCGGCGGAATATGAACGGGGACCTCTCGACCGCCGCGGACGGCGATTAAACCGCCTCTCGCCCGCAGACGGGGCGGGAGGGGAAAATTTTTAATTATCCGACGCTCGACCCGGGCTTCGATCGCTCCCGGCGGCGGAACGGGATCCATCGCACGGGGGGGGGCGGGGCGCGGGTGAACTCAAGGGGCTGCTGGATGAGGACGCACTGAGTGGAAAGAGGGGAATGCGCTCTGTGATGCGTCGGGTGGAGACGTGCGATGCAGGACGGACGTGGCACGGAGAGTGTATGAAAAAAAAACTGGAGCAAAGGATGATAACCGGCAGAGAGAGGTTCGGATCGGGAATTGGAGGTGCGGAGATGACAACGAGTAAGCAGTGACGCGGACGACGTGGCGGAAAGGTAAGCAGGCCGGGTAAGGAAAAACTGACGGATGCAGACCTGAGCCCGAAGCGAAGAGGGGACCGAAAAGGACAGAAAGGGGGGTGAGGTGCACTGGAAGAAGGTGGATGGACGGGCAAGGACACATAAAGTGGGGGCAGAGAGGAAAGCCTGGAAGAGGAAGCAGCGTCGCGGGATCGGACAGTCAGGTGGGATCGCGATTGGAGATAGAAGGAGGATGGGATGGATGGGATGGAATGGACGAACAGAGTGACGGGCGGAAGGGTGGGGAGATGAGGAGGGAAGAACGAGAGGAAGGGATGTGAAAGGTCGGGAGAAACTGACGGACGGGAAGGCGGGATGAGATATCCGGGTGGGACAGACGGTTCGGAGAAAGGGCGTCAGGAAGGGCGGCGGCGATGGTGTATTGGTTAGCGGATCGGACTGTTATACCCAAGGTCGCGGGGTCAGACGCGAACGAAGCCGTACATTTTTAAGGATGAAAAAAATCCTTCGTACGCCTTCCTTCAGAGGGGAAGTACAGCCGGCTGTCCCATGTTAGTAGATTTACTTGCATGAAAAAGATCCTCAAGCCTAAATGACGCCTCTGAGCTAAATTGAAATCGCCTGTTTCTCACTCAAGAAATACCTCCTGTCTCTGCTAGTTAGTGACAGGAACGTAGCGAATTTAAGGCACCAATTCAATTCAACATGGAGAAAATTAAAGGGAGGGGCGGATGGGACATCTGGAAAATGGATGATGTGCAGAACGAACCAAGGGAAGGTTTTGTAAGAAAAGAGCAAGAAGTGCTGGCGAGGAGAAGGGACAAGAATGGGAACAGCCGGATATCGAATTAGTAATATCCAGTAGGCCAACAGAGGACGCGTTGGAAGGGGAGTAAACTGGGCGAATGAATGTAAAATTAAGGCGAGGGAAGGGAAAAGAAATGGAGGTTAGAGAGAGGATGATAAAAGGGCAAAACAGGGCTCCGATGTCCAGTTGCACAATAATCCTACCTATTTATGCTCTGAATGCACAAACTGAAAGAATTTTGATCTGAACCGAATCAAACACGTCATACATGGAATAAAACTTCCAATTAAATTAATAAAAATTACGATGTCATTAAATTATATTAAAGGAAAAAGATCTATACAAATAAAATGGAGTTGAGTTTGCAATTTGATTTAAATCCCATGTATAGTTACAGCATCATCAAATCTGTCACGCTTTTGCAACGACATTTTCTCGATAACTTAGTCTGTCATATTTTAAAGCCTCACCTATAAAAACTGGTTTCAAGCCATGTCGCGTTACTATTGGTCTCTACATGGCTTAGTAAAAACTGTTTTTTTATAATGTGGGACAGTTTTGACACTGAATATGAAACAGTTTGTGCAATGCTGTTAATACATGCCTGCGTAAAACACATCGATGCGTTTGCCTTCAAGAACACTTCGATAAGTTGAACGTAAAACTATTGGAAGATTATGTACTTTTTTACGCCGAACATTTCGCTAGAAGGAACTCGTAGTTGTTTGCTGGATCTCTACTCTCCGACGCTTGAAAAAGGAGATTTTCTCGATCAATAAGAGATGAGCCAAATGAGAATGGGTAATCCATCCTAAAGGGCGGAAGTGCGGTGTGGGTGTGTCAGTAAGGGTCGCTCTCGGTTCGTGGCCCATTGTCTGGTGCACTGCTTCAGCATTCAACTGGAATTGATCAGAGGAAAACACCGAAACGAGAGATTGAAGCAGATGGCATCCAGGATTATCATCTAGGCAGTGGATCTATTTGACTGGAATAGAAACGATTGTCCTCACGCTTTAATTTTTTTCTGAAGTGTCAACTGTTATAGACAATAGCCTTCTTGATATGATGTACAAGTATATTACTCGTATATCCCGGAAGGGCGCGGTGTTCAGAGATAACATGAGATCTGGCGCCTAACTACGAGTCATATTGTCAGATTTCCCTACTTCCGGATACCTCCGTCAACAGGGTACCGTCAACAGGATACCGTCAACAGGATACCGTCAACAAGATACCGTCAACAGGGTACCGTCAACAGGGTACCGTAACGAGGGTACCGTCAACAGGGTACCACATATAACCAGGGTACCGTAAACAGGTACCGTAAACAGGGTACCGTCAACAAGGGTACCGTAAACAGGGTTACCGGTAAAACAGGGTACCGTAAACAGGTACCGTAACAGGGTACCGTCAACAGGGTACCGTCAACAGGGACCGGGAGAGCTGGCTCAGGGCATCAGCTGACGACACTGCAGTCCCTCTGACTGAGGCGGAAAGGCGAGATGAGAGAATGACGAGGAAAAATCGTGCGCGATCCGTGGCTCGTGTGTTATTGTTCTCCTACGGCATTTGAGTATTGTTGATAGAGAAACCATAGCTAACTACTGATCAGAGCAACAGGTCGCTAGGAGGGTTCTCAAGTCATCGGCGGAATGCGCCCTGGTTCTCTAGCTTGTGACGAAAAACCGCCCCCGTCGAGACTCGAATCCTAGGAATCCCTGGCCAGAGAAGCAACCTAGGCAACAGGGTTTGCCCTTAGCCATCTCAGCTGGTAGAGATTTGAATGTAGATCTTGGCAACAAAATACCTTTCTACCTCGGGTAAAATTTATGATCAATTTCCTTAGTCACTGACCTTTAGGCATTACGCTGCAACTATGTCAGACGCTTTGACACGAGCGGAAATTTCATTTTCTAAATCGAAAGGTTTCTTTGAATTTGAGGCGATGGAGTTTTATCTAGTAACAAAACTTAATGGAGTAAACACATTTAAATAAACACTTTTTACATACAACGTTAGAACGTATTTACGTAAATGTCGACTTTAATACGCAAATAGAATAAATAACATAACTGATACAAAACGTGGCAAAGTAACTTCCCTTGAATCAGAAAAAAATGAAATCATATAATATCACCTCTAAAATTTTACTATTAAAAGTTTGTTTCGCACATCTGTAAGTATGGAAGAAAGAAATAAAGCTCTTTGAATATGAACACAAAACCATAACATTCTACATTCTAGGTGCATGTTGATTAAGTTAAGGAAAGTAAATAAATGTTTAACTTCACCGTGGCCGACAGCCAAATTCAGCTGATGGGTGACTCACCTGAAAAAGAGAAAATAAAGTCAACTTTCATTGCACAATGAATATTTCAAGCATTCGGTACACTCTACGACCCTATCTGCCATCTACCGTCTAAGTCTTCATCTTTTTAAAAGCATTCATACACACTCGTTGCTCAGTTCCCGCATTTTAGCACTATTGAAAAAAAATTTCCCTGACTTTTTAAAGTTATTGAATATTAAGAAACTGTTTATTTGATAGCGTAACAACTACGAGATCGATAGCGACATCTGAAAGAGATTTTGCAATGACGTTTTCCATATTTTATTTCATTATTAAACTGCTCTTGTGGAATACGTTTCTTCGGAATTTAGTAGTACATTTTTTTAGGTAGGTTATTTTTTACATTTATATTTCATTACTGACCGTGTAATTGAAGAGGTCACTGAAAAACGTATATTTCACAAGCCTAGATATCGCCAGATATAATCAATTACAATTTTAGATACAACAGCACCAATTTTTGAAATTTGTTCGGGTCCTCTCTGTCAATGACGGATCGACAGAGCACCTTCGGTAATGATTACATAGAAGATTGATAATTCAATACACGTTATTTCGGTATCAGCATTAGGTTCAGCGATACCCTCGATAGCCGAGAGCATTTATTTAACTGCGACCACGGAGGCGTACGAATTTATTTTTCACACCTGTTCTCATCTATTTTTGGCCTTGTGAGTTTATGTCGGATTTGTTCTATTCAGTTCATTTTTCTTTTCTGTTCAGTCCAGTTTCGTTCCGTTCCGTTCAGTCAAGTCCCGATAAGCGTTCCGTACACTCCCGAATGGTGTCCCGTCCAGTCTCCAAAGTGTGCCCCGACCAATCTCGAGAGGGTTACGTCAAGTCACAAAAGGCGTCCTGACCAGTCCCGAAAGGGCTATGTCTAGTCCCATAAGGCTTGTCATTCCGTCCCATCCCATTTCTTTTTGCGGAATCGAAGTCGTCTCTCAGCAACTCTAGCTAGGAAGTACTTGGGTCGGTGTGACAGTGCCATCTATTAGCGAACACAGCTACTATTACGACTGTTCTCATTTAGCTGGGAGACGTCATTTAGGAGCGTCCTTTTGACGAAGAATTTCGAAGTTTTAGCAAATACGAGCCAAAGCACTAAAGTTCTACCGCCTCAAAATTTAATAGGTACAAAGTTCTGCCTCCATTCTGGAACAGACGAACACTTTTCTTCTAAGTGAAAACATACTAAGGATATTTTCACCATTTAAAACATATTTGTATAGTAATTTAAACTCTAATGCTTAAGAAGATATATTTACAAAAACGTCCTCAACCATAAATAACAATTTTTGAATAGTATTATCCTATTACAATTAAGGCACCCATTAAGAAAAGGAGCTAATCCACATATTTCACACTATCAATTTATCAATGATTCGATTATGAAAACATTCAATGTCAATCATTTGATGTTCAGAGTATAGCACCCTAGATTAAAATATGAATAATATAGTTATTCTTTTCAATGTGTATTATATTGTAATATAACTCCCAGTAATATTCTGTTAAATGATTTGTAATTACAAAGATTTTTCCTTTTGTCTTGTTTGTACGCAATTGCAATACCTATTTTAATCGAATTATTCTACGAAGTGCTCGGCCATTTTCGGATAATTATTCTAATTATATGTAATTTGCATATATATATATATATATATATATATATATATATATATATATATATATATAATGTACATCTGCAGTTATGACATTAATTATAATATAATGCAAAACACTTAAATTCAAGAAATATATTATGCTCTTATTGTTTCCATTCTCTTATAGACCCATAGGCATTGAATACGAATATAATAGGGAGATCGATGCACATTTCAATTGGCTAGACATTAATTATGTTTTGCCATTATCCTTCTAAAGTTACTAAAACTTTTAAATTAATTCAAGTAAATTTGACACATTGGATGTAGCTGAAGTTAAAATATTGATCGATATTTTAATGCATCTGAATCTAGATATAGATTTTCCAGTTAAAAGAACAGTCTTAAAAACATGAAAAATACACTGAATGATAATTATGAAGAATCACAAGATTCTCGAAGTAACATTCTTCCAATCCTCTGGAGGCAATGATTACGTCTTATTGGGAAATCCACAGACGATAGAACACTGCGTGTTTTTGACAAAATGTACACTATAGTTGTTGCACGAAGACTTTAAAAATGTAACGTTGCGAATGATTTGACGTCCACAATGGTTCGCAAAAAAATGCACTCAAATAGCCCAGTCCCCAGAAGGGAGAACCGTAAACCCAAAGCAATCACCGGGAAGAACAAGAGCGGGGAAAGCAAATGCGGCCTGACGAGGGAATTGACACGTAGCGCCGGACCCTAATTTATCGCCCTGCTCCCCGAGAGTCAATTACGTTGCAGCATCCATTACATCACAAACGCCGAGATCTCAGAGGCGTGCGCCCCTGATGGATTTACGGTGCGTTCGATTCCCGGCAACTCTCCAGGGGACGGACTAGCTGGCAGTTGGAAAGGCCTCGCGTACGCAGGTACGAGTTATTATGGTCGATTAGGAATGTTGGATGGCCAACATCAGTCGCTCGTTGGCGTGGAGCCTAGTGTAAGTACGCCTGAGAAGGCGCCGGTTCGAGTCCCGTGTTTGGATGTCAGTTGTTTTTTTTTGTGATTGTTTATTTTCTCATATCGCGTATCCTGTTTGAATATCAATCCATTCATTTTCCTTTTTAACTATTAATCTCTCATGATTGCGTGGCTGTCGTTCATATTTTAAGACGGAAGCTGAGCAGTTCTGATTCGTTCTCCACCGAGGAAAGGGGAGGATGTGTAGTAATAATACCTCTCACTCACCCGCTCTCATAAAACGACAATGGCACTCTTTTCATATTGAATGAAGACAGAAATAAAGAATTGGATGCGTTAATCGCTGGCGAAGAAGATAACAAAATCACCCATCACTACGAAGTATTAATTTTTTCTTGAATATTTTAGAGATATATTGTCAACAGCTAAAAATTGAATTCTCCTTAATGAAGTCAGTAATCTCATGATATATAACGACTAACTGATTTTTCTAAACTTTCAATTTATACTCGAAATGTTCATTATGTTACGATAGAGGTTCGTTCGACATATTGCCCCCCCCCTGCCTTATGGATGTTGTGAGTACTTTTCATTTCCATAACCTTCGACCGCTCGTGACGGGCGGCAGATTGACCGCTCATTTTCACTAGGGGCGCTACACCACATTTATCGTAATATTGGTAACAAATATGTACTATTATAATTTGGAAAGCCCGAAGCTTTCGGGTATTATCATCTTATAGTTCAGTATCATATTCAGCGAAATGTTGTAGCTGCTGCTGCTGCTGCTACACTACTGCTACTACTACGTACTAATACAGCATCTAATAGAGCTTATAATGATAAATAATAATCATAATAAACACAACGAATATGTTAATAAATATTACAATAATCTTGGAATTACTACCTTGCTCCTACCCTATCCCTTCAAGAGCTCCGAATCAAACAAAGTCCGAAAGTTACGGGTAAACTACAGATCTTTTCAAAAAATCGTACATGATCTTATTTAAAGAGTCGTCTTTGATCTTTGAAGAACAGATTTCATCCCGAAAAAAATCTCTATCTTCAATAGATATTGTATCCTAGATGCATCCCGGAACGAACTCTGTCTTCAATATGTATTTGTAGGAACACACAGAAGAAAATTACTTTTGCAATTTTCAAAAATTTTGAGTCTAAAGGAAATGGGACCCAACGTTATTATTCGGCTACGAAAAATGGTTTTCTTATTCCTCATTTTTAATATAATATAAGTTTTCAACATGAATCATTTTAATTGATTAAAATAGAGCCAGCTTTATTACGTTTTTTGCTCTAGTCTATTTGCATAAGTATTGAGTAGGTTCTTTAAAAGATGTTAGCCAAGGAAAATGATATGGTTTTGTCTTTTGAAAGTATGTCAAAACCTACATTTTAAGAACTTTATAAGTACCATTAATTGTGATTTTATATTAAATGGGCCTTTTGAAATCAACATTGTTTACAAATGCTTTATGCTTTTCCTCTGTTATTAAATTTTGCAGCGACTATTATCAACTGCACTTATACAAGAAGAGTAAATATGTAAATTCTGGACTCATGAGCAAATACAATGTATCTAGCATACGCACTCGGATTATTTTGACCACGGACAATTACAACTTTGGGGAATTCAGTTTCAATAAATTTTAAAATTTTGTTTGATTAGAATATCTGTAGGTACACCTTCAAATGATTATAAGTCAGAAACTATTGAGTTTGAAAGCAATAAAAGTATATCTTTTAAGCAAGTCCCACAGTGAACTAAATGAGAAAAATTGAATAAGCACTTGTCAGTTTCTGAGAGAAAAGAAGATATAATTCAAGAAGTGGATTAAAAACTCACTGGAACAAATTTTGATACAAAGGTGGGAGTGTATACCAAGCGATAATCCTGCACGAATAATAAATATCCTGCAAGAATGTTTTAATCTTAGCAGATCATTTTGGAGACTTAAATGGATAATATTTGCATGCAATTAATAACAATATTGACTCAGTGAAACAATTTATTAATTAACTTGTCTCCATAGAATCCCATGGTGAAAATCGTGGTTATTATCTCTGATAATTAAGACTACAAACGAAGAAGCTTTTCACGTTCGTTCTAGGTTTACAGTTTTTTCTTACGAGTAAAGTCAGTACATATAACGTACTAATTTCGGAGAGTTTTTTGGCAATGCAGCCTGATGATGAATGATAGCAATTTCCACACCAAATTTTAATAGTCTATGTTCCACTATGACTATCATGACAACTGAAATGCACGATTCATTTTTGTCAATTCGTAGCAAGTACGTTCGTTGAGTTCTGTAATTTCTGAATTTACATTGTAAGATTTGTATTCTTATACGGGAATTTCTGTTTGTATTTCTAATCGAGTTATTCATCTCATCTGCCAACTCAATTACATCATATTATGAGGCCACCAAGCGGAATGAAAGATCGATTTTTATTAAAACTGAAATTTAGATGGGAAATCATCGAAATAAATGCTGAAATCAGTATTTTGTAAATAATTGCCTTTCGATCAACCTCCGTTTTCCCACAAACCAACGATTTTATGCTTCTTCAGAGGGGATTACGGATAACTCGATTTCCTTCTCGCTCCCGATTTCACACACAACAAACAGTTACGGCTGATGTTTGTGCTGATACGTAATGGCCGGTGGATTGTTTGCCGAAGCGGTTCGAGCGCTCTGCGTGCCGATCGCTGAAGGCATTAACGTCCGAATGCTCGGCGGATTGGGAATACAAAGGATAAACCCTCCTTTGCCTTACCTCTAATTGTTTTAACAGAAAGCCCAGTAACTGTAGTTGCAGGTAATTATTATGAATTCGTTATTGAATATGCTCAAGTATAGTAAATAGATTATTATTATTAATTAATAAATCAATCGTACATTGTACAAAAATTACCAGATACACACAACTCTAATATTAACTTACATTGGATAAACTTAGGATGTTTTCGTGGCGTAAACTTTTACATTAATATGGTTATATTTCTTTATTTCTGGTCTTTCAATTTCAGAGTTATTGAATACTAACTATTGTTAAAATGGTATAGAAAGTTAATTCATTACATCTACTACTACTTTTTTAGATGAATGTTAAGATGATAATTGCTGATGTGAAGTACATTTTGAATTTAAATAAGGGATGAACTGAATATATATAATTACATACCAAAAGGTATGAAATTTTCTATTACAGTTGTTTTAAAAGTTAACAATAAAATATTTGAAGACAAAATTCCTAAAGAATCCAGAAGCGAACATCGTCCTTAAACGGCTCTAAAGGTTTCACCGAAATTGAAATAAAAAAAAAATAAGCTGAAAACTGAAATCAGGATCGTAGTGGAAGAAAAAAACCACTCCGGAATTTTGATAAAACGTGAAATTTGTACCTGTACAAAGTACCAAATGATTAATCGACAGCTCGCAGCAAAATAGTCAGCGGAAATACGCTAGAAAATCCACTCACGTCATTCATTCTCCCAAGGGACAGGAGCAACGGCTCTGAGAGATCTCCTTTAAAAATATCTGCCGGGGCGCGGCGCCGCCGTCTTTGCGGATGCTAAGGTTGCGGTGTGAGGGCGCCGGAGGTGCGTGCGCGGGGAAGGGTCAGCCGAAGAAAGGATTGAGGGAAACGATATTGGACGAAAAGCGGCGGCTAGGCCGAAGCCGCGGGCTTGGGCGTTGTCGGAGTCCGAGACGAAAGGAGACATGGGCGGTGCGTGAGCGTGGTCGGGGCATCGGCGGGGCATGGGCGGTTGCCTTGGCGGCAGTGGTAGGGTGTGGGTGGGCGAGGGCGAGGGATTGGCGGAGCGGTGGCGGGGCTGGGCGGGGCGTGGCGGGGCGTGGGCCGGCATGGGCAGGCTGAGTGTGGCGTACCGTGAGCGGAGGTTGGCGGGCGTGGGCGAGTCGAGGGCGGGGGTGGCCGGGCATGGGCGGGGCGTGGGCGGGGTGGGCAGGGTGTGGCGGGGCGAGGGCGAGGGGTTTGGCGGAGTGTGGGGCGGGCGCGAGGCGGAGCGGGGCGTGGCATGGGCGTTGGGCGTCGCGTGGGCGGGGCGTGGGCGGGGCGTGGTGGTGCGTGGCCGGGGCGTGTGCGGGCTGAGTGTGGGCGCTACCGTGAGCGGAGGGTGGGCGGGCGTGGGTGGGGAGAGGGCGCGGGGTGGGCCGGGGCGTGGGCGAGCGTGGGCGGGCGCGAGGGCGATCGGCGTGCGCGCCGCGCAGTGAGGCGAGGTGAGGCGAGGCGAGCGGAGGCAATGCGATGCGGGGCGGAAGGCCCGGCTGCTAATTCATGGGAAATAGCCCTCCCTGTCGCCTCTCCGCTGAACCGCAACCGCACCGCACCGCGCCGGGCCGCACTTTTTTTTTTTTTTATATTTTTCGTCTCCTTTATTCCCGGCCGCCGATCCATTCCACGCCCACGCTGACTAGGTCGCCAACACGGCGCAGC
>BOPP01000006.1:11592135-11619282 GCA_017312745.1 Gryllus bimaculatus
GTGCGTGGCGGGCGGTGCGGGCTGGTGGTGGGCCTACACGTGAGCGGAAGGTGGGCGGGCGTGGGTGGAAGGCCGGGGGCGGGGCGTGGGCGAGCGTGGGCGGCGCGCAGGCGATCGGCGTGCCGCGCCGCGCAGTGAGGCGAGGTGAGCGAGGCAGCGAGCGGAGGCAATGCGATGCGGGCGGAAGGCCCGGCTGCAAATTATGGAAATAGCCTCCCTGTCCGCTCTCCGCTGAACCGCACCGCACCGCACCGCGCGGGCCGCACTTCTTTATTCCCGGCGCGATCCCTCCCCCCTCTCCCACTACTCCGGGAGGGGTGGCTCAGGGCATCAACTAATGTTACTGTAGTCCCACTGGCCGGGAGGTCCTAAAGTTAGAGTCCCGACGGTGGCAGGATTTTCGATACTAGTTTGTTAGCTAGGTCGAATTCAGTCGCTGTCTGGAGAAGAATTTTTCCGGTCGGCTGTTCTGATCGGTAGTTTTCAGTGTTTTTTTTTCGATTAACACCAGGCGAATGCCGGAGCAGTACCCTAACAAACGGGCCACAGACTGCGCACGATCATTCCTTGTTCTATCCTCACCCCTTGCACTACACTAGCACATATCGGGAGACCAATGGAGGCATGAGTGCTTGTCTCTGCTGGGTTAGTGCTCCCTCTTGGGGAAGGTAACTGGATGGGGAAGTTAACCAAATCTCCTTTTGATCAGATCTCCATTTGATCAGATCTCCATCTGACTGTCGGCGCCTAATATCTCTATCGAACGGGGTAAGATCCGCGCCACTTAACGAGATAAAACATTCACTTCATCCTTTCAATGGGAGTAATGACCATAGCACTTGACGTGTCCGGAAACAATCAATCACCATTCGCGGCCACGTCTCCCCACCTACAGATTTCCTTGACTGCGCCTGTTTTGGGCTCCACCCCACCCTCCGCTCTGCCTCTCCCTTTTACAACTCCCACGCCTCGCTTTTTACCTTCGCTCCTCCTCGTCCTCACTGCTGCCTCCGCTTCCAACGTCCTCCCGCCCACTCCTTAACCTCTTGCACCGCGCCATCCTCAACTCAGTGCACGCGTATCTCGTTCCCTTCCCGCCCCCATTCTCAACCGCGGTTCTTCTCTCCCCACCCTCACAACCACTTCCGTTTCCATTACTCGTCCCCCTTTCGGTGTCCGCCCCTTATCTCTCCCCTTCGTCTCGGCCGCAGATCTAGCCCCTCTGTGTCTTCAATTTCGTCCTCCTCCCCACATTTTCCTCCTTCGCCCTGCCTAAACCAAACCACTCAGCCCCGCCTTCGCGCGCGTCGCCTCCCATTACCCATTCACTTCCGACACCCACACATCCACACCCCACCACACTTACAGTCTAACTCCCTTCACCTCAAATATCTCGGCTTCCCCCAAGACTCCGCTACCATCACCTACGCCGCGCCCAATCCCACGCCTTCACCTCCGTTCCACCCTCTTCCATCCTGTCACAACCTCCGACCCCGTCCCCACCTCCTTTCTTGCCATCGCCTTCACCAACGCCCTTCTGCCCTCTCCACCTCCATCAATCCGCCATCAAATATTCGCGTTCGCTCCCGCGTCTACCCCCACCGCCTCTGCCACCGCCATCACTGCCGCCGTCTCCGAACGCAACCCCTTCCACCTCCGCCGCTCTTGACCTCCTCCGCCCCGGACGCCGCCGGTGCTGCGCGGCGCGGCGCGGCGCGGCGCGGAGGGGCTGATAGCGGGAGGAAGGAGATAAGCGCGGGGCGACCGGAGGCCGGTGCAGCGAACCGCCGGAAACAAAGCGCTTGGCACTTGCGAATCCCGGCAGACTAGCGCAGGTGGATAAGGTGGGCGCGAGGCAATGTTTCAAACTTTCAGAGGGTTGTGGTTTCGACTCCTTTCTCTACGATCGCTGTTTCTGAACTGTAAGTTTGCCTAATGGGGATTATTCTCGTAAGATCTCCAGAACTTAAGCTCTAATGGTTTCTACATTTTATTTCTATCATAGTGAATTCGCTATTTTTTTTTGTTTCCGGGCGCATGGACTGCTTTGGTCATTGCTCCCGTACCTACGTTGCACTATTCTTCGCTGACGGTGGTGCAGCCCGTGCCCCGTTGGAACATGAGATCTGACGCCGACGTACAGGCCGCCCTGTGGGTGTTTCCCTCCTCTTGGTGACTCTAGAGCTCCGCATCAGTCGGGACAAGCTCTAAGCTTCCAACGTGTGTGGTAGCGCGTGTACGTGTGTAACGGGGAAGAGAGGACAGAACAAGGAAGAGGACGGAAAGATCGTGCGGGGTCCGTGGCCCGTTTGGCATTCGCCAGGTACTGGTCGGAGAAACAAGGTAAAGCTACCGATTAGAGTTACCTGCCACTGGATTTCTCCTCCAGACAGCTGTTGAAGTTGATCTATAGTGTCAAAAATTCGCCTACTTCGGAATTGTAGCACTCGCAGCACACTAAAATGATAACTTGCACCCTCGGCAAGTTCATGCACATGCATCTTTTGCTTCTCCTTTGTATTGGCAAGCATTCTCTAAGCTTGTGTTACCTTGGCTAGGATGTGCAATTTTTTTGTACAGAAATCATTATTTTGAAATAAAGAAATGTAATAAATAGTAATTTTCGAACTCGTATTCTTCCAAATGTGACACAGTTCATTCGAATTCTTAAAATGGTTTCAGATTGGGTACGGGTAGCTGCATGTCCAATGACGTAAAATGATATTTAGCAAAACCCAAAATAGAAAGTCGCAAACATTGTACGCAATATGTTAATATGCAAATAAAGCAATATTGCTTTGAAAACAATTTAAATGTCATTATATGTTAGTTAATTCGGTTTACAATTTTTATTTTGTTTGAAAGAATGAAACAAACATTCTTAATTTCGTAATTTGGTAAGAAAGTTCAAAGCTCATAAATTAATAGGAAAATTCAGTTTCGTTAAGTTCGCAGCAACTAAGTTAACGGCAGTGTGGTTCGTCGTAGCCAGTAATCCACAAAGCAGTGAAAATCGTCGTAGTATAAAATGAAGAGTATGTACAAAAAAAAGGATATGTTATCATAACGGAATATGTTAATATGCAAATGAAGCAATATTGTTTTGAAAACTAATTAAATGCCATTATTTTTTAGTTAATTTGGTTCACAATTTTTATATTTGTATGTAAAAATGAAACAAATATTCATAATTTCGTAATTTGGTAAAAACGTTTAAAGCTCATAAATTAATAAGAAAATTCATTATGGTTAAGTTCACAGCAACTACATCAAAGTTGCTGGCAATGTGGTTCGTCGTAGCCAGTAATCCACAAAGCAGTGAAAAGCATCGTAGTATAAAATAAAGTGTTTTTTCGGGTGACTATCTAGTAGCGGGGGACCTCGGCTGACAAGGCTTGTGCTGGAGGAGCAGCCGGAGTTCGTAGAAGCCACCGCCGCCCCAATCCAATATTCATGACGAACGCTCTCTGCCGGCTCCGTGCGGTGGCAACTCGCAATTTTGTGGACTCCTATTTTCTATTTTTTTCTTCCTAGGGCTTTTTCCAGCTTTCAGGGGATGTCGATTTCGGCTATTCGCGCCGACTATCCACTATGTCCCTCACGGGGACACATATTAACCTTTTGCACTAGACACACTTGCGGGATTTTCGGTCTGTGGCCACCAGACTCCCACGGCTTTCCGTGACAACACGCGTTCATGAAATACAAGAGGCAAACAACAATGCTCACGACGGGACACGAACCTGCGACCCTTTAGTCCGTGGCGCTGATTTGGCACACGATCTAGCCACATCGGCCATTCAGGTGGTCATGGACCATTAGTTTCTAATAGTACAAAAAATACTGAACATAATTCTTAGAAACAGCTTAAACAATGTAAACGTTTATTAACGTAAACATATTGTTTTAATTGAAGAAGTAGGGGTGTTTAATTCGGATAATTATGTTATTTTAGGGAACGGATAAAGAGCACATTCTATTGAGGCTCCTTTCCTGCCTTGTGTGTGTTCAAACTTGTCAATTTTTATGGCTTTTCCGACTTACAAAATTGGTGCAGGGGAATGTGGACGCCGTGGGTCTTGTGCTGCAAAGCCTGTTTTTGCTGCGCCAGCTGTTTTGTGGTTGAGTGGCAACTGAGAAACACATTTAAATATTTTGCGTGTAAGGAGTGTCTAATATGATTTGTGCCGTTTGAAGAAAATTGTAATGGAACATTTCTAATAAATTCCCTATGTTTCTTATGTAACGTTTTGTATTTCGAGTTATGGGGGCATTTAGAACTCAGAATATTCAGCTAAATTATTTTCATCCCTTTCCAAAATTTAAGTAAGCACCATGGAAGAACGAATTTAAGGAATTGTAAAATGAGAACATTTAAAGAAGAGTGGGACTTCTCTTATACGAATGAGTGATCGAGAAGTGTGAAAGAGAAGAATGTATAAATTGTGGAAATAATAAAGTTGAATAAATGAAAAGGAGGAGAGTGTAATAATGGAATCAAAGTGATTGAGAGATCAAGCAGGTTAAGAAACAATTTGTAAAGTTGGTTGTACCTAGAAAACGGTCAATTGTCTGCAGTAATGGCAATATTTTTTAGATTCGAAAGTACAAGAGGTAGACACGAATTACAAACCAAGGTTAGAAGGAAGTTAAAAATGTTAAAATATGAAAAGAAACTAAAGGATGAATACGTAAGAGTTAATTGTATGTAAAATAAATTATTGGCTGCTAAGACAATAAGATTATTATAAAACAACAGACCAATCGTAGCCAACGTATCGTCCATTAGGAAAGTTATAAATAAGTGAAGGGCGGGATGTAAAACTTGGTAACCCACATAGAAACGTTTGCGAAATATAAGCAAGTTAATATTTTTGCTAAAAAGGGCCTATATGAGGTACACAAAGATGACAACAGCCAGGGGCCAATTATTCACTATAGTTCGGTCTATTTGAGAATCACAGCGAATGGACAGAAGACGGGAAGAATACGAAAATTTTAATATCACAAAAATTAAACTTTGACCATCTAATATTCCAGAGCCCTTCAAATAGTCAATAGTTAATCACTCATTACCATTTTATTTTAGAAAAGAGTATGTTAGTGAATATGAATAGGTGACTTAAGGAACCCCTATTTTAAGTGTCCACTACGAATGCAGCCTTTAGTTTTCCATGTGACGATGTGGCCGAGATATCTGCGCGTGAAGGGTCTCGTACTTGCAGCTGCACAGCCCGTGCCGGCGGGGGGCCTTAAGCCTGTCCGCAATCCATAATATTCATAGAAGCGCCCTCTGTGTTGCATCAGAGGGCGCTATGTGTCGGGCGCCTCGTGAGCGGCAGGGCGAATGCTATAATTGATATCGGTGGCCCTGCCGCTGACGGGCGGTTCGACGATGGGAATGGCGGTAAAACATTGTCGGTCGCCGCGACGTGGACCACTTAATTTTAGGCGCTTTCGTCCAATTAAATGCTGCGCTTTGCGGCTTCATCGCAAGTGACGGCGCTGAGTGTTTGTACTCACGCATTGATCAAAATTCAGTGCACACGTTTCAGAACTTCTGTAAGTGGCCAAATCAGGGGCCTTGAAATTAAATGCTAGATACGTCACATACTAGATATTGTATGACTAAAGTCAAGAATAGTCGTCTAGAAAATGTCGTCTAACGTCGAACGGCTATAAATATACGACACAAGAAGTATCAAATTCGTGAATTTGTTCATTTTTAAGTGAAGAGCACATTTTTGCATCTTTCGAACAGCGAGCTTTTCGCAAAACAGTTTAAGAAAAAATCTCACCATATTTGGGCTTCGATTGCTTACATGAGACGAAATTATATGTTTTTGAAACACCCTAAATCTTTAAAAGAGAACAACTTAAAATTTATTATCTGCCAACCCTCAATATTTCTTGGTAAACATAAGTGAATAGATTTTATATATAATTTAAATATGAGGCAAAATTGAGAGACTGACACGTGAGTGCGCATGAATGCTGACGGTTGGGGAGAACTTGTCAACAAAACCAGAGAGAAGCTGACGTGCTGAAGTGGCCTTTCAATCTAACAATCTCGACTAAAACACTTGTTTTCTAAATAAATATTATCTCAATTTCAATGTACTTTTTAGTGATTACGAATATTACCTATAAACCTATATAATATTACCTATATACCTAAAAACGCATTATCTACAAAATAATTTGAGCGTCTCCTTCAGAGCTTGGTTTTCTAATTTCGGATGATTTTTGGCATCCCTAGTTTGGTTTTTTTATAACCTTAATATCCAACTGTTTTGATGACAATGCAACAAACAGTAACGTGTTTATTCAAGAAGTGTCTTTAGAGTGGTATTTATTTTATTAGTTTATATTTTTATTTATTATTTCATTTAACTTTAGTAAAATAGACAATTATAATACATCTTAATTTAAACATCAGATAATCTCTATGTTGCCACCGAAAGCACTCAAGAGACTAGTGACACCAGCTCATCAAGTAGGTTTTTGTGAAATATATTGATATTCTTGCGCGGCATTCATTTTATGTGAAAGAGAATATTCACATAATTTACATAAACAAATTTCAGTAGTTCTTAAAACAGTTACAATCACTGTGTTTTAATTTTTGTCAAGAAGTAAAATCTGTAACAATATTTACTTTGGAGAATTGTTTAGGTAAAGGCGATTGAGGGGGTGTGACATATCCATAGAATGACGTGAGTGGATTTATGGGGAAGGATAACGACGAACGTCCGTGCAAGAATTTATGTCAACCGTCCGATAAGAACAATTGAAACAAATCAATTATACCTAAAGATTGCGTATACGTACTTACATTGAAAATATATTTCGTATTCTTACACATGTTTATTTTAGGAAGGTAGTATTATGAAAAGCAATGATCGACACACGGTCAATACAAAAAACTCATTGGTTATAAATTTCAGTGTAAGCTCCCAATTAAAAATTTTCAACCGTTTTCATTATCTGCTCTGTATCGGTTTAATGATGTTAATAATTATATTCACTTTGATTATCTAAAAAGAAGTGAATATCATTTTCGTAATATTCAAACACGATTGGAAATTTTTAATATATCAAACTATAATAGTGACAAAGACTGACGTATGTCCACAAATTAAAACTGCGAATCCCCTAACGTAATCACTAATTAAAATAAACATGTATCCACTATTTACACGAAAATATTATTGTCATTTAAAATCATTTGCTGAATGATATCAAAGAATAGATTATAAATTTTATGGATAGAAAAAAAATTCAATAGTATTACTGCAAAACAAGTTGAAGAATAATAATTTATGTACTCCAAATATGAACTAAAGATATCAGTCATCTTTTGCATGGTGAATCTGACTAAAGGCTTCTACTGAAAATTCTTCAAACTACTATTGTAATAAGATGCCTTACATTTATTTGGAAAATAGCTATTAGTACCACCCGCAGGCAATGCAGAGGTGTTGCATTGTCCTATTAACCTTTAAAATTCGTCTAACTTTCCACGTAAAATGTTTAATTATTTACGAGTGGTAAAAGAAAACACTTTTTATTTGCCGAATAGGAAATGTTGCTTCACGAGGCCAGTAAGCCGAATGGCGAAATACTACGAGCAATATAAAATCTCTTTTCCACTGTGTCCTACACTATTTTTTCGTCAGTATTTATGACTTTCGTTTTATTTTAATTCAAAAATACATATCAATGTAATTTATTGCAATTTTTAATGTAATGTATGTGGTGTAATTTGTAATTATTGTTATTTATTGATAGTCAATGTAAGCTTAATGCATCCAAAGTTGTGAAATTCTACCACCATGTATGATAATTGAAGATTTAACAATAAAACGAATATAAATAATAAATAATATAATATAAATAATAAATAATAATATAAATAATAAATCGAATATAATCTAATAAGGTTCCAAGATCAGTTGTAACCCATCAGACGAAAATTATGTTTTCTTTGTTGCACTCATAGTTTTATCTGAACACTTGAGCATCGTCTCACTTTTAGCACAAGTGCTAAAAATTGAAATTTTATCGAGCTACAGATGACCTTAAAGTAACCATTTTTACTTTTGGCTGTATAAAATTATATTTCTTCCTGTACACAACATTTTATAGAAATAAAATTGAAAGGCTTTTAATTGCTTAAAAACTTTACAAAGTCTACAAACTTTACAAATTAACGTGAACATTTCACCGTGCAATCTTTCATAGATCTGCACTTTACCACAATTCACTTCACCGCACTGCGAAACACCGAGCTGTAATGTCTTTCTAACAAACTCGTTTCCCTCAGTTTCACAACACCACTGCACTGCACATAATTAATAATAATAATAATAATAATAATAATACTTAATTACATAGAAACATAGTTACTTACACTGGATAATATAAAATATATTTATAACACACATATCAACATTCATGAAACTAATTTATTTTTAAATTTGCTCAGGTTTTGAGGAAAGGGATCGAAGATTGTCACAGGCATACTGTTCCAGTCTCTAATAGTTCGATTCGCAAATGAATATTTCCTAACGTCCGTTTTCTGAATTCTTGTCTGAATTTTGTCCGCATGTTATCCGCTCTGCCGAAATATGTAGGTTTTCCTAATCGACTTTGAATTTCTTTTCACGCTCGAAGGCCTGTGTACGCTTTATACATTGCATAGAGACGTGACCTATCATCTCCTCCTTTCGAGTGACTCCCATACCCCTTTATTCTGGGTACCACTGAACGTAAATTTTTATACTCTACGCTGAACCTCTTCTAGATTCCTTAGCTGGAAAATTCTATACGGGTCCCAACATACCGCGTCATATTCTAATACGGGTCGCACTAATGACAAATAACGGGTTGAACGGGAGAACGGCCAGACGAAGCCGCGAGGGAGATGCCGGGGCTGAAAAGTCTGGGAAAACATCGGGAGCGTCCCCGGGCGGGCTGGCGTGACTGTTGGCGGGAGAGCTCACGGTTGGGAGCGGTGAGGGGGANNCGGGCGGCCCGATGAGCTCCATTACAAGTTGCGCGCGCAGTTCATTTATCACGGCTGCAACGAAACCCTCGCCAGCAGACGCGTCGGGCTCGCTGCTTCACAGAGTACGCGGAACAACGTCCCAACAGTTACAAGCGAGTAGGAGAATGCTATTCTGAAGCACATGGCATGGGGTTTTGAATGTAATCATGAATACTGTGAAGAGATTCAACGTCGGTATTTAATATACTTCGAGGGTATATACGAGAAACGGCAGATAATCGGCAAACCACCACACAAATGAGTTATTTTTTTGAAGAACTATCACAACATTCTCTGTTGCTTCGAAAGAACCACTGTTCTTTACATTGACAAATACTGAAATAAAATAACTTGTTTATGGACAGGAAATGCTGTAACAAAATGCCAGAGTTTCCACCCACCGACTTTACATTGTGATGGTTTTGAATTGTCGGTCGCTGAACGTTGAAAGTCCAAAGTCTTACCAAGGATTCAAAAAAGTTCTATTAATAAAACTTGTAAGAGATAACACAATAATATCTAAATAATGATAGAGGGAAAATCCTCCTCTGGGTTCCGTCGTTGAAGCTCCAATAATTTGAAACTTTAAGTAGCTGTATAACATAGTTTTGAGTTTGACACAAGATACTAGATGAAGTAACACAGCGTTGATCAGATGTTACGTACGTAAAGGAATTCTGTTTACAGTTTATTACCGTTCTCGCCTTCCTTACATATTCTCTGTCCTTTCCACTCTTTTCATTCCACCATGCGGGTTTCTACTATCTCATGCCCCGCCCGTTCCGCACTGCCAGTTTCGCCTTGCTCGTTCTGCCCATTCTTCACTGCCCATTCCACCCTGTCAGTTTCACTTAGTGCATTCTTCCCTGCCCGTTACGCTCTACTAGTTTTGCCTAGCTTATTGTGCCTTCCTCATTCCATCGTGCTTGTTTCGCCTAGCTCATTGTGCTTTGCTCATTCCGCTCAGACAATTTCGCCTAGGTCATTCTTCCCCGCCCATTACGCTCTGGCAGTTTCGTTTACTTCTTTCCGCTCTGCCAGTTGCACCTAGCTCTTTGTATCCAGCCCGTTGCATCCTGCCAGTTTCTCCTAGCTCATTGTACCTTGCCCATTCTGCCTAGCCAGTTTCACGTAACTCATTGGGCCCTGCAATGAACTGACGCATTAGGGTGTGTAGTTACCTCCAGTAGAGGATATGTAACGCCCCCTAAGTTCGAAACACATGCTTCAAGTGGTAAGAACACTCGTCAAACCGTTGACGTTTGTTGGACTGTATACAATACTGTACGACCAACAAATTGAAAATGATCGCACAATAACGGTAAACAAGCTGGATATTGTTATCCTGGATTTTAACAAAACAAATCTTGTCTTTGTGTAGATGTTTGTGTGCCGTGCAATCAAAACATCGTTACCAAGGAGGCAGAGAAACATCTTAAATCCAAGAGTTTGGAAATCCAGATCAGCCGAATGTGGGGAGTAAGCCACAAGTCATCCCGTTAGTTATCGGAGCTCTGATATTTGTTCCGCAAAAATTGCGAAAGAACTTGGCTAAACTTCTTGATTATTCAAAAGACTGGAAGTTCAAGACATAGCTTTATTGGAAACAACTAACCTTTTTCGCAAAGAATTCTAGAAGAACCGATAGTCCGTAGATCTGCTCCTTAGGAATCTGGTTGCAATCCGGAGTAGATTTTATAATCAGCCAACTCATAACAAATTTGGTTGTGAATAATAATAATAAATAAATTAATAGTAATAATGATAACAATAAGATGTCATAAAAGAGTATTGATCAAATGCCTCAATCGGAGGACCGTATTTATTAGTCTGTAATTGGTTCTCAATATTAGGAACGCAACCAAAAATCGCACTCGTCTCTATGTTCTACGTTATTTATTCAACTGAATTATCAATTAAATTGTGAATTTCATTTAAAGGCTACCACTTTCACATTCCTCATTTTGAAATAAACGATGAATGGATTTCATATCCCTGTTATTGGAAGCAATAAATCATTTCATTTATAACTTTACAGTTTCAATTCATACACTGCATATTAACTGTTTGAGCTTAGCCTACTTTATACGCATTCTATATAATGGACTGTACTCGTAATATGAAATACTTGTTAAGGATACTGCAACACATGAACGAAATAAATGATCAGCTCTTTCATTTTCTATGAACTTTCAATTTAATTTGAATGGATAATATTCACGGACTTCTAGACGCAGCTGTTGCTCAGTACTTCTTACGGCTTTCTAAGTACGTAAAAAGTGTTAACATTTAGTTTTACCTGTATTATTCACGGTAGGTTTTATATTTTTTTAAATAATTTGTATTGTTTAGTGTATTTATCTTGAATTCAATCTGTTGAAAAGTTAAAGGTTGAAGTAGTTCCTGAGTCAGCACCCTTCCAGAGTTAAACAAGATACGCATTTGAGAAAACTCAGGTAAACATATCTTGTTCACGAGGCAGCATTTAAGTACGCTATTCAATGTCTTACCCATTCTTGAGAATTACCAATTCGAACAATCCCTGAATTAACTGTTGTTGTTCACCTGTTCGAGTTAGTCACGATTCGCTAGTGTGTAACATCCACCTCGTGAAAGGGAAGTACAATGTGAATTAACGGATGCTTATAATGAACAATGTGGGGTCACCTTCATCATCAGAAACACAAGACGAAAATATCCATCCTACACGGGAGTAATCTCACAAACTTTTAGCTGCCTTTACAACATTCTCTGTTTCAGCGTGTTATGTCAATGTTATCTGAACAGTTGACAATTTACCTTTGGAGTAAAGAAAGACATTAGACGGCGTAAATAAATTATCATTTTTAATTTATGGAGAAAAATAATTCAGACTCCAGGATGGCTCATAGGTAGCGTACTACTTTTGCGTGGTGTGATCCTGAGTTCGATTTCCGGTCGTCTCAATTTTTATTGCTGTGTGACGTAGAAAAGCTCAGGAAGGCGGACTTTGCTTATTACGGTGAAGGCAGTGGCAGCCGGTACGGAATGGTGGTGCCTGTTAGAGATGCGACATCGATAACAAAACATCGGTGTTACCAATTATCGATGTTCAAAAGTAAAACATTGATGTCAATAAAACATCAATGTTTAAATTTAACAAATTTTTATTTTTCAGTGAACGTGTTTATTAAGTTAAAATGAAGATTAAACTGAAAACGAACTAAAAATAATAAGAACAAACAAAATTACTCAGTATGAAAGCCTGAGCTCTCACAGTAATCTGAAGAGGTCACAGCGTCCTGAGTTTGCTGAAGAACGTACGAGAAGAAGAGGGGAAGCCTTACGCTGACTCTCCATGTGCAAAACGTAAGAAAAAACGTACGAAATACAGGGCCTAGGAGTCATTCTAAGCGCGAAATGATCTGCTTAGTGAAGACAGTTACATTTTGGAAGAGTTTCCTCCATACTAAACGCCTACAAACCAACACAGCGCTCTTTAATCGGCGTTAAATGGGCAGTTAGGCGGTACTAATCAAAAGGTAACTCAGAGGTTTAGGAGGCGGCCGACACATAGCATCCCCCCCGTGCGTTTGAAGAGAGTATTGATATGGTACCAAAGGACTAAGAGCTCGTTCAAATGAGCTACTATAAAGAGTAAATAAAGAAACGATATTTCATACACATATTTGTGGTAACAATCATAGTTGAACATCATTGAGTAGCCCAAAATGACGAAATAGAGAGTGCCACTTGAAAATGAGGAAATAGAAAAGAAATATCAAAATAAGCAAATATAGAGTAAAAAATGGAAGTTCTAGAGTTTACAAGTTCATAAAATAATTATTAATTCCTTACGTAATTTAATGTGTTAATTATTTTTAAAAGCATGTACGGTATTTTTTACTGACAGGTGTACTAAACCATTAAAAAAACGCTTTTAAAAAATGTCATTATACAGTTTTAAAGATAATCGGCCCTACGTCATATCTGTTTGGCAACTACATAATATTAAGACAAAAATAAGCCCCCTGTGGCTATTGGTGGAGAGGGGAGGGTCAGTAAAGGGAATAAGAAACCATTTAGGATTAGTTAGTTATACACAAATAATTTGATTTCTCCCCTTTCGTTTAAATTATTGGCTAAAGTAATAGACAGCTGATTGAAGCGTTCGAATAAGTTAATATAAAAGAAACTATAATTTTGCAGTTTGCCATCTTTTACTCCCGAGGCCTTCATTTATTGAAAAATAAAAAAAAAGATTAAATATCCCCACCTTCTCATGCCACTCTAAAGCACGTAAACCGGAATCTGCTTGACAATCTCAGGTCTACTCATCATCTCCTCATCTACTCGATACGCTGCAATTCTCAGGTAGAGGCTGCAGCTGACTCGAATGCTCGTCCGTCCCTCAAGGCTTCCACACCCCGAGCCTCAATCTGGCCGAGCTTAACACAAGAGCGCGTAACTAGCTATCGATCGCTGCTATTTACATAGTAACGCCCCACGTGAAAGCTCCGCGTAGGTCAGGGCGAATCGACTGCATTCATCTCGAATCGCTTCGCCCGCCGAGGTAATGGGCTCGGACGATGTGGTTGGCAGGCACTGCGAGGCTATTAAACGGTGTAAGGGGCTTCACCAGGCGGGATTTTGGAAAGAAGGAAGACATTAAAAAAGAAAGTAATATTCGCCTATACCTTTACATAGAACCATCCTGTAGTATAGTTGTCACTCACAGTTCACCTCAGGATAATTGACTTAGAATCCGAGTTATTCTATGTTGAATACATGGGGCAATAAGCGGATTTGCGACCGGTTTTTGCCGTGTGTTCCAGCCTCTCATTGACCATCATCATTTAACAGCATACATCCACTAATCCATTCGTCTCATGTATGACCGAAAAAAATAGCTGAATGTAAAGAAATAGTCAAGATAGTGGATTATTTTCATATCAATATTTCAAATTTTTTTAATGATTCGGATTAATCATCACATTAAATTCGAAAAAATCATATTAATGGATTTTTCTAAAATAGTAACACTTTGGTATCGTTTGGCCTAAGAAAGATCCATATGGTTTAAATAAAACACGTCGCGGCATCTACAATAAGTATTAAAATGTAATCTATAAAATTAGAAACTTTATGAATGTCTAATTTCAAATATTATAACATTAGGTAAATAATTATGTCCTTGGTATGTTTACGTATCAAGTTGTCTTAGAACACAAAGCAGAAAATATGGGATATGAACTTCAAATCAGGATAATTTCAGTACATCAAAATAATATTTGATTTTTAGATCTGTTAATTTACGATTCCTTACATTTAATTTACCAAAATTTCAGCAAAATTTAAGATGGTGTATTTTGGGAATTAATTTTTTGAAGATTCTGACCTTTGATCTAATGTATCAATGCTCAAAATCACTAGAAACTATTTATATCAAAAGCTTATCTATGTGCTCAGTGAAATAGAGCGAAAACTGGTGAAAACTAAAAGTATGAGCGTTTTCAGTTAATTTGGAGAGAGTCTATAAAAGTTTGCGTGACGTGCGTCGCGGCGTGGTGGGGCGTGGCATGGCCTGGTGCGGTGCGACGTGGTGTGTTGTGGTTTGATGTGGCGTAGTGTGGAGTGATGTGGTGTGGTATGGCGTGGCGTGACTTGGCGTGACCTGGCGTGGTGTGGCTTGCATGGTGTGGCTTGCATGGTGTGGCTTGCATGGTGTGGCTTGCATGGTGTGGCTTGAATTGGTGTGGCTGGCCTGGTGTGGCGTGGCTGGCCTGGTGTGGGTGGCGTGTGGTGTGGTGTGGCGTGGCACGATGCGGTGCGGTGTGGTATAGCGTGGCGTGGAGAGGCGGGGTGTAGCGTGATGTTGTTTAGCGTGGCGTGGTGTAGCTGGCGTGGAGCGGCGTGGTGTTGTGTGGCGTGGCGGTGTGTGGCATGGTGTGGCGGGATGTCGCGTGGCGTGGCGTTGGCGCGGGCCAACGCCCCGTGCGAAGAAGTGGTACGGGCGGGTCGCACGGATCAAAGCAGCCTCTCATTAAGGCTCGTCACGTCGGCCGATGGAGGCGTCGCCAATCAGGCAGCGAGCGGGCGGCGCCCCTTCCCCTCCCACGCCACCTGCAGCGCCTCGTCCAACACCTCGCCTCCTGCGCTGAGCGAGAAGCCGATCAATCCGCCAACACGCGCACGTGCCGTTCGAATCCCAGTTCAGGCACGATTATCCCTTCAGTCACGAAAACCTTTTAGCAATGTAAGTCTGTGAACGTCGAGAGGTATCATAGATAAGTAGGGGAAGTTCAGATGTTTACGAAATTTTGATTTTTTTTTCAAACACTGTACATGATATACGGAAATGCTTGGGAAGATAGAATAGGCGTTCTATTTAATTCGTTGCTGCGCTCACTGTTTCTCCGTTGTTGGTCGGGCCGCGAGATCCTTGCAAGTCACTCCGCTTTGACAGATACATAGTGCTCGGCATCGGACATCCCCTTGAATCCATTGGATAGGCTCCGAAACGCATCTGTTGATGTTACAGTGATTCACACGAAAAACGCGATTGGGCTGGAATGTGAAAACTGAAAAATTTCGTCGATACCATTGCTGGAATTTTAACGACAGGAATATGATTCTTATAAAATCTAAACTAATAAAACTTGGAAATGTCAGAAAAGGCAATAATATTCTTCTAAGCAAGATGTAAACATTTATAAGCAAGATCAATAGAAGGTTCTACCAACTCGTTTGTTTGTAAAGTAAAACAACGATTATATAAACATTCTATAATGTATTGATGTGTAGTGTATATAAAAATGTATCAAAACGTGCGAAATATTAATCAATCCGATGTTAAGGTCTACAATTCATTACTTCGTTTCCGGGTAATTCAATGGTCTATTATGCTATGAACACATGCACACTTTCGTCCCCGTTCGAACATTATTGTTTTGCTTTTCGATTCGTTAATTCCCATGCCACTTCCCCAATCACGTACACATTCTGAATCCTGATTTAATATTTGTTCGTCAGCGCTACCTTTGATTTTGCGATATATAACACAATCGTCTGCAAATCAATGCAGCTTTGATGGCCGTGCAATATACTTACAGAACAAATGATCTGAGTAGTCGACTAGAAACTATGCTCACCCAATTAATTGACCTCCAAAGATTGACGGTAGGTTTCCGTGATTTCTCCGATCAATACCAGGCGAATGCCGGAGCAGTACCCTACCGAAGAGGCCACGGACTGCGCGCATTCTTTCCTTCCTCTCCTTGTCTTATCCTCTCACCTTATTTACACTTACACTATCATGCACTACACTACCACACATGCCAGGAGACAGACCAGAAGCTTAGAGCTTGTCCAGGCTGGGGCTGTGCCCCGGTGATGGGAGATACCTGGTTGGGGGAAACCCCGCTAGCCGACTGTAGGTCCGTGTCGAATACCTCCATCCAGTTGGGGGAAGATCACAGCCACCTCTCGAGAAGAAAACATGCACTACACTTACGAAACTAATGAATTTATCAGTTGACTCGCTCGGAATCACTTTCAATTAATTCAGTGATTGATCGCATCACATTCGTAAATAGTACTCCCACTTAGCCCGAGTGCGAAGGTTTCCATTAAACGGTTCAGCATTCTACGTCTCTGGTACAAGAGTGTATATTTTTCAGCTCGGTACAGGAAGCGTGAAGTGGCACCTTGAAAAGGCCAGTAAGGAATGCTTGTCATGTTTCGATCAAGTGACACATGGGATTTTTGGAACATGAGCAAGCATGTGGTTGCGATCACTCCCGCTTCATTTCTGCTATGCATCTTCGATGTGCACAATTTCTGGGAACTAGAGATAAATTTCAGAATTCACGGCGAAGGGCTAGTGTAGTGTAACTAACGCTATATTTCTTTGCTTCGTTTCACAAAACGAAGTTCTAGGAAGATTTATGGACAAACTCGTATTTGAAATATTGCGTTTCATGACGTAAAAGTATTAAAAATTTAACGAAATATGCAGGAATAGGTAAAATATGTATAAATATGTAATCATACAAAAATAGTGAGTATATGTAAAATAAATATGGAATTAATTAATTTAGAATGTCATGCAACCACTAAAAAATATTGAATGCATACATTGTATGTATACCAGTAAAAGTATGTATTTAAATGAAACTTCTTTCCCTAAACATTTTATGTTTCATTTTAGGTAGGTACACCCAATATTTCCTGATAAAATAACTATTTCAATAATCGCGTCAAAATCTTTAGGCTTTTATCGCTCAATTTCATTTAATGGTCTTACAAATAGAAGAAAATAATCAAAAAAGGTACTTATCAAATGGCTATTATAGTTGAAATGGTTGAAATCAGCACTCACCTAAAACAAAGGAAAAATTCATTCATTTCAATAGTTTTTTTCAGCAAACGAAGGCTTTTGGCCTAGGTCTACAATCTATGCCAAGAGCGGCAGCATTCTGTGGAAAACGGAGCTTCAGTAATCATTTAGTACAACATAAAGACGACGTATTTACAATAAAGCGCTACACATTAGTTTGTGAGACATTATACACAAAATGATAAAAATAGAATAAAAATGACAACAAAACGCATTATATTGAGTCTAAGAATTATTATTATCAATTAATTTGGTGCATCCCAGAAAAAACATTGAAGTCACTTTTGAGATAATTTCGAAAACGTTAAGACTTCGTGTAATGCACCCTTTAAAAGGAAAAATATCCTTTTAAATTCGTGAGGCCAGTCGATCAAGAGATTTCAGTTTTTGAGAAAATTGAACGGTTAAGCTGCTAGTATTCAGGGAAGCCAGACGCATGGCCAGATCGACGAATAAGGGATGGACGGACGCACGGAAGGACAAACAGTCGTTAAATAACTTTTTAACTAAACAGCCTTAAACTAATGTTTCTCTATCGAGACTCACGAAATGTGGGTTTTGACTACAGAAGGTATTAGGGGGAAACAATTTACTACATTGTTTAGGAACAAGATTGATCTTCATATCAGAGCAACACAATGCGAGTTTTTATGAAAAAAGTCGCAACTTCCCGCTGCCGCTTTACAATAATTTCTATTTACTACGCGAGTGTGTAGTTGGCGACGAAGTTAAAAGCTGAAAATAATGCGGCGAAAGAACGCAAGGTGCGAATACTGGAGGCGGGAGCATTGGTAGCGGCGGCAGTGAAGACGGTGGTATGGCGGAGACGTGTATGATAGATATGGCGATGGCAGCGGTTGTTTCTAATATTTTATCGTCGAAATATTATAAATAGTCGATCATAATTCAGGGGTAAGTAACTACGATAGTGACAATAACTGCAGCAAGGACGGCGAAGGTGGGAGGTGTGGAGGCGGCGATGGAGGTTGTGGTGGGGACAAAGGGAGGACTGGGCCGTCATCGTGATTCTGTCGGTGTTGGAATAGATAGTGGTGAACTTGGCCACAGCGGCAACGTTGGCTACAGTGGTGATAGTAAGGCAGGCCGTGGTGAACTTGCGTAGCAGGTAGAGAGAATGATTGTAGCGGTTGAGGTTTTGGATGCTGGAGATGAGAGATTGCCAAATGTGAGAAGTGTACGGGGGTCGTGTAGGTGGAATGAGATTTTTGGTAGTGGTCCGGAAAAAAGTGGGGAGCGGAAATAGAACGAAAGGCGCGCATTGAGGTAGCAATGGGAGTACTAGAACAGCAGGAGAGTTGGAGGGCCAATGCCAAAATAAGAACGGGTTCAGAGGCGAAAGCAAAGAACGAATCACATTCGGTTGGAGAAAGAAGTGCGGAAGCGGGAGCTGAAACAAGTACTGAAACTTGTTCATAAATGGAGAGTACAGTGCTAAAACAAGTGTCAAAGCGGGTGAAGAACCGGATGCAGAAACGGAAGAAGAATCGGGTGCAGAAATGGGTAGAGAAACGGAGTCACAAACGAAGGCAGAAGCGAAAAGAAATGCTGAGACAGAAATGGAGACTGATTGGGAAAAGAGGCGAGGTCAGAGTTGAAAGCCGGAGAGGGCTGGTTGCAACAATAAAAGCGGTAGTGAAAGCCACCGAAGAGGCAGAAGCAAAAGCTAAGGCGGAGTCAAGGGGGATACGGAAACAGAAGAGGAGGCAAACGCCGACGAGGAGTGGAGACAGAGGCAAGAGTGGAGACAAGAACAAGAGGGAAGGCAGAGGCTTAGAGTGGAGGCAGGGGCAAGAGTGGAGACAAGGGCAAGAGTGTACATAAGGGCAAGAGACGATACCGGGGGAAGAGTGGAGACAGAAGCAAGAGTGAAGACAATGGCAAGAGGGGACGCAGGAGCAAGAAGGGGCGCAGGGGCAAGAGTGGACGTAGGGGCAAGTGTGGAGACAGAGGCAAGAGGGGACGCAGAGGCAAGGGTGTAGGCAGGGGCAAGAGCGGAGGCAGGGGCAAGAGCGGAGGCAGGGGCAAGAGCGCAGACAGAAGCGGAGGCCCAAGCGGAAGCGAGATCCGAGGGTGGGGCGGAGGCAGGCGGAGGAGCGCGCAGGGGCGGCGAATATGCGGAAGCGGGGCGGCCGGAAAGCGGGCGCGCGACGATGATGGATGGAGGCCGCGATCGCGTATCTGCAACGTGCCCTAATGAAGTGTGAGACTTTTCCGCCGCTCCGAGCTTTCAGATTACGCTCCTCCCCCGTCCCTTATCGCGCACCATGCCCTCGGGACCTGCGATGCGGCCTACGCACCCGGGTAATTCACAAAGCCCTTTGCACACTGTCGCGCACTCTAATTGTTACTTAAACAACTGGGGATGTTCACGATTTATAACGCTTAAGGATGTTTCATTAGCATCATGTAAAAAAATTGGGCTACTTTTTTGACGAAATAATAAGCTATTTTCCGATTACATCGCGACTAAGTTTCAAAGTAGTAATTCCTATAGGTATTCGTAAACCGTAAAGATTTCAAAATTACGTTTAACGCTTCTGCATCAAAATACATAGCAATAGAACATTTCTCCTGGAATTACGCTTCAGAAGGGAAATTATGCAAATCACTGCCAATCGGAAAACAAAGTGTGTGTGTGTGGAAGTCAGAAAATAAATGGTAGAAAGAAGGATCGCGACAGAGTACTTGATGTAGCATCGCTTTTGTGGGAAGAATGTAGTTACTGACTAATTGAAATTTACCGAAACTGAATTTATTGCTCGGAATTTTATATTAGAAATTATCTACTATAAATTTCACTGCTAGAAATACTTCGCTGTTTTCCTAAGAACATTTACATAAAAAATAGCAAATTCTACAACATAAATAAATCTTAGAACGATTGTGGTATTTCAATGGTGCCCAACATGGTATCGAGTATTGTTATTAAAGAAATAAGTATTCTATAAATCAATAGTTATATTTATATAACATTATTGCTTATATATTTGACAAACTATTTATTCATAATATTACGTGTAATACTTTTAATTATCTTTGAACTACCTTCCTTAAATAATTGTCGAAAATTAAACAAAGGAAAGAATCAGCTATTCCGCAGTTCAAGTAAAAATATGCAAGTTGAATTTTCCCCTCTATTCGTCACATGCAGTTTTTATTGTTTAGTAGCGATAAAAAAACTCGTATATTAAACGAATTACTAAATATAGGAATACTATGATCCTGGAAGAACAGATTCGATGAATAATATTTATATGCAAACACATAACCATTCAGTTAAATTTCATACACATTTCATAAATCAGAAATTACGATATGAATCTTTTAATATAAATAACAGCAGTCAAGAGAGAATGAGAAACAATAAAATTCTGGCGGTGTCACCTATGTTGAGGAATGTCACAACATCGATAGAAATATCACCCGTTTTATTTTTCCTATCTTGGAGGGCGGCCACAAATTTCGCTGACAAACGACGCAAAAGAAAAATTAGCTTCTATCTCTGGTGCTAACTCATGTTTATATTTAACGCAAATGTGCGATAACATACGTACTTCGATGTATATAAGCTTACAGATAACGAACCTTAAGTTTCGGACTAGTAGTAACAACCTGTGCTGCCGTGCCAGGTGTATAGTATTCATTAAAACTAGTAATTTAAATGCGTCCATCGGTGGGTGAGCGGTTAGCTTACTAGTTAGCATCCACAAAGGGCGCGTTCGACTCTGGCTAAGGTACATGAGTTTTCGAAGGGTGGAAATTTACACAAACAATGAAGTACTAGGAGCGTGTAAAAGAGGCCAGGCTAAATTATTGGTAAAATTAAATCCTTCGAGTATTCCCGTCCTAAACAAACTCCATATACGTTCTGACAGAGAACTGTCAACATAATAAATAAATATTACTGATACCTTGTTAAAAGGGAGTCCAGGAATTATTGTCTATTAAGTTAATGTTATGGCGTACAGTGGTATTCTTTCGTATTACAAAGAATCAAAGAATTCATTTTAAAATCTACCTCCCAATCTACCTTACAATCTTAAATAATGTGAATTTTTTGAAAAGTTTCCATCACGTTTATGTAAGTCTTCTGAATTATTTTATTGTTAGATGTTTATGAAATTCTCAAGCATAAGTCATCTATGCACTTTTAACAAGTTATCTATTCAAGACAATATTTAACAGAAATCACACATACGATATTTGGTAGCATAAAGAATTTTATATATGGTGTAATGAATCTTTATTAAGAAAGGAAATAGAAATGTTTGCAAGGAGATTTTGTCAATTGCTACCTATTTCTCCAGTACACATTTTATCCCTGCTCATGATGAGCACAATTATCAATGTTTAATATGCGTTTAATGTCTGAACTGGGAGAAACCTAGTACTACCGTACAGAATGGATCGCTACATGCTTCACGAAATACCTGCTATCGTGTAAGTGTCTGGTGGAGAGTGAGAAGTTTAACTTAGAATGTATAATTTAAAATTTGATTAATTTGTCATAAAAAACTAAAAAAACGTATGTAAGCTAGAGGGGAGTAGCATACTCTGCACATATTTTATTGATCTCCGGAATACCTACCTAGTCTTTTACTTCGCATTGTTGAATTATCAATAAAGATTCTAACGAAACGTGGTTGGCAATATATAAAAATCAATACTTTTCTCTCCCGGTTAATTGAAAACGTATTTGTTTCTGCAACCTGCTACGGACGTGATTGCTGAGAAAACAATAACGTTTATCCCCGGACTTACCCTTCACGAGCAAAAGAGGAATGAAAAGTACGCGTGAATAGTGAAGCTTCATTTATAATATTTTGATTCTGGCCAATTTTAAAGACAATTAAATCATTCAACTTCATTTACTTTCTTTCATAGTACATTTGTATTACACAATGCCCCTTTTAAAACACCTGATGACATTTCGGGATGAAATAACATGAAATGTCTTCCTTATATCAGGTTCTGTATTTGTTAACATAAAATTACACATAAAACAATTTACTTCCACAAAAATATTTATGTACATATTGCACGAATTCTAAAATTGTAAATCAATTTGTATACATTATAAAATCACCTTTTTATAAAGTTTTTAAAAACTGTTTAAATAAATTAAATAAACTTAATATCATCTTTATTTCTGTTGTCTTTTTCTAATAATACTATTGCAACCTTTTTCAATCAAGATCTATCGTTGGGAAACAAAAATGGCCATGTCTAGAAACAAAAGAGGGCGATCATCTCAGAGGGAGGTATTCGTAATTGTTACGACTCACCACTGAGAGAGAGTGAGATAGGAGAGAGGAGAGAGGGAGGGAGGGAGAGAGGGAGAGAGGGAGAGAGGGAGGGAGAGAGGGAGAGGGAGAGAGGGAGAGCAGAGAGCAGAGAGCAGACAGCCGAGAACAGAGAGCCGAGACCGAGAGCAGAGGGCGAGAGCAGAGACCGAGAGCAGGGAGTGAGAGCAGAGAGCAAGAGCAGAGAGCGAGAACAGAGAGCGAGAGCAGAGAGCGAGAGCAGAGAGCGATAGCAGAGAGCGAGAGCAGAGAGCGAGAGCAGAGAGCGAGAGCAGAGAGCGAGAGCAGATAGCGAGAGCAGAGAGCGAGAGCAGAGAGCGAGAGCAGAGAGCGAGAGCAGAGAGCGAGAGCAGAGGAGATAGCGAGAGGAGAGAGAGAGGAGTGAGCGAGAGGAGAGAGCGAAAGCAGAGAGCGAGAGGAGAGGAGAGAGCGAGAGGAGAGGAGAGAGCGAGAGGAGAGAGAGATATGAGAGGGAGGGAGAGAGATGCTTGAAATAGCTTAATCCTGCCAGTGTGCATTGCGAACGGCCCCGTGGCGCGCACTGGCTTCACCGCCGAGGTCTGAGCTGCGTTCTCCGTTGCTCGCCGCGCGAGGCGGCGGATGCGCTGGCGGAGGGCGCGGGCGCGCGGAGGAAAGCGAGCGGATGCGCGCGCACAAGGCCCCAATCGCTGACGCCGCGAGCTGCGGATATCGGACCGGATATCGAGCCCTGCAAACAGATGAGCACCGCGCCGCCCCACGGACGAACGCCCGCCTGACGTCAGCCGCCGCCTCCGCCTCCGACGCCTGTCGGGCGCCGCTTTTCCTGTCCGCGGGAACTGCTTGTTAGCGCATTTCGGAAATTCTTGATTGCGATGGCCAGGTTCGGTTTCCACGCGTGGGCAGTGGGAAACACTTGCACCTTTGTACAGGGCGATAGGGAAATATCTCTGCAGTGAGCCGAATCTAGACCTCCTATTAAAAATGCAGGTAGCAACAAAATTGCTGAAAAGCAAGTGAAGGGAATAATTCTTCCAGCATATGTTTTGATTGTAGTGAGTGCGCAATATACGTTTTCTTTTGTTGCAAGTTGCAGCTCGTGGTAGCAACATAATTTCTCTTGCATGCACTCTCATCAGCGAGGTGCCACTTCGAAGAAACATTCCCGGTGCTCTATATCTTTCACTCTCCCTAGAAGGTTAATACAAGTATATCTACAACAAAGTTTATCTTTTTTTAATGATTGGGCATTTATACATTAATCACCTGAACCATCGCACGTGATAAATATTTTTGAATATTTTCTGTTTGGACAGGATCTCAAATTTACCATTTAAGTTTAACTCCGAGGAAACAAAAGCTAGGGAGCACCACAATAATAGTCTCAGTTATATTTATCCATTCTTTGAGGTGCATTTCCCAACTAAACGAATATGGAGTTTGAATCCGGAGAAAATTAAATACTTCGATCCCTATTCCCTTCGTAATCAGTCACAATTTCTCTTACATGCTTAAAGTACGCCATTGTACCTCATTGTAGACTTTTTTGTTCTTCGAAATATTGACGCACCTCATCAGAGTGCGTCTTCGTATTTCCAGAGAGGTGAGTGAGAGGGTGAAGATAGTCACCTTCAGAATATAAAAAGCTAACCACTCACCTTCAGAACATATAATCACATCGCTCATTTTCTACTTAGAAATTACAATTTGAAAATTTATGAATTCTGTGTTTGACCGCATTCAAAAATGTTCATTGGGGACCCTTGGCAGTTCTCTGTCGGGTCATCCCGGTTCTCGATTGCTGATGAGCTTACCGGCTAGACGGTACGGAAATGTACCTTTGGATACCATACATACTTATATTACGTCCTATCGCCGCCAAAGTTGTACGAGGGATTTGTTGGTTTACACATATGGACATCAAACATGTCAAAGTCATTTCTGTGGCATTATTAAAATCTGATGAAAGAGCAGAGTATGTTTGGTAAAGGAATGTTTCAATGGCGTGCATGTGATTCAGCAGGTGTCTTGACGGGAATTCTTGTAACAGGCTGCACCGATCGGCATTTTTCCGTGGTTTCTCGATGCCAGGCGAAGGACGGAGCGGTACCCTCACAAATGGGGCGTGAACTAATGCCATATTCTTCCTTTCCCTTGTATTCTCAATCTTTACTTTTATACGCTCACAATTACATGTTCTACACTGCCACACATTCGACAACTTAGAGCTTGTCCCAGCTAGAGCGGTGCCAATATGATGGGAGATACCTGGTTGAGGAAAAGTAGCAAGTCGTCGTGTAGGTCGGCGCCGGATCTAGGTATCCAGTGGGGAAACATTAAATATAGTGCATAAAAATGCGCGCCATTTTCGAGAATAATGATCTCAGCAGTTGACGCACTCTAAAACCCTTATTACTACCCTAAAATTAATCAACCAACCGAAGTAGGTGAACACTAGCCTTCACCACACAATTCCTAACGTAGGTACAGTCGCCTCGTTAGCTCTACGCTGCTGACATTTCCATATTGAAAACAGAGTCATTAGGCGCCACTCACACCCGCCGAGACGGGCCCTTTGCAATAATAATGAGTACGGAGCACTGCTATGATTAATCCGGACCCAACTTGGGGGCCACCTGCCCTTGTATACGCAGAAGGCTCGACCCCACTCGTCTTCTCGCAGGAATAATTTTATGCTAACGACCCGACACCGGGAAACTGGTCTCTATGGAGACAGTTTCCAATTTCCCGTCAGGACGTCTATGCGGGTTCAATTTCCTAGACTCAAAGACCGGAGACCAAGGTCTCAATCTCTCTCGCGGAGGATGTTCTACAACAAAAATACCGTTGCGTGGATCCTCTCCATCGAGAACTGGTTCAGTTGTCTTTCTTGAACATGTGTCTTATTTTAATTTGATTCATCCTAGGTTTCTATGAATGTCGCCGTCGAAAGCGGTGGGTGGATGAGCGGGAGCACAGAAGGAAGCGAGATCGGACATGGAAGAGCGGGCGCTGGACTTTAAGGAAAACACAAGGACATAAGAAAATAGGATATGGGGGAAAGAGAGGGCACTGGTTTATAGAGTCGGCCTAGGGGATTTGTGCAGGCGATGGCGGAGGCAGACATATAGGATATGGGATAGGATGGGCAGGTGAACACATGGTGGCCGCAGCTCGAACAAGGACCGAGACGAAGGGCGGTAAGAGCTGGGCCGGCGCAAGAGCAGACGCTGAGTGTGTGCAGCAAATGGGGCGAGGCGGAGTGCCACAGTGCGGTGTGAAGCAGCACACACGGAACTAAGTGGGATGAAGAGAGCCGGGTGGTATGTAGGAGAAGGCGGAACGGAGTGAGATGGGGTTGGGCGAGTAGGAGAGGGAAGAGGTGGGCTTGGACTAGAAAGGAGCGTGACGTAGTATAGCAGAGCGCAACGGGGTAGAGGAGGTTAGGGCGGCAAGGCACACCGATTCGTGAGAATGAGTGTGCCAGTGAGAGAGCGAGCTACAGCGAGAGAGTGCGAGCGAGAGAGCGAGAGAAAGAGCGAGCGAGCGAGACAGCGAGCGAGAGAGTGAGCGAGAGAGTGTGCGAGATAGAGTGAGCGAGATAGAGCAAGAGAGAAAGAACAAGAGAGAGAGGCAGACAGGGGAAGAAGCAGGATGAAAAAGAGGTGAGGCAGAGCTTGACGAAGAAGGGTTGGGTGGGATAGGGTTGTTAAGTAACTGGTTTCCGGACTACTATTACAGTCATTAGACCCTTTAGCATTAGGAATAATATTTATCCCTAGAGGAGGCGATATCCTTCCCCTGCTGGATGGTAAATTCAGCGAAGACAGACACGTCGGCTGGAGGGAATTCTTCTTCCAGGTACCTCTCCAGAGGAATACCTCCTCAGCTGAGACATGCACTAACACCTAGATAGGTATCGAGACATATGTAATAATGTAGTGATTTTAAGTGTATGTGTGCATGCGCATTGGCGGGTGTCCGCACATAAGAGAAGAGGAGAGGAAGAGAAAAAGGAAGGAAAAATCACGCGCGATTCATAGCCCTTTCATTAGAATACTGCTACGGCATTCGCCCTGTATTGATCGGAAAACTACCGATCTGAGCAGCCGGTCGGTACAATTCTTCTCCAGACAATGGCATACTTCCGCGTAGCTATTTATTTAGTATCGGAAATCCACGACAATCGGAACTCGAACCCTTCGACCTCCGGGCCACAGCCACTGCAGAGACAATGGAGAAGCAGATTCTGAGGTCGCGGCGAGCTGGGCCGAGTAGTATAGGGTAGAGCGGGGCGGTATCGTCGCGGCTGTGATGAGGCGGAGGGGGCGAGGAGCGGCGGCGGAGTGGAGTGGGACGGAACGGAGGGAGAGGAAGCGCCGTGTGACGGGGCGTGGAGGGAATGGCGGAGTCAGTAA
>BOPP01000006.1:11628790-11689534 GCA_017312745.1 Gryllus bimaculatus
TACATATATACATATATACATATATACATATATACATATATACATATATACATATATACATATAAACACCAGTTCTGTCGCTCACCACTCCAGCTGTCTCCGCCACCTCCCACACCGCCCTCTCTCCCACTTTCACCGCGCGTTCGTCTCCGCTTCGGCCACGGCCACATCGCGAAAGCAACGCGGTTATGCTAATGGCCCGGCGCTTAATTCCTGCCCCGGCAGCGCGTTCGCCCTTCGCCCGCACGGAGAGCATTTGCCAAACGGAACGAAGCCCAACTTCACAGCCCGCGCCTCGGCACACAAGTGCAAGGCAAGGCTGGCCTGAAAGTTTGCGTTACACCCTCGGGGAATTACAAAATGTACGGACAATTTAACAGCGCTTAAATGCTTCTTTCACAATGCAGTTGTGAATTTTACAAATTAGGTTCAAAAACCGTGTAAACATTAAATACAAACCAATCATGCAGTCACACATTTTAGAAAATTCTATTCTTTTTATTTATAATTAAGAGAATGGAATAAAATAAATATAACCAAGATCATTTCGTATTGATTTTTTGATTTTATGTGTGAACATTTCAAGAAATTTTTGCTTTTTGTTTTTGTTTTTAAAATAGCAAATTTTCTACTAGTAGATAAAAACTATACATCAGTTAAACAAAAACAACTTCTATATAAATCTAAAAAACCATTGGAATCATTTTTGGGATTGATATATAACCGTTCAAACGACGTTCAACATAATTTAAGCATATCAAACTACTTTACGATAAAGATTGAAATAAGGCTATTGGTTGCCACATGAATTGTCCACAAGCGTCTCTCACAGCAAAATGTACGTCACGATTCTATCCCAGAAGCATTCCAGTGACCAAAACCGAATCCATATTGAAAAACTAAATACTCCGTTGTCACATTCTAAAAGCTTGCTTAACAAGAGTTCAGAACACCCTAATACAGTCGGTAAAATACCTTACTCTACTTTTCTGTTTGTGGTCAGAAAAATAGTGCTAGAAAGGAGTAAATGTCAATTATTATTTATTCTAAACTTTGCGACTTTTATTTCATACAGGTCATATCTTTTCATCCACACACGAAAAGTAGCATTATAATGAAGCGCACGTACAGAGGCGAAAGTTGATTTTTTGCTGGTCAATCTTAGAAGCAATGTCGAAAACACGATTGATTTTCGTACTCTAACTACATCAAGATGCATCAGGTCAGGACGGGTAACGCGCGCTTCTGCAGAACCAATGTTATTGGTGCGATTACGAAATGCTTCCATTCTGCGGCGCGCTCTTGTCTTGCACTTTGTCCCCGGGTCTGACCGTCGCTCGACATTCACTACTGTCCTCACCAACAAAACATTGAAGCGCGTGCTTGGACAACGCTTGGTCAACGAATTAACTTGCGTCAGCGTTGATAAAAGTAGGAATGTTACAACACGACACTTTGTAAATGACTCTTCGGTAAACTTTTTAACGCCTCTCTCAAAACCCGGTCCTTTGCTCAGAAGTGATATTCGAAATTATCATATTTTTCGACTAAACGAGCGTCCGCAAGTCGCAGCACGGAGGTAGCCCTTTTCCCATCCCGCCATCGCCTGTTGGCATCTCATCTCTCGAGCCGCGCTGGCTCGCTCCAATGCTAAACTTGCAAACGACGAGTTTGAAACTCGCGTTATTTTTCATTAACTTCATACATTCAACAAAACACAATGTGTTACGGAAAGTAATTGAGCCGATTTTGAAGAAGTTAAAAATTAAATTTACTGATAATATATTCATATTTCCGTGCATGTATCAACTTGCGTGTTCTTTGAGAAATAGTGGCAACAGAAATAATAGACAGTATGCGGTTAACAGCTTAGCCAACAAAGGAGACGACCGGCAAACAACACATCTCCGGTAGGAAAAGCAGCGGCACGAGCAACGAAGAGACTTTGGCATGGCCGACGGACGAGTCGACTGGAGCGACGCGGGAGGCATTTGTCGGAACTAACGCGCGGGCGGCGGCGACAAATTACTCCATTTCGCAGCAGGCGCCCAGAGACACTCCGGCGTAACCCCACCGCCCCCCCCACCCCCCTTAGGGGGACTGGGAAACAGGAAGGGGGGACAGGCCGGGGGTCGTGACAAAGCGTCGCTTTTAAATCTCTGCGTGGGATCTCGCGGTAAACCGGCCAGACGGGCTGTATGAAAATTCATCGGCAAACGCAAGAGTAATGGACTTATAAATGATATTAATATGGATGGAGATGGTTCGTTTGCCGCCGATAAATAAAAATATTTTTTCTCTGCGCAAATTTCATGTACTGATACTCATTCATATTCTCTCCGAAAAAATGCCTGAAAATAAATTCGCAGATATTTCGCATCGCTGAGTGTGTGAAATTGGAAATACGCTGCGCATATTTCCGCATGTTTAGTGATGAAGAGAAAACGTAATCCCACCTAGATCAGGAAAACTTGTGCTGTGTTTTTACAACAAATCGTATCATTGGAAGTTGAAAGAAACATAATTTTTCTTTTGGACACCTTCATTATTCAGTTATTGGTAAACTTCTCGAAACAATTTAAAATCTCGGATTGACCTTAACATTACTGCATTAGAGGTCTACGAAGAGAAACTAAGTAAATGAATGCACGTAAGGTATCTTATTCTTTATTATCGCAACAAAAAACAGCGTATAAAGTACATTTTGTATTTCGAGAATATTTAGGGCTTTCCATTTTCCCTAGTGTGACGTAGTGAAATAAGAAATACATTTCAATAACAAAATAAAAATGATATATTAAAAGATTATGTACAAGTTACAATAAATTGCTAATATTAAAACACTCCGGCAACCTTTTCCTTTCAGAACAATTCTTTACCGCAGAAAATACAAGCCACGCGTGATGCGAGCTGTCGGACATCCGTCCCGTGACAATTACCGTCACATGGCCTGACGCCAAAATTTAACCCGGTCGTGGCGACCGTGTGCCTACAGCATGCGAGATCGTCTGGCCCTTACTCTCCGGACATCTCGCCCTCACTCCTACACACCTTGTACATACACGTACAAGCTCCCCGATGCAAACTGAATGAGAACGCAGGCGCAGATGGCGCCGCGTTAAATAGTTGAGGCTGACACCCCCACCACTGTTCCATAGATAGGCTCGCCGGCTGGCGGCCGCGAGGCTCGCTGGCCAGCAGCTTGGTTTACGCCCACACACAGGATTCTCAGGTTGGCTCGCCTGCTTCCGTAAGCGAGGCTCGCAGGCTAGCATCCTCGGAGTTTACAGCCTACGGTATTTTTGGCTCTGCGGCTCTACCTGAGTCAACCGTCAGAGCGCAAACTCCCGGAAGTTCAGGCTCAACCCCTTTCTCCCCCGCAGCGTACTTTCACCGACCTAACGGTTCTGGCCCTCGTGTTAACGACGCCACACTGGTAATTCCTATAGAGTCGAAAACACAAGTAGTTCGTAGTTCTGATATCTAAGTTCCGTTGATAGTAATATTATTCTTCAATATCTTCAGAGAAGAACGCTTTCATCTATAAAAAATATTTAGGGGGAACTAATAAGGACTTGGTTTGTTCTGATAAAATTAAAAAATGTCCATTTATAGGAAGTGAAATTTAGTTTTTTTACTAATTTCATCTCATCTTTGTACTCTAGATGTCAATAGAAGCAAATTCTGAGATATATTGAACGCGAAAGAAAGATTGTCATTTTGATGGTTTAAGAAACAAAACGTGGGACCTGCCCCCGCGGGGCGGAACAACAGAGAGGACGCCAAAAACAGGGACAGTGGCGGAGAGTAGAGAACTAGGCGTCGTTTGATACAAAGCAAAGAGGAAAGGCCAGCTCTCCTCCTCACAGAGGCAAAATATAAGACACAAGACCAGAGTGACACTGTACTTTCTGATGCGAACTGTAAACTAGTAATTTGTCGTGTATTTGGTTTTTCTCCTCGCCTTTGGTTGGACTTTCTTTGCTTTTGGAATCGGCGTGGTTAAAAACGCATTGGATCTTTTTCGATGACTATTCTACTCGTGTAATTAAATCCCATAGTGTTTTACTATACATCTAAAATGCCCCAAAGATGGTGGTTTATCTCAAAACATTTATCGCTTTTTCTATCCGATTTTTGTACCGCCACTTATTTTTGTGCCGCCACTGGCCAATTATAAGCTGTGATTCGTCTGTCTTGGGAGACGGTATGTATAGATCGCTGTATGGATGTGCAACAAACCACAAATGTACTATAACATAATATCTTTAATTTAACATTATTTCAGTTATCTTCAATACTTGACGCATTTTGAAAGTCTGTTGGACGTAATTTCTTTCGTGGAATACACCTATTAAAATCCACTCCTGCTTTGGAAATTCTCAGATAAACACTCCTTCCTTGGCGAGTCGGGAATTTATCGACAATTTCCAAGGCACTAGTGGTATTACCTATGATAAACTGTCATTGTACACGGTCTATGAATAAATTTGTAATAACCCTCGGGTAAAAGGAGTGGGGGAAAGGAAGGGATGGTAAGATCATAACACGCTCTAGATGCAATTAGGCGTGACGTAAGGGAAGATCGGTGATAATTTCTTTGTGCCTGAGAGTAACAAAGACTCAAAATGTTGCTTGAGTGGACGTGTGAAGACGGTTTAGTGTGAGGACGGCAGAAGAGCACGCAGCTACGGCCAAAGCTGAAAGACACGAGAACGTGCAAACGAGAGCTCTGAAACAGACAGAAAAGGAAACGTGTTCATGATGGTCGGAGGAGATGGAAGAGAGTAGAGTGGAGGAATGAGGCTATAAAGAGAGAAGGCCACGGCAAGCGAGTTCACCAGAGGCCGTCAGCCGCGACCACACCCCAGGGACGTTCCTTTTTCTCTCTTCTCACACAATGCACTGAGATATCCAGCTGGATGGGACATCTTACTTTCGCTTGTTTCGTGTGTTACGCATTGCGTCTATTCTAAGCCGGTATATGTGGAGTGGGTGTCGGGAAGAGGCAATGGTCCCCCTACAACTTTCACCATTCATTCCCTCCATTCTCCTTTCCCCTCCGTGAACCGTCCTTAGAAGGATCGCCAACCCTCTCAGTCTAATGTTCCCGTGTAGTTTCTTTATTTCGCCTCAACACAATAAACTAACCAACTGTGAAAATAGCTGTTTATTTTACAAGCTATTAAAAGATGTCATTGTGAGCAAGTTAGTAGATTATTCATGGTAGCAACAGTACATAATTACTAAAGCGTTCACAATGGTCTTTCAGTCACGTGTTATCTGATCCAATCTCCATTTGAACGTTTTGACTTATTTGGTAATGCCTACATGATTAATGATGTTACATTGCCTTTGGCAGTACACTTCATTACAACGGCACAACTACTTAACGGGTTTAAACGATATAGTATACGATAAAGCGCAGTTTTCTCTTGTAAAATTTTACATTACACATAGTAATAAATCGTCGAATCTTCATCTGAAAATGACGACAAAAAGTTTCTAATAACATGTAACAATATGCTTTGCAAGTAATAATTTTCTGACGTTTTCTCCCAAAAGTAAACGTAAAGCAGCGAATAAAAGTACTGTATTATATTATTTACAGGAGTATTTTAAGTTTTATTAGTTCAACATGATGACGACGATATATGTGTAATTTGCATGTCGTTCGTGACGCATTGTGTGGAGATACTCCGGCATGAAACTCAAATTCAAGCTAAGAAAATGATTGCTGATAATGATTAGCTGTCTAATACTCCGTGAATCTCATCACCATTTGTTTTAACATTCGGAAAAAAACTTACCGGAAACCATTGCATCCTAAATAAATCGATTAGAATGGAAACATCACATGTCCACTATTTGGCATTTTTCTGTATCTACATATAGCTTGGATGTACGTCTATTTTGTGAAGAAATATATGTCTCAATGCACTCTGTGCGCCTTAACGGTGACGGAAATATATATTTTTACTACTGAAACCGTACATATCCAGAATCTATGCTGTTACAATTCTAAATCGCCTGAAGTGGATGTATGTTCGAAATGTGCCGAGTTAATATTATACAAATTAAAATCTCCATCGTGGCAGAAAATGTGACAAGAGCAGCTGTAGATGAAGTTTTACATATAGAAAGATACAAAAATACGCTAAACTGAAAGAAACAGGAAATGAATACAAAATGAATTTGCATGGCGGATGGTCTTCAATTTCATGAAAAATTGACCATGTGACCGCCGTTTTGGGTCATTAAGTTAAGTATTAACACCCAGGATCGTATTTACATTCCAGAAGAGTATGCAAATATCATTACCCCCATTGAGAAAGGTAACATTAGAGTAAATTTATTAGCAAATAATGATACGGTTTACGATTTGAAGACGGTGACAGAAATATAAAAAAGAAGTTCTGTCGGTAGAAAGTAAAGTGAAGAGTGAAAGAACAAAAAGTAAATTTTAAAATTTCTCTGTTCACTTCATTTGAGAAATTTCCAGTAGGCTCTGTGGTTGCTAAATAGTTCAATAATGGGATTGTTTCTTATACCTTTAAAGTTTCCAAATTTATTCAATCACTGAAATCGATTGAACCTCCAAACATTTTTTTCAAATGGGTCTATGAATCTAATACATAAACTAAAAATTGCAGACTTATTTAAATTACTGCAGCCCACATCAAATGACCATAACAAATTTTATAACTCAATATTATCTTCGGATACTACCAAAGTTTAAGATTTACTTGCTATGTTGAAAATATTTTCAACTTTTGTTACAAAAGAAATTGAGTTAGGCTACTGAGTTTTTCGTAATTAATTTTTTTCTTAATATAGGACAGAAATTAATTTTATTACAAGTGTTGAAAACAATTGTGTTTTTCAAAACCTGTCGTAGCTTGGTAACCTTACAACTTCACTTCCTTGAGATTTAGGATTGAAACACACAAGTCCATCAACATTTTTTCAACTTTACTTGAGTTGTATTTTTAAAACTTGTTAGTTTGATGTTATACAGTTACTATAAGCATTTTCTTCCTTAGTGCCGAAATATATAGTTTTCTTTGTCTACTGAAAAATTCGATTTTGTGGACATATGATTCTTTAATTCTAAACGATACAAATATAGATTTCCCTGACTCAGAAGCGAAGAGAACTTGTATTTGCTACCAGTCAGCAATAATAACGTTGTGCTTGCAAAGATATTTTCAAGTCGATCAAAATTTCTTCAACTGAGTTACGAGCTACAAAACGAACTGCAATTAGAAACGTCTTACGGTAGTGCGCGGCACTTCTTTAAAGTTATAAGTGAATTAAGACGAAGACATTCGCGAAAGTAGTAAATGAAATACAGGCTGTCCATAGGACGACACGAATCAGACTTCACATTAAATTGAAGATAATTTATATAAGAAGAAATTAAAAAGGCAAAGCAATTAGTTACTTTCATGACAGTACTATTCTACAGGATAGAGAATTAAGGAAGTACCTCTACGACATTTTAAGTATACTGTTTCTAATAAGTTATGTTTAAGAAGGTTAAAGGGATGTTTTGATCTTAAAAGTACTACAATGAACGTGCGATGACGTTGCGTGTTGAATAGAGTGAACGAAGTAATTAGTGACAACTGATGGTCTGTAATCAAAAGTATCCGGACACGTCCCAAAGGGTTTTATGCTGTGGTCATGTTTTTTATGGAGGGGGATTACGCCCCTTGTTGTTTTGTGTGGCACGATCACGGCGCAGGCTTATGTTGATGTTTTAAACACCTTCTTGCTTCCCACCGTTGAAGAGAAATTTGGGGATGGCGATTTCAACACGATCGAGCAACGGTTCATACTGCAGGCCTGTGACGAAGTGGTTACACGACAGTAACATCTGCACAGAGACCTGAGTTGAATCCAATCGAACACCTTTGTGATGTTTGGAACGCCGACTTCGTGCCAGGCCTCACCGATACCTCTCCTTAGTGCTATCATTAAGGCTAAGGGTGGGTCAACATCCTACTGAATGCCAGTATTACCGATGGAGGACGCCACGAATCGGCAAGTCATTTTCAGCCACGTGTCCGGATACTTTTGACCACATAGTGAACGTGAAAGATACGCGTTAATCAAAAGGAACGTGGCGGTCGCATACTAGTGAGGAAAAGTCTCTAGTCACATTCGACTCACCCGTTGATCTGAGTTAGTGTCACTTTCCTTGACAAATTAAGGAACGCAAGCCGTGTTCAAGACACACCCTGAAATAAGCGATCGTGGCGATTGCAGGCGACTCCGAGGTTTTAAGTCTGCGCGCTGGGTGCGGTGCGGTGAAACAAACAACAGCATGGATCAAGCGAGTGCCACAGAATTGAGAATAATAATAAAGAAAACATATTCCGATAGCGCGTAGCTTTTTGGGAGAGGGAGACAGAAGTGAATTAAGATTTCACTTACTCAGCAGATGTCCTTGACTTGACTTCTCAGAGACATCGCATGCAAAGTTTGTTTGATAAAAATGAGATATTGAAAAATACATGACAATATCAAAAATAATTACTTCGTTTACCAACAGTGCTGTTCTGTATGGCAGAGGAAACAGGCAGAGAGAAATGAAATACAATAATGATGGACAACTAAAATTGCATTCTACAACACTGTCGAAACTACACGTGTTGAACCGATTGAATGAGGTGATCTGAAGAAACTGGTGTCACGTGGGATGCACGCGTTGATAGGGGGGTGCGAGTCAGATGTAGGCAACTGATGGAACACAAATAGAGTTCCAGACAGTTAAGAGTCCACAAATAGAGTCTCAGTGTTGATCAGAGCAAACGAGGCATTTGTACACAACTGAAGAAACGCTAGTTACATGAAAGACACGCGTTTATCAGGGCAAACTAGTCAGTCGCCGGCAAGAGAAGGAACACGTGATGATCAGAGTGAATGAGGTAGCAGGAAAGAAATGAAGGCTTGTTTCTCATTTATAGGGAACGAGGCAGTTGCAAGGGAGCGTGCAGGACGCATTTGAAGCACGTGATCGTGTAATAGCGAGCGCCGGGTGCGGTGCGGTAAAACAAGCGACGGCGTGCGAGCAAGAATGTGCAATAAAACTTGAAAGTAAATAACATTTATTAATATTTTCCGACATCGGTTAGTTGTTTGGGCAAGACAGAAAATTTTGGGCAGATCAACTAAGATTTCACTTTCTCTGCAAATGCGTTGGTCTTGAATTATTGGATATGTCGCATTGCACGGTATGTTTTAAGTAAAGCAGAATATTCATTTAAAAATAAACGTCAAAACCACTTAGATCATCACATCGATATTCTGCATGGTAGAGGAAACTAGGAAAGATAAACGTAATACAATAATGATCTAGCATTGAAACTGCGTTCTACAGCTCTGTCAAAACTCCGTGTTGAACAGATTAGACGATGTGGCCGCATTTGTACTGAAGAAACGGTCGTCCGGTCGCAGACACGCATCGATCTGGGCGAACGAGGCTGTCGCAGGCGACATGTCGGCCGTAGCGGAAGCACGCTGAGTCCGTAAGAGCGCCGGGGTGGCGCGGTAAAACGAGTGCGAGCGCGCGCCTATGCGACGAAAGGCCGGGTGGATGTGGGCGGGGCGCCGGCGGCGGAGAGTGGAGGGGGCCTCCGGATTACTAATGGCACGGCCGCCTCTCGAGCGCCGTTTTAATCCAATTACGCGCAGGCGATCGGGGCGAGATGAGCCGCGCCGGCCCCTTCAACGGGTAGGCTGTCCCTCGCCCACCGCCCACCGCTGCTAATTTCCCAGCGGCCGCCCCGCCCCGCTCTTGCTCGGCTGACAAAGTGCGCCACCCGCCGACCCTCCCCGTTCTGTCCGCCGCTGCCGTTCCCTTCCATGACTCTTTACGAGACCCGCCCCTTTCCGCCTCTCGCGCCTTCCGTCGCCGCCTCCGTCCCGCCCTCCGTCGCCGCCTCCGTTCCCGCCCTTCCGTCGCCGCCTCCGTCGCCGCCTCCGTCGCCGCCTCCGTCGCCGCCTCGTCGCCCGCCTCCAGTCGCCGCCTCCGTCGCCGCCTCCCGTCGCCGCCTCGTCGCCCGCCTCCGTGCGCCGCCTCCGTCGCGCCTCCGTCCGCCCCCGCCTCCGTCCGCCGCCTCCGCCCGCCGCCGTCCCCGCTCCGTCCCGCCTCGTCGCCCTCCTCCCGTCCCGCCTCCGTCCCCGCTCGTCCCCTCCGTCCCCGCCCTCCGTCCCCACCTCCGTCCCCGCCTCCGTCCCCACCTCCGTCCCGCCACCGCCCCCGCCTCCGTCCCCGCCCTTCTCCGTCGTCCCCGCCCGTCGCCCCGTCCCCGCCTCCGTCCCCGCCTCCCGTCCCCCCCGTCGCCCCGTCCGCCTCCGTCCCCGCTCCGTCCCCCCCCCGCCCGCCTCTCAGCATCCTACAGACTCGGGCGCTCTCATCTTGCAGTTTCAACACGTGTTTGACCCGGGGTTATTCGTATGATGTGGATGGGAATTCTTTGTTTGGTTTTGCCTGGTGGACGAGCGAGGGTGAAGCTGACAAGTAAAAAAGGAACTTGTAATAACTTCTCGGTATTGTTAGCACGTGGGGAATGTCGCCATACGGTCAATCAGCAGAATGATGTAAACTCTAACGCTCTCATGATCTCTTCATCTCCGCGGTTGATCGATCAACTTCGTTGTGTTTCTGTCATTTTTACATTCTCGGCTTTACTACGTTACTTCGCGAGAAGAAACAGTTATGTAGTATTGCGCCGGAAAACGAAAAAAAATGTTTGAATGCAGGTTCTCTGCTTTTGGTTCTTTCAGCTGATCTCACCGTGCAGATCCGCCATGCGTTTCACTGAGGGAATTAGCTTGGCGTTCGAAAGTGAACGAGCGAGGGTTGCGCTGACACGGGAAGAGAGTTTGCAATACCTTCGCGGTGATTTTGTGTGGGGAATGTTGCTATACATTGAATCAGCAGAATGAATGCCACTCCATCGCCTTCATTGCCAATTGTCCATCGTGTGTCATGAGATTTATAGTGCTTCCTTCATTTCCTTTCTTTCTATTTCTTTTTTATTTATTTCTGGTACTCTAGGCTGATCTCATCTTGAAGTTTCTACATTCTTTTGAGACCAAGTTTTGCCACATTATCTGGATTCCTTCTTTTGTTTTTTGTAGTACAGAATGCGCTGAAATTGAAAGTAACTTGTAATAAACGAGAAGGGGACTAATGTGTATCAACAGTATCGTCTGGGAGGAGAATTTCGAACAGGTAGAGAGCTCTCCCACACGCGGTGACGCGCTCTTACACATTTCCCTCGTTCGGCCGGCTGAGTCTCCAATTGAGTGCAGCGTAGTTGAAGAGGTTAGCGACCACCGCACAGTAGTACTTGAAGTAGAAAGGCTACCAAAGATCACAGAATCCTTAAGGGCAAGGCACATTTCGCTATGAAAAAAAGCCGACCCACTGGAGATACAATTTTTTGGAAAAAAATATTCGTAAGGGGCCAGTAATGGCAAACTCCTAAATATAATTTGGTAGATTAAAAAAATATTATAAGGTACGTACCACGAAAAACGTTGAAAGACAATTTCGATCCAGAATATAATAACAAAACAATGAATGGACTTAAAATAAAAGTTCGTAAAGCATACAATAGATCCATACGTAAAAAAGCATGACAAAACAGTTTTCAAACTTCACTCGAAACAATTACTTGTTGCGAAAAAATCACGCAGGAAACATTTTTAGCAAACTTGTTGAAAGCCAAGAATAATTGGGCTCAATTTTACAAATATGTTAAAAAGAACTAGTACGAGAATATCAGCAAACAAACGTTGCGGTAACCAGCTAATAATAAATCCAACGGAAAAGGCAAATGCCTTCAATCATTACTACACGTCTGTATTTAAAAACGCCCGACAATGCATGCCGATAGAATACTCTCTAAACTTAGAGTTAATGTGAAAACTATCAGAAAAAATGTAGCAACAATAGAACGCAATAAATCGATAGGATCCGGACGTGGAACAACGGAGATACTGCAACTTGGAGGAGATATCATTGTGCTTTACATCACGCGACCGTTGGAAATATTCATTAACAACGGCACTCTTCCTAATGACTGGAAATAGGCTCTAGTTGTTCCAATCCTGAAGAGTGGAAACCGCTCTGACGTCACTATCACCCGATTGGATAACACTTGTAGTAGGTAAACAAATGAAAAAAATCATTGCAGAATACATGAGAGCATTTTGAAAAATTAGCGAATGGTTGGTTGTACGCTGGGCAACATGACTAGACCAGCCTTCACATGCGAAAGCCAGTGAACACATTCCAAAGCCAGAAAGCGTCTTAACAGTTTGCCAAGACATTTCCAAGTATTTAGAGGCAGGGGAAACAATTGACACGGTAGTCATATATTTTACAATAGCATTGGACTTAGTGTCTTGGGAGCGATTACGTGCTAACTTTGAAGTACAGGAATTGCTAGAAACGTAATCACTTGGATCGAATTTTGCCTTCGCGGCCGCTCTAAAAGATTATCTTTCTGATTCTGAAATTCAAGTGACGTCAGACGTTGCGCAAAGAAGCCTGCTAGGCCCTCTTCTATTTCTAGCATACGTTATTGATATTTATGATTCTATTAATTCAATGATTAGGCTCTTTGCAGGTGACTGCAAAATATACGAAAGGCTAGAGATTAGAAGATTTTGCAAAAGGATCTCGACAAAATTATGAAATGAGCTGAAGAAAATGAAATGAAAATTAATCCTAATAAATGCAAAGCTGTAATTTTCAGAAAGAAAAGTGAGAAAATGTCCTTAAATACAGACTTGCTACATACTCTGATCAATATGTGCGTGAGGTCAGAAGCTTCAAGTAATTAGGGGTTGTTATTCAAAGCTATCTTAACTAGTCTAACCACATCAATTACGTCGCGTGCAAAGCTTGGAAGTCACTCCATTTTGTAATGCGGATATTGAAGAAAGGACATGCGAACAAAAAGTGCTGAACGTATACTTCCCTTGTACGTTCGGTAAAGGAATATAGATCCGCGTGTTAAGATGGGCAGATAACCTTGTTAGACCGTATCCAAAAGAGAGCGATAAAACTAGTGGAAAAAATGATCAAACTCAGATATAGGAACTTCTAAGCAGACGTCGAACGAGAGCTAGGCTTGTAAATCGTTTCAAAGCGTACACTGGATGAAAAGGGCTAAACGACATTCGAACTAGATAGAGCAGCGTCAATATTTCGGAAAAGGGAATCACTCATACAAAATTAAATTCAGAAATCAAAAAAACGACGTAGATACTCTTTTACCAACCAGACAATAACTGACTGGAACAATGAACCTACTACAGTACTAGCGACTTTTCCCTCTAATGTGCATTGCATTTGGAATCGGGAATGGAATTGCGTGTGATGTGAATATTTGTATGTGTTGTGTGTCTTCGTAAACTCTAATTAGTAGTTGTATACTCCCTAAAATATGGGTTGTTAACATTTTTTGTATATATTCGTAGTTTTTAATCAGTAGTTGTCTTTTCCGTATAATATGAATTATTAACTTTTCTCTGTCTTTGTATGTTCTGTCTTAATAGTGCCACTGAGCTGAAGATCATTAGCACGAATAAAAATTATATTATTATTATTATTATTATTATTATTATTATAACTTCTAGTAGTATTGGAACTCAAAGAATGTCGTCATATGTTAAAGCGTTCGAATGACGTAAATTTCTCCCTTACGGCGGTCGTTTTCGTTTCCTCCTTTCCCTTTCTGCATTTCATCTGCATCTGGTGGTCTATGGCGCTATCATTTTTCTGTTTGTACACACACGTCTGACACGGAGGATCCATGCATTACATGGATGGGAGTTGTTTTCTTTGGTTCTGCCAGTGGGCGAGTGGGGAAACCCTGAGTTGAAAGAGAACTTTAATAACTTCTCGGTTATGTTGCCGCTGGGGGAATTCCCGATTATCACTCAAAAGTTGATGCAGTCGAATGACGCCAAAGTCACTGCCAGCAAGGACACCATCTACGTTTTCTCCACCCATAGTTCATCACGTTTCCTTCTTTGCTTCTGGTACGCTCATTTAATGTTTGGGTTGTGACAAGCATTTGACAACCAGAATTGCAAGTGCATTCTTTGCTTCTGTAATTAGTGTCTGTTCACGCCGTATGAGGTTTATAAGAGAACGAAGAAAGTTAACATTGTAAACAGAAAATGATTTTCAATAATATTTACGCAAAGTAGGAAAATATATTTACTGATATAAAATGTTACAGTCCGCAGCTTAGAAACGTCACGTAATTAACTGGCACGTTGTGACTTTTTTAGAACTGGAGGAGAGAAAATGCATGGCTTTCAAAAGTTTCAAAAACGTTCAAACGCCGATCCGGTGGCTTAAATCGCTAAGGCAGTAGTGCCGTAGCGATTTCGGACCGACAGATCGCGGGTTCAAGTCCCGCCTCGGGCACGATAGTATCGTGTTCGTTCTTTCACCCCATATCATTCTATCGTGTCATCCATACCGTTACCATACTGTTAAAAGCAATAGTGGTCGCTAATGACCTAGAAGTTGATGCCACATTAAATAAAAAAAACGTTAAAATGACTTAAAGTATTAGGCCTAGTAAAATATTTCTAATATTCCTGTGAAAGGATCAAATAATACATTTGGATTTGTAATGTTTATATGTACAAATATATGAAGGCAAGCTTACGTACATTTGTATAGATAAAAGTATCAGCCACTGCGGATGAGTAGTTGCGTACCACAGAAAATGATATCATAAGACAAAAGTCGTTATTTCAGAGCGCAGATGATAAGAAAATAGGGTGTCAAAAAGTACAATCCGATAAGATAACCAATTGAACGAAAATATACAATCACGAATTGAACACTGAGTGAAATAAATGGAAATCATGACAATATGACATAAAATCAAATTGAATCACTCAAAATTTGGTTTACAATAACTAATGATGCGTTAAGGGATAATTGCTAATTTCCATTACAATGTAATATTAGTTTATTACTTCAATGAACATTAATTTAATTAATAAAAGAAAAACGCAAATAAAATTTGATGAGTTAAGCCGAAAATTCATTATATTACAAAATATTTCAAAAATAAACCAAAGAGAGAAATAAAAATGCTTGTACATGTACAGATAAAGCAACGTGCTCTACAAGACAGTCTAAGATGGGACGCTAAACGAACATATGTGATCGTTAGGTCAAAAGTAACTCATGAAACACTCTCACATTCTTTTCTAAAGAATTGCGTGAGTATGTCAAGTATGATATAATATACCCTACAACAGTCCACGACGCCTGTATTATGAGAAAATCCTCTAGTAAGTGCTTTCATTATCGTCAGAATAAGACACAACGTTTATTTGGATTCTCAATTTAGCCATATTCCTAGGACCTTGATTTGCTTGAGATATAGATCTGGGTATTGATGCACAGTTTGTAGTATTTCTATTCGACGAAAAAAAATAGATGACTAGTTTTTTTCTCTTGTATAGTACAAATTGTGAAGTGATTCAAATAATGAACATTCACGGGGTAAAGAGCAATGCATAAAAGGGGTATTTATGAATTTAGATCCCGTGTAAGACAGGTGTAGTGGGAAGGTATAGGGACATTTCATATTATTCTTTATATAATAATTTACATTAACATTAATTATCCTTTTAAACGATGTAAAGTGGTGTATTCTGAAACCCTGAACGTGCTGAACTCCCCCGTCCCAGGACAGATTTGGTTTGAAAACTGAAACCGTTGGCAAGAATGAAATGGAAGACAAATGAAAAGGTAGAACTACGGTACGCAGTGTTTTAAGACAGACAGTTCTACTCCTATAAATAGAAGTATCAAGAAGTGAAAAGAGAATAGAAAGGGAACACATTCGTTTATGATGAAAGAAAAATAATTAAAATAAATTAAATTCTATTCGAAATATGACTGCAATTCAATGCTTCGTATCAAAGCCACTGATTATGAACTTCATACCGTAATTGTTCACTTGCTAAAATGTATGATTTTCTCGAATTCGCATTGCTAGCGCCTGCATAATAATAGCTGTGATTTGTCTTACAGAAGAGTAATGTGGGCTTGCCTAAGCGGCAGGCGTTTCAATGGTTTCTGTGTATTAGTGTCTGGAAAGAAAATACTGGTTTATTTCGTACTTAGGCAGTTATAGCTTTTATACTTCGCGGTTATACTTCGGTTATAGGCAGTTACGTGAAATGGACATGTGAAAATTTTATTATACAAAATGGACTTTCGCATTTGTACATACGAGAGGTGTTTATCAATTATGCTATTAGAGATGTCATTTACTGAGACGTGTCTAGTATACTTGAAAAAATCAAGAATAAGTAACAATTGAACACGTTGAAGAGTAGGTTGGCAATGTTCGTGCAGTAAAACGTAATGACATATTTCTATGAATTTTTAATATAAAAGATCTACAAACTTCAAAACCTAAGAATTTTATTTTATTTTCGCTTATAACGAAAAAAAATATATCAACTAGTACAGAAAGACAGAAAAAAGATTTTTTGCGATAAGTAAAACAAAAGTTTAACAAAACGGATGAACAAAATCGTTTCAACAATTGGCGATATACATAAATCTTTCCTATAGTGTAAGCATGGTTTTGGTAGTTGATCTTGATACTTCATTACATATTTGTCAATTTGGTAGACTCATTTATAATTTACATGTTAACTAGTGAAGCTACAGAATAGCACAGACTTTCGTGTATTAGTTTACTATTGACTTTGATCTGGGCTAGCTACTCGCACTTGCCCCATATTCTTGCCAGCTGGCCAGCTGCCATCTATTTCCGCCCAAAGTATTTTTTTGTAATTTTCTTAATTTTTCGGTTACCTCATTGTTGAACCGAAATACTATTTTATGATCATTGAACAGTAAAACTTCGTTATAAATGAGAATAAAACTGGCGTTTAAGAGCTATTGTAAATGCGAACTTTCAACCTCTTTTTGCAGAAAACTATTGAGTTTCCGAAAAACTTCATATGAAATCATTTAAAGCCCTTTTAGTCACAATGCAATATTGTTAACAAATTGCTGAAAATGTGCGTACTAAAAACATGAGAGATCTTTCAAGACAATTATATCAGTATTATTTTTTCACAAAACCACAAAATACACGGCAATTAACTTCACATCATATTGAAGAGTGTAAATAGCACTATCCCTTCGAACACCTTGAAGAAAAAAATTGGAGACGTTTTTGAAGCTACTATTTAAATTTACTAAAGCACTAGGAAGTTAAACTAGCGGTGTTTTAAAGATATTTTAAATGTTTGTTGAAAAAGAATAAACATTTTTCAATTAAAGATACGCACTTGGAGACAGAAGTATAATTAGTATTTACTTTTCATGGATTGATAACTGATGCTACTTTGCTTAATTTATTTTTGTCTTTGAAAGTAGCTGAAAAGACTTAAAATCTTAGCACTCTCCATTTAAAATGTATTGTATTTCAGTGACAATTACCTATGCATATACAATAACTCCATATAAAGTTGTATTACATAATTTAAAAAAAGTGAAGTAAAGAATAAACAGTAGGTCTGGAAGTAATAAAACATTTGGTATTCCAAAGCACTTGCGTAGCAACAGACATATTGAAAGCTACCGATGAATTATGTAACTTTAGCAGTAAAACTTGACCTCCTAAAATAGCCTTTAAAATCACAACTCTGATCACGCAACATTTGTTTTATAGGGGTACGTGCCTTTTTAACGCCACCAATAAACCTAGGAATCGAATGCGATAGTGTATGTAGCATTGAGTCTTCAGTAGAAGCTTTGAAGAGCGGAAGTATTAATTTCCAGACGATGGCAGAACTTCTATAGCAACTCAGCAGCTAGGTCCGACGTATTCACAGCCTTCCACAGGCGTCGCAAACTTTTTGGACTTTGAGAACTAAAATGTGCCATCTTAAAGAAGATGTTTTCGATCAGATATATTTTTATTTACAACAGTTTCTTAGAGAAATACATCAGACCGTTTATTACAAAATAATTTTTAAGCTTTAAATGTAAAGCAAATAATTATAACTATTAATAAAACAAATATAATTGTTAAAAGCAATCTTAAAAATATATAATAGTTACGATTCATTTTAATTATTTTTTGTTAACTAATTACTTGTTAGTTAATTTTTGTACTTCACCAGTGAGCGTTTTTTCACAAACTGAATTAGTTACATAAAATTAGCAAAAGGGTGAATTAGTGATCCACAGATTTTAAGTGGTGGAGCAAAATTCTAGGAATACATTACTATTTACTGTGGTTTCCTCCGATTCATTCCAGGCAGACGTCGAAGCAGTTCTTAAAAACCGAATAAGGACACGAAGAATTTTGCCCTCGTTCCCATCTTTACGACTGCGCGACGAGATGCTCTTGCTTGCGATCTGTGCTTTATGATTTCAAAAGAATCCATCTGTAAAGCGAGTTCAGGAGAATTAGGGCAAAGCCCAACTTGCATTGTAGCACTGTAGGACACAAAAAAATCCCGTCTACATACATTCGCTAGTAAAACATGATAGTTTTGTATTGTTCATAAAGAACTGTCGACACAGAACTCCTCAATAACGCTACAGTTAGAGGGGAACTATCTGACGAGCTACTTCTGCATCAAATGAGGTTTTTATGATGAAAGAGTTGAGGAAATAGATACAGTGAAAAGAACAGCTGAGAATGCAACCCGCAACCCGCATTCCTCCCACACGTTACTTTCGTTCGTAAGTATCTAAATCGTGCGTCACATTCTAAAATTGGGATTGCGATTGCCTTGTGATATCAGTTATGTCTCTCATGCCACAGTATAAAGATATATTTTTGGACGTTCTACTACATTTTCGGATGGCATCTCCGCTCCATAGAAGAGGTTGACATCAGACACTATCAATGTATGCTTCAAGAATGGAGTTTTTTTCACTTTTAAAATATTTATTAAGTGCGGAATGATAGCATGGGTATTTGTAGTAAATATTAAAGCAGACTTTATGCACAGGTATCTCTTAATTCAGATTTATACACCACACGTGAAATAAAACCAAGACATGAAACGTCTATACCGAGAATAACACATATGGTGTTCCAATTTATACATTTCGGGATGAGATGATAGACAACCTGGCACATTAATGTCGTGGGACTTTAGAATGAGACTGTTCTACAAAGTATGAAGAAATATAAAAAAATACAACTCGCAACATTATATTAATCTGCTACTAATAATACGTGAAAATTTGTGCTATTGAAACATCCTAGAGTCTTCACTGCGACAATAAAAGAGCGTCTTAAATGTGGGATTTACACATAGAAGAGATTCAAATACCGCATCGTGATAAGTTAACCACCTCTCAACATTGACTAGAAAACATAAAACAACTATATTGATAGAAAATAATAAGGATTTCATGACATTATTTCCAAGTTATTACAAAAACATTCCCTCGATACTTTCTATCATGTATCAAGTTTTATTTTTGCAATTCACTAGCATAAAAATAAAAATGACAGCTTCGGATAACTTCGTTCTGGGGTACTATACAGTCAGAAAATGTTCGTCGAAAATCTACCAGATGGAAGTGCCACAAGCGAAAATTGGTCATCGCTGAATCAGCGAAACGCCAACTCTCGAAGTGAGTACTGAAGGTTGTTCATCTTATTTTTTGACGCTTCACCTTAAATTCTTTGATATTCTCAGTCGATTACGATAAAGTCAGGAGCTCACTTTTTGGTATCTGCTACATAAATAAATACATAAAAATAGTGATTGTTGGCAAAATGATTAGGATAAAATTTCCATAATGCACTCAAATAGAAAGTTTCATCAGGCGAGTTTTTCACAAAACATACTAACATCTGAGCCACGACGAGTAAGTTTGTTCCTTATCTTTGGCATTTGCTCTATAAATAACTACATAAAAAAAGTGTTAGTTGGCGAAGTGATTACAGGAACTCCTCCATAACACATTCAAATAGCAAGTTTCATCCTTCGATTCTCTCACATTACAAACTAATATCTGAGCCGCGTCGATTAACTTTGCCCCGGCTAAATATACCGTCAGATAATATTCTCTAGAGACCCATCAACAGCGAACCCTACAACTAGCGACGACTGAACCCGTCGCTGATCCACGCAGTGAGGCGCGACAAGACGGGAAGTGGGTCATAGTGCAGCGGCGACCTTCAACTTCCGCACAAGAGAGGAGAGCGGCTTGGCGCCGCAATCCACTTGGAGGGCGCCAGCCAGCGGAACCTCTCCGCGCCAGCGACGACGTCGGCGTCGGCGTCGGCGTCGCGACGCCAGACGACTCACATGGCGAGGGCCAAGGAGAGGTTCTGCAGAACCGCTTTTCGCACTGCTTAGCTCAGAGTCCTCGGAAAATGGAGAACTAAGGTCTGGGAGTTTTCAACAGAAGTCCTTTAAACTCATTTTATTTTACTCAAAATGTGAAAGACGTTTATGAATGGTAATTATATCGTGATAACGTATCTCTTAACTGTATGAGAGTTACGAAATAATTTTCGTAAGGCATCTATTACAAATTGATATTTATCAAACAAAGTTTGTAAGGAGAATTACAACAAAATGTTAAGATTCGAATATCGAACAAATTTTTATTCACCTTGAAAACTTTTTTATATTTGTTACTGTTCATCCTAGTAAATGTGACAGAGGTTAGTACTAGTAGTTAGTAGGGAGTTGATTATTTCAACACCAGTGTTATAATAATACTCTAATTTTATAAAGTCTGACTTAAGATAATCAAACAGTGAGATAATAAAAAATCACAAGTTCAAGTAGTCCACGGCCCTATGTTTATTATGCATTTTATTGAAAGAAACGAAATAGATTTAAATAAAATGAAATATTTAAGTAAATAAAAAGTGTGCATTATCTTGTATGATAAATATCTGATCGCAATTTAATAAGAATATTTTAATTCAATAAAAGGTCAATAAGAAAATGACAAGGCAGAGGAGAAATAACAACTTTAATTGATACTTCAGCTCAGAGGTCCATAAAAATAGAATGTGGATTTGAGACAGTTGTAACATTTTTTATTAAAAAGATTCTCTTAACACAACGCAGATGGATCTAAATTCAATCAATGCCCTACATAATAGAACATAAGTGAAAAAAATGTCATGTATAATTCAAAGAGATAATTAACGATTCTCCTCGATTCAACAACTCTTTAATTGATTATCTTACTGAACATATGCTGTTTTACTGAATCGATTTACGCAATTTCATTCAAATTTGAAGAACTTTCACCCAGAAAGAATTGCTACTATGCACGATAATGCAAGATCTTTGGGCATATGAATAAATCTAATATATAAATTTTCGCATAATCTTTGTGCAAAATATTTCTTGCAAAGTGTAGGCACATTTAAATTCAAATTTAAAAACACTTTCACTCATTACATCTTAGAACCATTGTTCGTTTTCGACTACATATGTATACAATCGTAACATAGGTTACACCGATGCAACTTTATTTATATCTTCCACTCGCACTGATATTGATCAAAATACCATTATTTTGAATATTCCCTTATTATGACAATATCAAATGGAATGATATAACGTACCCAAATAAAAACACCACATCGGCCAGTTTTTAAATATGACAGTCGTAATATTTCTAGTAGTACCTAATGTTCAAGTGTTTTTCATCAAATAAGCTATCTGTGTTTTGTGTAAATCTTTGTTAATTTTATCTTTATCTGAATTCAAGATATCTTATGATATGAAGTCAAGTCTCGTCATTGGGTGCATATTAGGAAATTGTGCGAAGCGAAAGCTAGATACAATTGGCCCATAGCAGATTGTTTGTTGGCTTGCTTACTTTATTCAATACCTATAACACCACTTTTAAATCATCGTCGATTATTCAGCCTTTCCGTACATTCCATTCACTGATGACGGATTGACTCTTGATTCCGGTCTTTAAATCAGTCCCGTAAGTGTAGTGGATATTTCCTCAACCGTTATCTTTCCCCATGAATGCAGAAACCGTGCCACTACGTTAGCACGTTCTACGTGCAAATCTTTCCAACCGGGGAAACTCCCACCAGCTGGCACAACCCCACCGCCACAAGCTACCTCCTACCGGCCTCCACCACATTGGTAGATGTAGAACATCCTGATGTAAGTATGTGCAAGAAGGAGCGAGGAAAATGACAAGAAGAGGTAAGCAAAATCTGCGAACGTCTCGTGTCGATTGGTAATACATTCGCCCGGTTTGAAATGGAGAAACCCACGGGAAAATACCGATCAGGAGAAGCGACCAATAAATTCCCGGACCAATAATCGACCAGCTGGTGACGAAAATCCTGACACCGACGATAACAACCCAGACCTTCCCGGACGAGCACTGGTGTGGACATCATTAATGCTTGAGCCCACCTTTGGCGGTAAAACATTGTTCTCGACTTATTCATTTGCTGAGCAGTTTATACAAAAAAATATCAGTTTCGGTTTAACAAATTCGGGCGCCGTACTAAAACAGCTAGACTGCCAGAGCACGCGCCATTGCTTTCCTCGGGACGTACAAGAATAATCTAACTCGTAGGCGAAAATAACAGAATTTCGCACGCATAGCTATTGGAGTTGCAAAATGCTCGGTGGCACGGTGCGTCTATTGTTTCTCGCTGCATCATCTGGGAGGAAAATGTATTTGACGATCCGCTACTCATATGAGCTTCGCTCACTCTGCCTTTCACTCTGCGTTTGGAAAAAAACTTCTGCTTTTGCCAACTCACACCAACATGGGCTTCGAATCCGCACGTTCCTCGACCGACGCAAACGACTGCATCACCTTAATAGCGGCAATCAAATCATTCAATTCTAGCAGACAAATAAAAAGGCTTTAAATCAATCTGTCAGTGCGTAGAAGTCCTGACACCCTCCCTCCACACGACGGCCAATTTTCCTTGCATATTATCGCCTACTAATTTTCACTGGTTCTTCTTTCTGTTCAAAGACTTCTTTGTTCTTTTGCTCCGACTATATGATGGAAGACTGGCCATAATTTTTACCGTAGACTTATTTCTTATCATTATTTAACTTTTGAGGCTTGTGTTTTATCAATTTCATAACTTTTGAATCAATGGACGAATTTTTATGACCACTGAAACAAATGATTAATGCATGTTTGGGCAAAATAAATATGGGTGAGTAAATTGTACTTATAATAAATGTGGTGAAACAGATAAGATGACGTATGCAACATCAAAAGGAAATATATTTAATAAACCTAACTCTCAAATGACACTGGATTTTTGACGAGAAAGGAAATAGTTCGTCACTGATTGCTAGATTGCTCTTGAAAATGGTACAAATAACCTCCCGAGAATGTAGTACGGTTTAAACACAAAATTTGTGTAACTTACAAGCCACGACAAAGTTAGAAACTTACATCACAAACCTTTCTCAGGGGATTTATGGTTCTTAGACTAAATCGGTGAAGTAAATATTTATTGCTATTATTACGAGAAACACATTTTTTCGAGTAGAATTAGCAGCATGTAAGTGGGGCGATGATTCCCATTCCAACCGGATGATTTGCGGATAATTGGCGAGAAGTGTGTGGGTCCTTAATGTTTCATGCGCCGTCAACTGTTTAGGTCATTCGATTTGTAATTGTAGTGGGAGTTGAAGTCGGAAAATGGCGGTTTTCTTCTTACGCTGTGAGATCCAGTTAAAAAAAACACACGCGCGCGCACACACGCACGCGCACACACGCACGCGCACACACGCACGCACACACACGCACGCACACACACACACATTCACACACACACATTCACACACACACATTCACACACACACACACATATATATATATAATCGGCTAGTCTGTAACTTCTACGTCCTTCAACCACAGCCTACCACTTCCCCAGTAGGAAGAAGCTTTAAGATCCCGACTATTCTTCCACCATGTGTGGTAGTGCGTGCTTGTAAATATATGTGTGCAATATTAGGGGTAAGGATGGGGAAGAAGTTCTTTCAACACCCGTCACCATGAGCAGTTTCGTAGGGTTGTGCTCCGCCATTCGCCTCATGGCAATAGGAGAAACTGAAAACTACCGATCGAAGTAGCCGGTCGCTAGAATTCTCCCCCACACAGTGGTTCAATTCGACCTAACTATGCAGCCAGTCCAATATCCGCCATTGTCGCGGGTCAAATCCAACGACGTCGATGCAGCGTCAATAGTCCTTGCCCCTGCGCCAACCCAGCCGGTATCAGCACGAAGTGTGTGAAACTTCGACACTTGCGTGTCGATGGTTCTGCTTTCTCCGAGAAGATAACCCATCTGCAGCATCCTCCAACGTTCTCCGTGTTGACAAACAAGTCGCAGACGCCTCCTCACCTGCCTTAATTTGTTTGTTATCGGCCGCCGCGCCACTTGCCCGTTCCACGGCGCGCACTCGCAAACAAGCGACGAGCGAGGCGGCGCACTTCGAGGCCTCTCGCGTAAGGGCACCCACGTGCGCAAAGTGGTTTGAAATAGGCCTCTTACACGCGTATAGGCCGCGCGCAACGCTTCGTTTTCTTAATGTCCGCTACTATAAGTTGATTATAAAATGCAGTTTTTCTACTCCCATTTTATAATTTTGTCATTGATTGCTGCAAGCAGTTGCATAATGATACTCATTACGATACAGATTTCATTATGATACAGATTCTTGCCCAATCACAGAGAAGTTTACGAACCAAGTTCTGACATTCAGTTAATCCTTGAGTATCTATCTAGTAAATGTTAGTTCGATTGTGGACATTCATATTCCATTTTAATATTATATTCAGCTGGTCAGTTTTATTTTCTTATTATTAGTATTTTTTCTTTTATAAAATAGTTGATACTTAAAATAAATTTGATCGTAATTTCACTGTGATCCTATTTGACTAGCGCAGTACCCCCTCTCAGGCGGGCTGTCACGAAACTGTCACGAAACGATTCAATGTAAAAGTTTAACTTCGTCGCAGAAAAAGTAGTGAATGAAACTCGATGTAATGGGTATTAATACACTGTGTGATGCTCACACCTCGCTCGTATCTTAATATCATACTCATGTATTAATACTCATCATTACATCATCGTTTCATAATGTACTATTTTAGACAGCCACAAGTAGCCAGCCAGCCACAAGAAATTGTTTCGGAGTATCACCTTTGTAAAAGTTGCAATGTGCTATTTTTTTTCGATTAAATACTACTGTTTGTACTTCAAAGTGTGACAGACTAATTTTGATAGTTGTTAGTATTACGCCGTGGACTATTTTAATTCTTGTGATTTGATTATCCACTTTTTGTTTATCTTAAGCGCACGTTGCGTATTTGAGATCTCTTTCATCAAAATCACCTTTTTACATACTGATAACAATTCCTAAATTGTATTCTTGTGACTATCTATAAATATGACCCAAAATTAACGTATGCAGTTTGTAGGAAAGATTATTTGGCATTCTCATTTAAAAGTGTATAGTTACGTTTTCCGTTATTATTTCAGTTAACCAACAAGTACATTCAGTATTATTTTCTTTAACTTTATAAAAATTTGAATTCTGGGTAGTGTTAACCGCTCGTGAATTTGGTCATTTTTAAAATGCCCCCAAACATTAGTCCAAACATCTCTCTCACCGCATTACAAATATATACTTCACGCAGAGCAGAGAATTTTTCCCATCAGTTTTTCAGTGGAACGTTAAAACTCTTTGTAACATCAATTTCTGGCAGTGTAATGACCTGTTGGACTAAGTCGTGGGTTCCAAACCAGAGAGATAGTGCGTAAATTGGACGTGCATACCGGTGTTTTGGAATATCGATGGAGTTGAATAGATACCTTGTATGAAAAAACTTATGTTTAAGAAGAGTCAGAACATTGACAATTTTATTTGTAATTAATAGAATATAATATTATTAGTATTTTATTTGTTACTATCAGAAAACTCGGCAATTCGTTAAAATTTATTTATAACTAGCATGTTACACAGGAGAATGAATTAATTCCACGAATTCATTTCATTCCATGTAGGTAAAATGGAATCAATTGTATTTACATCGCCTTGCCTTGCTTCTCTCTTCTCCACTTACCAAGGCCGCCCACACGCCCTGCGTGTCAAACGTCGCCCCGCCCGCTCTCACAGCCCGCCTTGCTCCGCCTTTCATGTCCCTAAACTGCCTACCTATTTTGGGGGGGGGGTTATTTAGTAGATGGTATAATTGTGCGAAATAAGCTTATAAAACGTTCAGAGAATAATAATTAGCAAATGATGTCCGTTAATATGAATTGTAATTCCTTCCTAATTTCCTTCTCAACATTAGTATAATTGTACAAAACAGGCATATAGAAAATTTAGAGAATAATAATTAGCAAATGGTGCCCGTCATCATGAATTATTATTCTTATCTGCTACCTTACATTATCCCAAAGCAATTAAATGTCACTGTGCCGAGTGCTTTAAGACTACAAATGAGTGAAGGGTTTCTTTCCCTCGAATTTACTCAGACGCCCGTGAACGGTTTGCGCGATGCCAGCGCCCCTCGCGTCCACATCACAGAAGCTGCGCTATAAATCTAGTGTTCGCGCGCACTCCAGCGGTGGCTGAGTGGATTACCAGCTTGCGCGCCATCGCTGCCGACGCGAATACTTAATATCCACGCGCCTGCAGTGGCGGATGCGGAAGGTATTTCGGGAGAGAGGCTTTGCAGTTTAGTCCCTAATAAACAGATCGGAAATCGTAAATTTCGCAAATGTTATAATACAACATAAAATCCCAAGTATTTTTGTAATAGGACTACTGATATGGATGTGATGAGATCTATGGTGTAATTTTGAATATTTTGTGTAAAATTACGAAAATTTTTGCTTTGGGGACGGCATGATTCATGATTCTCGCTTGCCTTGGATACGCCATTGTGTGCCTGTATGTAATCGCTGTGCACAGGAGGACTTAGGTTTACGGATTAAATGAATCAGGGTACTTCCTCCTTTTTTAGGCCCTGAGCTGACGGGTTAATTATATTCATTCCATTCTTTCATTCAATATCGTTCTTGAATTAATATTGTATAGTGTAAATTAAACTATTTTTAGCACTAATTACAAGCTGAAGTGAATCCCCAAATTTTACATTTTACTCAATCTGGAAGAAAAATTATATTAATTATTCTCAATATTATTTATTCTTTATTTTTGAGCATCAATGTTATTCCAAATATTTTTACTCATATATCCCATGTAGATCGTTGAGAAATATGTACTATCGTGAGTGACCTAACCAGGAAACCACGCCTTACTGTAACAATAAATAACATTCAAACAAGAAGTAATCAAAGGATTATAGTCAAATGTGCTGTTTTACGATTAAATCAATTAATCTCTTCTGCCCATCCTGATATATAAATTCTTAAAGTTTCTTAATTAAGTCATGAAAAATCGATCTTCTCTGCCTTCTAAAACTTTGACTCGGTTGACATCTCGTTAAACTCTTCAAACTCGTCAATTATAAGATCTTCCTGAACTTCAATATCAGCGCATCTTGATGCAGTTGACGTATTAATTAGTCTCAGAACCTTTGAGGTTAGGACAGGTTCAAAAACAAACTCATTAATAAAATTCCTTTGTCACTAATGAAATATTTACTTATGGTTAATTTTATTCTACGGCTGTCGTTTGAAGGATTCATTGTTTAGTAAGTAAGTAGCAAGTGTAGAGTGTTTTATATGTGTATGACGCGGGCAGACGCGGACAAACGGTGTTGCGTGAAACTCACGTTGAGCTTCTCTTGAATGAGCACCGTTAAAATAATTTTTTATTAAAGTATTTGCATGGTTTCCTGTTAGGTAATAAGTTCTAAATAAGGAGTCACAAAGAGAAACAACAGGCTTATTTTCCAAAAATTTACCAATATTTCGTATTCTAGGTATATTTGTAGGCTTCCGCGCCCGGAGTCATTTCAACCACATTTCTTTTTTTGTCAAGTATGATAGCAGCGCATTGTTTCAGTGACACAGAATCGAAGAGCAGTAAAGTCGCTTGTAACTGATCTTTATGGATCGTTCCCGACGTTTATGCCAGCAGGAAAGATGTGCTAACGCGAATTTGATCTCTTTAACTGCATCGACAATGTATTTCAAACTGTCAGCAAAATGCGGTGTCCCCATGATTGTAAATGCTCTAAGAATGAGGTTTCTTGGTGGCAGTCACTTAGGGAATAATATGAAAAGAATCTGTGCATACTGTCACTCTAAATATGAACAAATACGATGTGAAATCTCAAATACTCTAAACCGTATGATTCTTTCGAAATGAAGGCATTTCCTTTCGAAGAATAGTGGGACGTTTTAAGGGTGTGCCTTTGTACATATTGTATTTAGAAAGACAAGTTTTCAGGTACAAACCCAGGCGGAATACTGGATTTTCAGGAATCTGAGTAAGGTTCAGTCTGTCACATTTGTGTTCCTGGTAAATGCATCACAATAAAATACTCCAATAATATTTTCATTATCATGTCTAATAGATCGCTTTTTTCTTCTGTTCTCTATTTTCTGGTCATTGATCAGTACCCGCTCCTTCCTTCTAACTATACGTCTCATCTTGACCATCGCTCACTTCATGCATCTGGAGGTCAGTTTCGAAGTGTATTTCGAACTAACCAGGGCGAAGTGGAGTGCCTGCATGATCGTAAACACACTTAGAGAATGTTTCGATGAGAACATCGGCGTGGGCGCAAGCTGTGAAGAGGAGAGGTAGCGGGGGAAGTGGGGGCACGCTTGCGGAAACAGACGTGTAGAAGGCGGTAATAGTGGTGGAGGGGGCAAGAATGTCTAAGCGGTTGCGGGCGTGCTAGTGGGAGGCAGGGAGAGGGGAACTTGATGCCGAAGAGGTCGGCGGTGGCAGTGACAAGCCTGGGAGTGCGAAGGGGATGCTGACGTGGGGACGGGGGCGGGGCTGATGGTAACGAGCATTTCTGTGGAGGAAGAAAGGGTAGGACAAAAAAGGGGCGACGAACACGGTAAATGGAGGCAGTGGAACCGTGGAATGACCGGGTTCTCGCGGAGATGTTTGTGTCTGATGAGATGCTGCTAGGTGAGGAGGCAGCTGCGATGTGGACGTGGTGTAGGGCAACGGGGCTGAGGCGGGGCGGCGGGCGCGGCGGAGTGAAGCTGTGGCAGCGTGGGGGCGGCCAGCTGACGTGCGCGAGAGTGTGAGTGGATTTGCGGCAGCGGTGGCGGTGAGGCGGGAGGCAGGATTGGAAGCGGCGGCGGTGGCGGCAGGAGCGGTGAGTGAGAGTGGAGGCGGTAGGAATGGGGGCGGCGGCAGTGACGGTGGCAGCGGGAGCGGTGGAATGGCTGGGCAGTGGTGAGGGTTGAGGCCGGAGGGGGACTGAAACTGCATGTGGATTCAGATTGTGGCGGCGTGGAAAGTGGAGGCGGTGGCGGTGAGTGAGATAGGAGTGGAGGCGGTCACCGTAGTGGCGTGAGGGGCACGAGTGAGCAGGAATGGTGGTGTAGTTGGGCGCTGGTGTGGACGTGGAGCCGGGAGGGGTGAATGAGGGTGGGCTGCGTTGTGGGGAGCGGTGGTGTGTGGCAGGAGCGGTGAGTGGGAGTGGAGGCGGTGTGACGGGGGGTGGCGGCGGTGACGTGTTGGTGGCGCGCGGTGATGGTGGAGGCCGGAGAGGTGAATGAGAGCGGGTGGTGATGCGTCTGTGGGGGAGCGGCGAGAGGCGGCAGAGCGGTGAGTGGGTGTGGAGGTGTAGGGATGGGGGTGGAGGCAGGTGGCGGAGTGTCGGTTCAGCTAAAGGGGAGCTGTGAATGGCGGGGCGGCGGCGATGAGGCGGAGGCCGGAAGCGGTGCGCGGCGTGAAGGAGCGGGTGCAGGGGCGTGGGAGGCGTGCGCTTCAGTACTCATAAACGGAGCGGCTGCGGTGAAGGTCCGCGCCGGCCCACGAGGCAACAGCGGGCTGCAGCCGTGAATCATTCGCCGCGGGAGCCAGGCGCCCCACCCCTCCGCCCTGAGGAAACCTTTGCACAGTGGGCCCAAGAGCGCTTGGACGGTAAGTGCTGGGATAAACAGAAGTGGTGTGTCCTCGCCGAGGTGAAACAAACAATCCGGTGATCGATCCAGCAATTCGAATACAGGATGTAGTTGAATTAGTGCTACATTTTTACTGTCCTTATGGAAACACTGCTTATTAACGAAATCTTTGTGACAAATACTCATAAAACCATTTGTTTTCATAATAACAATATCAATAATAATAAAATTAATAATAATAAATTTTTAACGTATTTGTTTAATAGTTTATATGTACAATATGGACAGTGTTGAAATCTTAAGTGCGATTATTGAAATAACTACTGCGTACTAGAATTTTAATTGATAATTCTCAGGACATCTCATCCAGTTTACCTCTTACGATGTATTACACGTCACCAAGAATAAATCAAACGAACTTTTTAGTTACAATACAAAATTTATCTTTTTGATAAAATTTGTTCTGAGGATATTGAGAAGAAAAGGAGAAAATTTTTAAACAGCAATCATTTAGCAAATATAAGTATTATTATTATTATTATTATTGTTATTATTATTATTATTATTATTATTATTATTATTATTATTGTTGTTGTTGTTATAGAATAATTTTTCACTTTGCACCATGAGCAGGAACATTCACCACGTTATAGTTGGTCTAGTCTGGATGGATCACGCAGGCAATAACACGAACGAATTTTCTCTTGTTCTCTAGAAATTTGAATCTATCAAGTCCCATTCACGGATACATTCCAAGAATTTTCTCACTTTTCTGAAAATGTCTAGTATAAGTGCTTCTGTATCTATGCAATCCCTGTAAATGGTAATTCTATGACTAGGTCTTCCCATATTATATATTTTGGTATTGATTCAGGGGTTCAAATGAATATTAGCCGTTAATAATAATAATAATAATAATAATAATAATAATAATAATAATAATAATAATAATAATTATTATTATTATTATTATTATTATTATTACATTAGTAACATTTACTTTGTCCTAAAGAAACATTATGTCATTCATAAGATGAAAAAAACAAGTATAATTCTCTATTCCAACCCCCGTACATGAACACAGTCCTAAACCAATGGGTCATCATAGTTAACTTGTGACATAAATAAATAAAAAAGTAATCACCTCAACACAATTTACAAAACGATGGATTATACGGTCCACTGTTCTGTGCCGCGGGGGAGCTGCCTAACGACTACCGGTGCGCCTTAGAAGGGTTTCTGCACTTCCGTTAAGTTTACGAGAAAGACTCCCCCTCCGACATCTCGTCTGATTGCCCTTCCTACAGGATTTACGCCGGAATACCTTTTCTGGATCACAGCTGGGCGATTCATGTCAGAGTTAAAATTTAATTATTTAAAGAGATCGTGCAACCCATAAACAATATAATTTATGTTCATTTGAGTACACTGGCGAATCAGATATGAATAATAGGAGAATTAAATAGTTATTAAAAGTCTGCTTTTGTCCCGTCTCCATTAATATTTCGTTGAAAATAATGTTCCTAGATTATAGTAAAATTAATTTGTAAGCCAGTATATTGCATGTAGACATTTATAACTCTGAATTCTAGAGGAAGCGGAGTTACAAATTAACTTGAGAGTGGGTGGTTTTGCCTTTCCCCGCATCCATGTTTGACTGAGACGTTGTGGCCAGTGAAAAGGAAATTTCCCCGATCGCAGCAGATAGATATACAATCTTGTTTGATTTCTTACCGTCGACCAACGCGAAGTATAATTTTTGTGAGAGTGGGGAGCAATCGCTTAATCAAACATGTGTTGTTGAAACAGGATTTCTTTCGGTTCCAAGCACTTCCGCTCATCCCGCTTCTGAGCACTATCCGAGAGTAATATTGTGCCACAGAATATCGCCATTACATCGTAAGAGCAAATCGCAAGATTTCTTCGCAAGAAGAGATCGCAAGATTACATCGTAGGAACAGATCGCAATATTACATCGTAGGAGCAGAGCGACAGATCACATCGTCAAAGCAATTCGGAAGATTACATTGCCAGAGATCTAATAATATTACATCGTACGATCACAAAATAAGAGATTATCATGTAAATGTTCGTATGAATTATTTGCACGATTATTTCCTTTGAATATCGTATAAATATCGTGTCTCAGGATTACAATCTCAATGCTTACACGCCACGATGAATGAAGACAAACTCTGTGTCTTTGAAAAGATTTATGGTATTCTCATAAGATTAAAAGATTTTATATCTTTAGAATGTTTGCTAAAATTATTTGTTACAGCTATTTCGAACTTTTGTATATCACTGAAATACCGTGTGATCATTTCGTGCAATTCATACATCATTTTGGAAGAATGTATCCAGGTTATTTCCAAAAATTCATTTTAAAATAAGAATATTGTCAGATAGTGTGTATCATTACATCGTAAGATTATTTGAACAATTTTTCCTACGAACGTCCTACTTTTATCTGGTATACTTATCGTCCAATCAAAATTATTCGAACAATTCTTCTTGCGATCATCCTACTTTTATGGGGCATGTTTATCGTCCAACCAAGATTATTTGAACAATTTTTCTTGCGGTTATCCTACTATTATGTGGAATGTTTATCGTCCAACCAAGATTATTCGATTTTTTTTTCTTGCAGTCATTCTACCTTTATGTGGCATGTTTATCGTCCAACCAAGATTATTCGAACAATTTTTCTTGCGATCATCCTACTTTTATATCGCATGTATATCGTCCAACCAAGATTATTCGAACAATTTTTCTTGCGATCATCCTACTTTTATGCGGCATGTTTATCGTCCAACCGAGATTATTTGAAAAATTTTTTTTGCTGTCACTCTACTTTTATGTGGTATGTTTATCGTCCACCTCTTTTCTAAACGCTCGCGATTACCACCCAGCGGAGTCCGCAAGCAAAGCGGCCGCGTGTTCCAACAGCTCTTTACTCGCTCGCGCGTTCTTCGCCCGTGGCTTGCCGCCTGCGCGGAAACTCCCCCCCCCCTTCCCCCTTCCCCCTCCACCACCAAGCGTCCCGCACCGGGGCGGCCGTCGCCCGACAAGAGCAACACTATCCGCGTGCGTGTTTGCGTGGACGCGCGGCTCTCGGCCACGGCCACCGCGCCTTTGTTATTGCTGCGCGATTCCGCCCGCACTCGCGCGTCCCACGCGACCGTTGAGAAAGAGGCTTGTGGACAGCGCATAATATCTGCGTTTTCTTGCCACGTTTTTGTGTGCCATCCAGCGGCTGAAGAGGGGATTCATTCTAAATTTACAATACAGCGTGTGATGGTAAATTCCTTTAAAACCCGATATGTTCATTAAATGTATACGTGATTACGTACGTACTGAATAAAAAATAAAAGAATGTTCCACTACCGATTTAAGACAAAAAAGCATAACTTTTTCATAATCTAAAGGAATAAGGAAACATTTTTGATGAATAACTTGAAAGAGTGAGATTTAATTTTGTAAAAGTAATAATCTATCGTATTATCGAAGAAATTCCAGTCCGCCCCAATTGTTACACATAAAAATGTGATTTTCATGGTTCATGAAAGCGGTACAAAACTATTCTTCATAAACATTGAGAATCAAGTACAAATCATTAACCACAATGACGTGTCTTAACTATTAGGTAATGAATTTTTATACAAAAAATTACAAAAACTGTCGTGTAAATCATTCCATGGGAATCATGCCGTTCTAATCAGTCACATATTTTTCAATTATGTGTTTTATAACTGTATTATTATTATGAAAAACGTTCTTGAATTATTGTCTTGATGTTGATAATTATCTCTATATTATCTTGATAAAAAACGTTCAAAAATGATTTCAAGTTGTTTATAACAACATATGACAACACATTTTCATTATTGGGCACTACGTTTTCCACCAATGGTACAGGATTTTTTTACTTATAAAGAAGAAAATTCAATAGGTTGATAGTTTGATTACTTTTTTTCAGTCAGGACACTGATTGATAACGTTTTTGAGCTTTCATTCCCATCGTACTCTTCTTAAAACCAACAGCCTTTTCTTCCTATAAAAATTAAAAGAACACCCTTCCCTAGAAAAGGCATGGTAGAACAACCGGAATTATGAGTATATAAAAAAATTTTGGAAAATTTTGCAGATTTTTACAAATATGCCATTTTAACAAATTGGCTATACGTTTTACATGATGATGATGATGATAATAATAATAATAATAATAATAATAATAATAATAATAATAATAATAATAATAATAATAAACTCTGCAATACTTCATGTTTTTGGTTCAACCATCATAAATAGTTTGAATATTCACTTTTTATATAATTTGTTCCTAATGTTTTGTGGCACCATGCCATCTGCTTACTTCGCAATTGAACAATTGATTTCAACATCATTGCGTTTAGATATTTTCGTTGATGTAGCTAAATTTGATTTTGGAAGTGAAGCCATTACAGTTTTGACAGTCGCGGAAGCGTACACTTCCGCAGGAAAAATGTCATAAATCATAAAAAATACGCACCATTCCCCAAAAGGATCGTGAACGATTGCTTGGGCATTGGGCACGTTCTAGTGATTTACGCAGTTAGTAATTACAGCAGAACTTTAGTGAAAGCTTAATAATGGTAAACTGGAACTTACTCATTGCTGAATCGCAAATTCAATTGTGTTTCAACAGAACGTCTAAACCATTATAGCATGTACATTATGAAACGATGATGTAATTATTAGTATTAATACACGAATGTGATATAATGATACGAGCAAAGACCGAGCGGATATAGTAAACATCACACACCCGTATTAATATCCATTACATCTAGTTTCATACGGCACTTTTTTACAACTTATGGCAACTTTTAAGTTCAACGTTTGCATTGAATCGATTCGTGGAAGTTCACATGCAGGACTCAAGCAAGGCTACCTAGCGGAAAGTTCTCTACCCTATCCTACTTTGCCGCAGGTGGTTTTGGTTACCAGTCCGCCTATGAGGGAGTACTGCGCTAGTCAAATAGGATAAAAGTGAAATCCAATTTACTTAAAATAAAATTCTGTAAAACAATTACTAATAACAAAAGAAATTAAAACTCACAAGCATAATTTAATATTAAATGCAATTTTAATGTACACAATTGAATGAAACATATACAAGATCGACTCTTAATGATTAATTGTCAATACATGATTTGAAACTTCTCTACGATTGGCCAAGAATCTATTTTACAATGAAATCTGTATCGTAATAAGTATCATGATGCATCTGGTTAGTGCCATAAAATGACAGTTATTAAATGAGAATAGAAAAAAAATATTTTTAAGAAGTAACTGACATGTCCTTGATCTTTAAACCTGATTGCTTTTTTCAAATCAAAACTTACATAACAAATGTTTAGTTATACTTTTAATCTGACCGTTCATATTAGAATAAAATTTCAATGCAGTGAGTGGAACAAAAATAAACAATTCTGCAAACACGACATTGAAAAATTTAACTGGCTGTTAAGGCATCAAAATAGCCGTTAGCGTTTTTGTTAGTGCAATATAGATGAAACTTGGAGTGTCGTCGGGCGTGTCCTGAAATGTCCTGATGTTCCTGAAAGATAACAATTATGTTGTTGGTACTTGGAATCTCTTTGCATACACTAAATATTTCACGAACATTACGTGTCACCTGTCTACGCGTTACTTTTACGTGTGTTTTTTTACCAATCTCCGCATGGCTCACGTCATCTGTTCTTCCATGTTTAATGCGCGTATCAGGAAGCATTCAATGTGCATACATTACATGGCCAGCAATGCCTATCAATAATGCACTGATGTTCGAAAGGTGGCTAATAGTCCAGTAGATAGGTATGTTTTATCAGGAAAAGGTCACAAAAACTTTCGGTGTGTTGCGTGTACCCAGGCACTAGTTCAAATGCAATGTTTTCGACCTTCCAGACTCAGCGCTAACACCGGAAGGCCCGAAAAAACAGTATTCCGAAAAACCGGTTTCACAATGCGTACATTTGTGAGGCAATGTTTACATCGACGGTGAGATGAATAATAGTATTACAAGTAGTAATAACTGTATGCAATACAGATTGTATATAATATCGCAAACATGTGTATTTTTGCACACATTTCAGAGAAATGAAAACAAGGTGTGCTAAAACAGCACGCACTTTCTCGCAATTAGTAATGGTTGTATAATACTATATACACCACTATTTATACCACAATTTCTCTCCGAATGATTTTTTGTAAAACTCATTTGAAACCGTAGAACATTTGGTGCCAAAAATAAGCAGTATGCGAGACAGAAAAACAATTGGAATAAATAATACGATACTGATAGCGTTGGCGAACAAATCGAAAAATATATAATAGTAATATTTAATCACTATGGTATTGTAATATTGTACAAATATAAAAAATTCTTGGTTTGTATTACCGCGAACGAAAAACCACCGTCATTTTCGCCTTCTGTTATCTGTGCGGCGTTATAACAATGGGTAACAACAACCAACAATGACCGTTCACCTATTCGTTTTCACATTCAACATAATAAAGGACGCAATATAAAATGAAATAACATAAATATAACAAATAATAATAAAATGAAATAAGAAATAGTATACAAATTCTAACTTACGTAGCATCCAACTGCGTAAATTGGGAGTGGGAGACTGAACACGAGCAATCTTTAATACATATTTATTTCAAATATGTTTTGAATAATTTCTAAAAGATTAATGTGTAAATACATTACAATATCTCCAAGGTAAGAAGCGAACAGAGAAATATGAAATAAAAACCACATTCTAACGTAGGTAGTATCCAATTGCCTCAAAACACCTTATTTTAGTAGGATTTTCGCATCAGTCGCCTACGTTTGACGCCCAATTACTCCGGAAAATATTCATATTTTCGAAAAATTCAATATTAACTTATTTTTTTTTGTTTTTGATGAGCCTATGTCATTTAAAAAATGTATCTTCACAATTGTGGTTTTAGGAAGAAGCCGAATAAATTGATTTTTTTTTTAAATTTTGGAAAAATCAGCGGTTTTAACCAACATGAGACCTGCACCCTTTTCTTAAATGACCTTCAGAGTATCCAGTAACAAAATTTAATAAAAAAACGCGGAGACATTTTTTCGCGTATACTACTCAAATTTTCGAAAAATTGTACACGAATTTATGGCAAAATCTATCTTTAAGAAAAATATTTGTTAAGAAGAAAGCTCGATCGATAATATTTTAGTTTTAGGTTGACGTCGAAAAAATTTTGAATTATATCAATTTTCGAAAAGTTAGAGTTTTTAACGAACATGAGACCTGAGCAGATCTTTTAGAAGTCTTTCACACTATCTAACGACAACGTTTAATCAAAATTGATGGCGCCATTTTTTCGAAAATGACCCAGGGGATTTATGTAAAGTCTCCCCCGAAAATCAGAGTTTGAAATTCAAGGGGCCGCGACATCAGCCAGATTGAACAGGGAATATTACTTTTGGAGAAAATAGACTGAACGGTTTAGCCGCTAGCGTTCTTCCCAGACTGACAGAAGGACGTTTTGCCGTCATTCGACTAGGATTTTGGAGAAAAATAAAAAGAACTTGGGCACGCGATACTTAAAAATGGATGAGCTTAGGCTGTATTTCTGCTCAGGGGAACTTGTAACAGTTTGTTAGAAGTTAAGGCGCCAATTTAAGTTAAATGCCAAAGTAATTGGTAGCATATGTAAATATTGTTGTTCATAATGAAGACTTTTTGTCCTTTTCGAGATTCTGAGGTTACAACGAATATTACAGAGTTTAAAAATAAGAAGTCAGCAAACACAACTGTCGCGAACTAGCATCTTAATTGTTGGCCGTTTCTGTTTTGTTTCAGTAATTTCGTCTGTCTAAAAGGCAGCGCTTGGGGATGGCCAACTAGACTTTGTGATGGAGGTGGTTTTATTTTCGCCCGCGCCTTAATCTTCGAAGACTGTAGTCTTAAAAAAGACGAAAATTGTCATTAAAAATCCACACCCCGTTAAAAAGTCTCTCTCTCTCGGTTTGAGAATATCTTACGCCGTAGTTCTTAACTCAGTAACTTTTATTAGCATTTCTTCCATATCGGCCCACAGAAAAGGTCACAGGTTTGGTCGCGAAACATCCAGAGCTTGTTGTACGAGACTATGATATTAATGCAAAGAAGACTTATGCAAATGACATACAAAAGGAATGAAAACCCTCCGGTACTAATTGTATAAAGAAATAAAGAGAAATAGGCAGGCATTAACTCATCAGCTGAGAGAATAGCGGAAAGAAGAAAAAAAAGGAAATGAGGTTGTAACATGTGGGTGACGTGAAGTTTTTAGCTATAAGTGGATTAAAGAATGTCTTGGGAAATTAGACGGATCAAAAACTGTGAAAAAGACGTCCTATCCGTAAGAACAACTGATAAATCACAACCATGACACGATGATAATATGATATAACCATGATATAACCATGACACGATTGTGTAATCTTTATAATATTAAGCAATGATGTACAGTTGCGTTAATTCAAGTTATAAATTAACGTGGCAACTGTGATTAATTACGATGTGGCATGGGCGTACTAAAACGTATGTAGGTATTCCATCAAGTGGTTGAGCAGTAACCGTCCATACAATTTCTCGTCATATTTTAAAATTTCATCATGCACATACGAACACGGTTTTTAAGAATACTTTCAAAATTGAATTCTAGCAAAACGACTATGTATTGTATTTCAATCATATAAAAAGTATTTTTATTTACTTGAATTTTCTTACCGTTGTTGCTACTTTGCTAAATGATTTGATGCGACATCGAAGTTTCCGTAATCGAAACTCATGTGTTTGAAACCCACGTGAGACTTCAATGCTTTTCACCATGCGAGTGTGACACCATTTATGAAGTTAAAACATACTGATGAACTAAAGAAAAACCGTAAACACGAAAGAAAATCACATCAATAAGTGGTTAAATCGTGATGATCACATTTGAAAATAAAGTTTATGGAAAATGTTACTAACATTTTATAATTATCTTTCATTTTTGTCAACTCCTTATCAATTTGTCGCCTTTTCTTTACTTCTAGGGACAGGTTGAGTTAGCCCATCAACTGATGTGTCTGAACAGCCTCTGTAAGGGAGATTCTATTGTTCGAATCTCGATGATGGCAGGATTTTAGACACTTTTTAAATTTTTGTGTTAAACTGCCTACTTTGTCTTATAAATTAATAATACTATTAATTTCCAATTTTTGAGACAGTTATATTTAAAATAGTGAAAACATTTAAAAATCATTTTGTAAATTTTTTGATCGTCATTATGTTTCCACAGAACAACGTTTTGATGACTCATCTTATCGTTACCTTCAGGGACAAAATAAATGTTTTCTATTCCATGTTATTACGTTCGTCATTCTAATGTTCATTCTAATGTCCAAAATTCTAAAAACTAAAAGAAAACGAAAATATAAAATTAGCAATATATTTTTTATTTTTATTTAATAGGTAATTATTACAAACGAATTAGATTACTTGATCCTATGTGCTTAGGCGAAGACCTTTAAGCCATTACAATACCTACATCCTTTCGCGTTCTAATCTTTCAAATACTGGTATTCACTCCAAATGGTCTCTCCATCGCATCAAAGCCGCGGAAAAGAGACCACAAGTTACGGCTTAGGAAAAAAAACATGAAGAGGGAAAAACCTGCCGTCAGAAGCCGAGTACATCCTAATCTATCCGACATTTATTTTAACTATTTTATTTTCTGGCGCGGGCGTCCCTCCGTCTCCTTCCAGTGCTTGGCCTCCTCAGCACCTGAATCAACGGCCGGCCGCCCAGAAGATCCCGCACCAACGCCTCTGCCCTTACATTTTCATCCCCCCCTTCCCTTTACCCTCAAACTGTGCTTATATACTATGCCAAGTTAATTATTTTATTATTGTAATTGCACCAGGTTATTTTACCAATTGACTGCGACTTGATGACACTTATTTCTCAATAACTGCTTTACCTAAACCTATGAAAAGATACTAAAATTATCTGATTTAACTTACTTATTAGTCCCTTAGTCGACTTATTGACCTATTAATTGTTCTCTCCAGTCATAGTTGCTCCTAGGCTCAACGCCCCAAGCCACGTCAGCAACCACGTGCTGTTTTTCTCCCACTCCCTAATTTTCAGCTTCCCCTAATGGTCCGACCTTCCTAAAATATGTTCCTAATTCTTTCAAAAATTTAGATCTTTGTCAACCTCTAAAAATGTTTTGGGCGAGCGTTACGTTCCTGTTAGCGAATATATAAATAAGTAGCGCGTCAGATGGCCAAGATCGTAAGGACAGAAGTGCCATTGCGGTCTCGGAGCAGAACACCGCGGGTTCGAGTTCCGCCTCGGGCAGGGGTGTTTATGCGTATGTCTATACGTGTGTGCCGTCCTTTCATACTTCACTGTCATTATCATTTCATCATTCCTATCTTCAGAGCTAACAACCTTGAGGGATAAACATAGGGCTTCTGGCAAAATGCTGATTCCCCCCTCTCTAAATGTACTTGCACCTACTGAAAATGAATGCACGCGTGGCTTACATACAGACACACACACAATCTCATATAACAAACTTAAGTACGCAAACAAGATCAGCTCGCCTTTGTCAATGTAAATGCAATTAATTCAATTATATCTAAAGGTGAACCTGTACACGTACTCTACGTTTTAAAGTGTTTTTACATGTCTTAATTATAACTGTTAAATATAACTTTCTCAAAAATTAGGATCTAATATTATTTGTTTATTAATTTTACATACTAGATACATGGAAGATAGTGCTAGCGGCCAGCTGCTGTGATCGGAAGTTATCCGTGGTTTCTCCGATCAATACCAGACGAATGCCGTAGGAGGACCGTAACAAGGAGGCCAAGGACCGTATGCAATCTTTCCTTCCTCTTCCTTGACCTAACCTTTCGCAGACTTACGCACTACTCAACCACATGATATGTCGGGAGACCAATCGGGAGCTTAGGGCTTGTCGCGCCTGGAGTGGTGGCCCGATACATCTGGTGGAGATACGTGGATGGAGAAACCCCCACAAGCCGACATACAGGTCGCCGGCGGACAGCATTATCCAGTTGAGGGAGAACACAGCCGCCTCCAGAGATAAAACATGAACTACACTTACAGAACTAGTGACCATAGCAGATTGATACGCCCAGAAGCTTAAATAATCAATTAATTCACATCTGGGACGTCTGAAATCGTAAGGTAAGAGTGTTTCACTGTCCACCTGTGGCTATCGGAAGTGAAATACCTGAAGATTCATTTGGGATTTGTTGTGAACAAAGCGTGCTCACGCTAACGTGGTACGCAGTATATACGGATTTCTCACTTTACTCTACCGGTCATTCAATCGTTGTTTTATCATATTTCATACTTTCACAATCACCTCATGAAATGGCTCGTAGACTTCACAAATTGAACAGTCTTGCATCGTTTCATCTTAATAGACATGAATTATTCTCACTTGAGATATAGCCCTTCCTTCTGCCGAAAGAAAGTCGACAAATTCCACGAGCTTCTTTTTCTCTTCTTATGTGTTGTGCGAACGCTACATCAGCATCCACTATAAGAGCTGCCTTTCCGGGCCTCTAATTGCAAGGGGGAGATTTACAGCACACACGACACGCCGTTAGGGCTAGAAGCAACTGGTTGCTCTATGCGATCTCATTTTAACCCAGATAATGCGCGCCGCCTTTCCGTGAATACGCTTTGTTCATCACATGTTCCTCATGAAACGACGGGGATTTCAGGCACTTTAGCCAGAGGTGGAAAGTTCACCATTCTCACCTTCCGATTTCACGAGTCTTAGTTTTGAGTTGATTTGATTTAGTTTTCCGGGCGCTTCAACAAGTATGGTCATTAGTCCGGTAAGACTAATACATGTTTTTTTATCCCAGGAGGTGGCGGTGTTCTTCGTCCGCTGGATGGAGACATGTCCCTCGCCTTGCGGGGTTCTCCCATTCAGATATCTCCCACCAGTTGCAACGTGGAAGCTCTTCAGACGTGACAATCTCTATGCTTATTAGTAGTAGAGTTGTCGTGAAGACAGAGGAGTGAGTATGAAACGGGAAAAATATGAACTCTAGGTTGATTACTTAAAGTAGTTTATTCTGTGCCCCCTGTTGTAAATAAAAAAGATTACATCGCTACAACAGTTACGCACCCCAGCACTCCAGGTTCAAATAATGTGTTAGATCCGTTGTAATCCTCCTTCCTGTTGATGATCGATTCCGGATTATTCGCGAACGCGTGCAGGTCAAGGTGAAAAATACAGCCGTGTAAATCGGGTCTTAAGGTGGATATATACATGATTGAACATGTTGAAAAGTGCGCTTGCTCGCACAATATGGCATTTCGCGTGTTGCAGCCTGAGCACTTGCCGTCCGCTTCGAAGCGAGCAGATGGTTGTTGGGTGCTTATGGGAGACCGCAAAGTGAGAAGAACTGCACAGGCGCCCTCTTGAGTAAAGATCTTGTTCAATCTCGTGATCGCTACCCCGGGACAGCCCCTAATTGCCCCCCACCCACGCGGCCACCCGATTTCAAACATTATTTTGACGCCACTCCTAGGGTTGTCTCCCACGGCAGTCCAGCACGCATCTGCGTATTGAAAGCAATACAAATAAGCAATAAAATAGTTAATCCAGAGTGTCCTTTGCATGGGCCCCTCTCACGGCTCCGACACCCCCGCCGAAGCACGTACTAAATTTATCGAACACTCAAATATAATCAAATAATTGAAAGGCTTTCACAGCAAACTCTTTGAGCCTCTGTCCGCAAGCACTGACCGCTACCCCCGGCGACGCCGCGGCCGCCGAATAGGTGTCATTAGCAAAGGGCTTTCTATGCAACTCACCCCATTCTCGCGGTCAGCCATTCACAACCCAATCACTCAAATACCTGCCAGATGTTTACAAACATGTCTAAGACGTGCCTGTCTCGCCAATTATTTACTAAAAGCATCTCGCCGACAGAACACATCTGCAATACGATCACGGTAACGTGACCGCCCCCGCTTTTTTCTTAACCGGCTCGCCAGATGCCGCGATTCGCAAAAAATTAATAACCTACTGTAGTCACTTTGGGTAGCACACGTTTTCCCGTGTAAAATAAAAAGTTACTCTCTTCGTACTAACCTGTGTTTTGAAAATAGATTATTCGAAAATTCATTTGAAATTATTGTTAGTTCTTTAACTGTAGGTTTGTATTCAAAGAACAAAAATTAAAAATCTCGTTTCTTTACGAATACAAGTACAGCAAATACGAGAACACTGATACAGACAGAATGAGATAATGGAACTTTGTTCTTGGATATACGTTGCGTGTTTCCGTCCTCACAGAACGCCGTGACTGCGTGAAACTCGAGAGCCGCGACCATAACTCTGTATTTATGCGTGGGACTTTGCGTGTTTGTGTAAAGTTATAACAGGATGAATCCTATATAAACACGGAATTGCAGGGAATATTGCATATTTATTTAGAGTAAGTTGGAATTCGTTGATTCTAAATTTGATAAACATGAGTTGTAGTAGTACAACAGCGAAGAGTAGTACTAGTAGTACCTCGAGTTAGAAGATCTAAATACACGTTACGCAGCACCTCTGAGGAATTTAACTCATCTGCTTACACAAAATACAGATAATGGTTAAAACAGTTCAGAAGAACTCTTATCTTATTTTAAACCAAACTTTGACTCAAAGGTCAAATAAATATTGCTCCGCTTGTATTTTCATAAAGACAAAAAATCCTTTATCCCACTCCGCCTTGTAAATACGAGTATAACACTCACGCGCACTCTCCATTCACCCCTGGCGGCAAAGCCTCCTGCGACCGTCCTGAATGTTTGAATGATTAATTAATTAGTGATTCCGGGTGCATCAAATACTTAAATCGTTAGCCCCATAACAGTAATGCATGTTTTTATTACTGAAGGTTGCGAAAATCTCCCTCGTTGGAAGATATCCGGGGCCGACTTGCGGTGTTTTCTCCATTCCGGTATCTCCGCCAGTCTGCCACCAAGGCACCGACCACGGCGCCTGTTCGGCACCGACCCAGCCGAGACGAGCTCTAAGTTTCCGACATGTGGGGTTGTATAGTGCGTGAAAGTGCGAGTGTAAATAAGTGGTGGGAATAAGACCGGGAAGAAGAAGGAAAGAACAAGGCCATAGCCTGTTTATTAGGGTACTGATGCGGCATTGAATTGAATTGAATTGAATTAATTCCTTATTTTGCGTGGTGAGACTTAGGCCATCAGGCCCGCTCTTCCGTCTGACCACGCAAATTTCGCCACGCTCCTTTCACCAACTAGCAGGGAAAGGAGGCCTTTGTTGGGCGAGAAACAGGCGATTTGAATGTTGCTCAGAGGCGTCATTTAGGGTTGAAGACCTTTTACACACAAGTAAATCTACTAACATGGGACAGCCGGCTTTACTTCCCCTCCGATGGAAGGCTTAAGAAGGATTTTTTCGCCCTTAAAAACCCACGGCTTCGATCGGGTTCGAACCCGCCCAGGTAAAACTGTCTGGTACGCTAACCGTTACACCATCGCCGAGCGTTACACGCGTGGTGTGTACCAGAGAACTTCTGAAAACCACCGCTTAGAGCAGTTGCCTGCTAGAATTCTCCTCCAGACAGTGCCTGAATTCGACCTAGCAGTCTAGCTCGAGTCGAATATTCCGGCACGGGCTCAAACTCTAGGATCTGCCGGTCAGAGGCAGTGTACTGACATCAGTTTATACCCCGAGCCATCTAAACCGATCTGAGGGTGGTGAGCGCGCAGGCAGGGGTGAGGTGGGGGTCAATCAGGGCCCTCTGGAGACAGAGGGGCACGCACGCCCGCGCGGCCTGGATAAGCGGGAGCGGAGCTTGACGACCACGTCACCTGACCTCGCGCCGCACACGCCGCCACGAATTATGTAGACCAGCTTCTCTGTCATTAATTGATTTATTTTCCACGTCAATACATTCAAACTGTAAGTGATTTTTTCCCCAGGTATTTTTGATGCCAAGAATTCAGCTACTCAACTGATTTACTTTCACATATATTACTAGCCACTGTCTGAAGGCCGGCTGCTCTGATCGGTAGCCTTCAATGGTTTGAATCTAAAGGGTTACGGACCGCGAGCAATCTTTATTCCTCCTAGTCCCCTTCACGTCTCTTACATACACACACACTGATCTGCACTACACTACCACACATGTCGAGAGAACACTCGACTTGAGCGGAGATTTCTGATCAGGGTAGCCCCCGCAAGTCCACGTGTAGGTCGTCACTAGATCTCGCATAGTACTCGTAGTACAAAACATCACCGACGTCTGAAATATAACGAGTACTACACTTACGGGACCACAGCAATTGACGTGTCAGAATAAGTTAACACATTTTAATGATATTAACCTGACTAAAAAGGTGACCGATTAATTTTACCAATAAATGTATTCATGTCACTGCGTGTTTCTAGAAATTATTCAAATTCATTCACATTTTAGTATACTAAATTACGAATTGGTATCAAAACTTGATTTATTTCTGTTCTTTTTATTCCCATAATTCTTCAAATTCTTGCACGACATTTTTTGCTGAATAACGAATACCCATCAACAATATATCAGAACACCTCATTTTACTTTATACTTCTACTTCATACTCTTAGAGGATGTACTTGTGTAAAAAATAGCTAAATAATGTAACGCTTACAGTCGACCGAGTGAATCATAATGTTTTCCTATACACACTGGTTTTGATAGGTCATATTCAGTCGTAGGCAATAAATGCACATCTCGCAGGGTAAACAATGATCATTGCCTCTTCCATGACAAAATTACCATTATAAACTGGATGGATGTTATAGCATGAAGGACCCTTCCTGTCTTTTCAAACAGCACCCACATTCACATATCTGATTTTATGATGGACAAATTGGATTCGTTTCAGGTGTTCAAAACGTGCTTCTGTTTACATTGCATGGAAATCTGCTATGAACTCATTAGCCAAAGGGTGGCAACATTTGCTTTAAAAATGTCGAACTGCGTTGGTTGGTTAATATTGACATCCCGCATCGTGATTTGTGTTTCTAGAGAACATGAAATAGGCTTTTGTGATAGTCAAAGCCGTGATACCAATCAACGTTGAAAATAGTCGGACGAGTCTATGAAAATGTGTAAACATGAAGTATTAGTCTGCATGTGGAGATGAATGTGTAGGTTAAAAGCTTCACAAGAGTAAATCATAGTAAATAAGTACTCTAAGTTTTAGTGTATAAGGGTATTAAAAGTCTACTAGTATAATAGTGTTTCTTCATAATACAAAATGAAAAACAAAAATAATTGATTGCATATTAATAGAAAACAATTATTTTATACTATGATTGAAAACTTATGATTTTAATACACTTACGAGTATATCACATTTTCTTCTTATATAAGTCATGATTGCGCATTTGGGAAAGGAAGAAGCCGGAGTCAATGTAATTTGTGCTCCTATTGGGAGACTCAATTCAAAACTTGAACATTACTTTGAAGCAAATTTACAGGTGCTCGGAATTTAAGAGGACTCTGTAATAATAGTTTTTGTAAAAGATAAAAAAAAGATGAAGGTGAAGCTGTTTAGAGCCCTAATAAGCGAAAGTATAGCACATGTATGAAAACGTTTTTAGTGTCTTATCACATTTTCTCTTCACCAAACAAAGACGCTTTCTTAATTTCGTTTACGTAAACTGAGTTTGTTTGATTGTCATTATCTCCTGGATGTTAAAGTGAAGAATTTTCTAGTAAAATTATAGAGATAATTAAAAACTAACAATTTTTACTTTTTTAACTACGAAAAACACAACTCAAGGACGGGAAAAAGAAAAGTGAGCAATAATTCTTTCTGAAAAGAGAAAATAAAATGTTTAAAATCAGGGCTCGAGTTATGCTCTCAGGGTTTACCAGCATACATCAAATACAAAAGTTCATAAAATGTCTGTAATTATATCAAACGTGGTTTAACGAATTGCTTTCACTGATCATAGCTTAAAATCATACAACTCCGTTATTGCTGCTCTTCTTAGTTTGTCAAAAACAGTGCAAGAATGAGCTGCACCCTACGAATACCTGAGTCCTGGGAAATTAAATATTTTAATTCAATTTTAATATCAATATAAATTATGATATGAACAATTTCGTAAGAAACAAACTCGTACAAGATGGAAATACAGAGTAAAACAAAAATATAACGCCTACATTCACGCACAAAATATTTATGTATAAATTAACTCTGTTTCCAAATATCTATCATGTGTTACATTTATGTTCTTGGCAATTTTTTCCTGCAGCAATAGATAATTGTCTTTTGAAGTAGATGCGATAACGTCAAAATTTTCATATAGTATCCAGCTCTTGTGTAGGTAATTAAAAGCATCTTCTACGTGTATAATTGGTTCTGAATCATGGACGTGTACGTGAATAGATTCGGAAGTGCAATGAGTTGTACTGAACATATGCAATAAACGTACTTAAAATTAGCTAAACAAATTTTGTGACATAAGGAAACCTCTTTTGCGCTTTTACATTACTGGAAATATGTACTTAATTGAAATTAACGAATATTACGTTCAATTCTGGGACTAGATTCACAGAAACGTCGTCTGAGGGAATTGTCCAAGAAATGAACTTAAAACACATATAACGAAGATGCGGAACATACAATCAAAAGAAGATGTGTGGAAAGAAAGAAAAGAGTACAACAAATATAACGAAGGAAAATACGACGATGACGAAAACGAAGGAAAAGGAACTTACTACAAAGAAAATAAAGGTAAGGATTACGGCAAAATACACAAACACGAAATCGAACCTAGCCGTGGAAGCCTACTACGTATAATATGAAGTAAACGTACTCAAAAACGAAAAAGAAAAAAAAAAACATCGGAAACGCCAACAAAGATTCAGATAAAAGGCGCGAAAGAAATAAGAAAAATCACCGAAGACAACGAAGAAAACAAAAAACAAAAAAACAAAAAACAAAAAAAACACCAAAAGAACGAGCGGAAGAGCGAGGAAGACGCAGCGCCGTGCGGCGGCTGCTGACGCAATTACCCCAGCTCGATGGCGCGCCGCGCCGCCCTCCGCCCTCCGCCCGGGGTCATTCGATTTGCTGCATTACGCGCCCACTCACCCGCAATTAGGCGGCGGCGGAGGCGGAAGTGCCGCGACGCCCCGCGGCCGCGTCATCAGCGGCGGAAAAGAGCGCGCGAAAGGCATGTGACAGCCATGTTTCCAAAATATCCAAGATTCCATGAAAACTTCACCGACCCCTATGTCCTTTTAACAGCAATGATTTTTTTCTGTTATTTGAGATCGCATCATCTTCTAGGCTACATTATCGACCACTATTGCGTGTAACGATATGGTCACTATGAGGATGACACGATAGGGGTGTGAAAGAACGAACACACTACGAGTCACAAGCCGAGTCGGGACTCGAACCCATGATCCTTCGGTCCGAGATCACTACGGCACTGCTGCCTTCCGGCCATTAGGACCAACAGCAATGTTTTGTTTTCTGTGATTTTTTATAGGCGATTTATTGTATAAATAAAAGGTATTATTTTTTTAAAAAAATGTCAAAATTTCAACAAGTCATTACTTTAGTAGATATCGATGTGGATGTTTCAAAAACATCCAAACTTTTATGAAAAAACTGTTTTTTTAGCATTGATTATATGAATGTGATGTTTCGGATTTCTCGTTCTTTCGAAGGTACTTTGTAAGAAAATGTGTTATTGTGCACCGGGAGTCGGCGAGTTTTCTTCAGAAAATCTTATTGCCAAAACCTGGTGACAAAGAAGTGGATAAATCATGTTGCTAAAGACAGAAAAAATCTTTTAACGCGTGATGGAGTCAGAAACCATGTCTCGTGGGTCCTTGATACTGAAAAAACGATTGACAGCAAAATATCTCTGTCCGTCTATGGTCAACACTAGCGCCTAAGCTGTTTAACCGATAAAATCCGGATTCATTTTTCTTAGCTTTCATGTGTTTTTCAAGCTCAGTATTAAACTATACGCTTTTATATTTACGTTCGATTATAGAGTATGCGCAAATAAATTATCCAAGGAAATTTTGATCATTGATGTTCTTTTCCTTCTGAGTCATGGAGATCTACCCATATTTGTATGTACTTTATTCATGAATGATCAAAATGTTTACAGCGAGTATTCTAAAAAATGTCTCTTAATTTTACAAATTAAGCATTTTCAGATTTCTATTTCACTTAATGCTCTCCACGGCTGGAAGAAGAATATAGCATAGATTGATTATTCCATGCAACTTCGGGCTATATACATTTGGGAAATTCATATTTCTAATTGTTTCATTTCCGTTTTAGGTTCTGATGAAATTACAAATGATTTCATCATCCATTATCGAAATTTCAAATCCAATTCACGGTATAACGAAGTGCTTTATGTCGTTCGTGTTAAGCATGCATTGAAAAGCAATGCAATTTATCACCGGTCCAATTAAGTTACCCGCAACATCTCGTGGGATATTTCAGGTTATAATAAATGATTCAGTAAACCAGCAACCCGATCTGTCCAGCTTTGGTAACTCTTCACTCAGGTTGATGAGGTATAAATTTAAACTTTCTTGAATTTTTTTTACTTTCCAGCAGCCTTGCTCCATGTGACGTCATGCGCCATTAAAATTCGCGTTATGTTTGCTTGCTACTGTTCACTACAGCAAAACCTTTCCTACAACTATTGATACACATTGAAGGGCATATTACGCAGTTTTATGGAAAACCTTCCATCGTATGTCGGGCAATAACATAGCGTTTTGTAAAAAAATGATCTATGTCCGACACAAACGCAGCGTGAGAAAAAAACAACATTGTTTGCCCCTTGAGTGGCTCATGAACAGCGTGATCGCTTTCTGAGTGATGGTCCTGGGTTCGACTCCCACCGGGGCATTTATGAAACTGCAACTTTCTAACTAATAGTCTCAGTTTCTATAGCTGTGTGAGGAAAGAAAAAAAATCAGGCAAGCCCAGTAAGGAAGGTGCATGCCCGTACACGCAGTCCTTACTCGTGGGCGTGGTTAAAAAAACATGTCTCAGTCGTGGGAACACAGCTAGCTGGCAAATCTGATTAATCCGACCCTAAAATGTCTAATACATATATACAATAATGTTGTTTGTGGTAATTCGCAATTGAGTGTATATGTGCGCGAACGCGGGAAGGGAAGAGAGAGGGAGGGAGGGAGAGAACAAAAGAGAAAACGAGCAAAGGTGACAGAAAGAATGAGAGGGGGAAAGAGAACGAGCGGGGAAGACAGAAAGAGCGAGCGAGCGAGCGAGAGAGAGAGAAAGAAAGAGAGAGAGACAGAAAAAGAGAGAGAAGAAAGAAAGAGACAGAAAAAGAGAGAGAAGAAAGAGAGAGACATAGAAAGAGAGAGAGAGTGAGACAAAAAGAGAGAGAAAGAGCGAGAGTGTAAGAGAGAGATACCGGGCGGGGAGGGAGAGATGAGACAGAGAGAGGTATGAGAGAGGGGGGATAGAGAGGGAGAGGTGGAGAGGGAGGGGTAGGGGAGGGAGAGTGTTTACCGGAGCTAGGGGAAGACACGGGCGACCAATTCCAGGTTTTGTGATATGTTTACGTCCCGCCCACCCGCGCTGCATCGGCGCAGATGGATTCATGAAAGGCGCGGGCAAACAATTTAAAGTGCCTCTATCTGCTTACGCGCAGTGCCCGCACGCAGTATACAGCTCTATTTTAGGGAGGACTATATTCAGCAGCGCATTTGCGTGGCAAGGAGTGTGTCATCGCTCGAGATCTCGCAGAACTCTGCACGTGCAGTGGGAGAATGAAATGAGTGTTATGTACTCTTGTGGTTATTTGTCTTTCGCTTCTTCGTTTAAATCGTGCGTAACTTGACAAGAGAGCTCTTCACTACTGCTTACACTCCAATGTAATGCAATTTATTGATCTCAAATACTTAGGAAATTGGAGAATGTATCTACATTTGTGTTTATTAATATTATCTGCTTGTTTTGCAAGACATTTACGGCACTGGATTCTCGGATATTTTCCTGTCATGTAAAACATTCGAGACGTTTGTGAAAAATATGTTTTGTATGACAGTTAAAGATTAGGAAGTTAAAATATTTAAAAATTGGCGTGTGTTCTTTATCTGACTTCACTTCACGTCTTAGATCTTTTTCGTTAAAGAGGAGACACATTGAATAATATAAAATTGACAAAAATTACCATATTTAATATACTGGGTAATTACGCTTATTGTAGAATATGATTATGTATAATAACCGACTAATAATTTCATCAGTTAAACAAAAACGTTTCGTTTTTTAGAAAAGTTCAGTCATTTTTTCTGTTTTACTATGAGCATTCATTGTGAAGTTTTGGTTTTTCTTTGAACCTGTGTAATAACATACGTCATAAAGTTGAAAAGCTCATATTTCATAATAGAACTTTTGGAAGATTTACTTCAACTTAAACAAAAACTATTAATCGAGAGAACTTGATTTTAATGTTGTAAATGAATCTTTAAAAGAATCCACCCCAATTGGTAAACCGCCATATGTTTAGATTGATAATAAAGTGTGAATGAACTCCTTCATGACATCTAGTCGCAAGAGAAGTAATTGATGAATTAAACTGTGCCAAAACAATAATATTCCTGCTTATGGAATAGGTATTCAGTGGTCACGGGAACAAGACATTCACCGGTTTTAAGAAGGAAAGAAATGACACATGATGGGGAAAGAAGGATAGGGCGCAGTCCGTCACCCCTTGTAGAAGGTACAGTTGCGGCATCGACCTGCATTTCATCACAGGAAACTATGAAAACGACTTGTCAGAACAGCCACTTATATTATTATCCTGGATGGATTTCGTACAGGCAGTTAATAGATGTCAAAAGGACTATGGGAATTCGAACCGATAATATTGCGGACCACAAAGTATTACGGACTTTCAATTATGCACACATACAGTTACACTCATTTTGGTCTGGTTATAGTTTTAGTTTAATTCTAATAAATTGTTTTTATCAAGAATTGAATTAATTCTATTAACCATCACCTATATATCTAGTTCAAGGTTATTTAACACACTAATTACAAAACACACTATAATAATACTTATTAAAAAAGAGAAAATAAAATAGTATTTCCATCGTTCAAAATAATAATTTAAAAAATCATAAATATTAAATAAAAATAATATAAACAGTAATAGACTGTTAATTAATATTTTAACAAATCTAAATGAGTAGCCTTTGATAAGTTGCCAGATGTTGATAAATGATACAAAACCTAATTCATCCTTTCTTAACGCGACTTCTTTTATGAAATATGTAAAGTACATCACGTTTAGAATTTTGATTTAAATTTTGAATAGTAACTGAAAGGGTATGGTGGTTGCCTTTTCCACAAACATTAACGTAAATTGAAACATATTCTACAAAAAAATATAATTTTTATTGCATACAAACTTTTACAAAAATCAACATTTGTCAGCGGATGAAAAACTCGCATATTTTTACAGTTGGATATGGGCAGTGATCTACGTAGTACGTCAAAGTTTCACAACATTTCAAACAAGTCGATTAAAACTCAAGATGTAAACCATTTATAATGCTGATTGAATTACCTTAACATAGACGTGCCTAGCTTTCATGTTCCAAACAAAAAATTGAAACTTTCAAAAAAGTCACATTGATGTAATTAAAAAATGGCGTTTCAAGTAGTTTTCACTTCAAAACTAAGTTCATTATTTTACGAATATGATGCTTTCCGTATCTATCCCTGAGCGGAAGCAGTTGCCACGCCACTCCGCGCGGCAGATTGCAGCTTTCAGATAGGCCAGCTTTCGTAGGCCAGCCATTCCTCATCGTGCGGTAGTTCCCGCCCTGTCAGCACTCCTACCCACCGACAGACCCAAGTGGAACAAATAGATGGCAAAGAAGAAAAAGAGGATAGACGTCACAGGGAAAGAGCTGGGTGGGGAAGTGTCTAAACTGAGAAAGAGCGATGAGGGACGAAGATGGACGATGCGATTTAGGGAATGAAATGTTTTAAGAGGGAAGAAAAAACTATGAAAAATGTATGAAATTCGTTTAAAAAATGCAATTTTTATTACTAGTAAGACACCTTCATTTTACGTTTGAAACTGGAAGTAGTCTGTGCCTGTAGCGAAAAGGCATACATCAGCGCCCCTTTGCTGCTAGACGAAGGCTACATTCCGAGTCTATGCATAATGCATGTGTCTACATTGAAATTGAAGTATGGATGGCTCTTCATACCTCCTCGTAACATATCTGAGTCATTGTTCAACTCAATTATTTGTCATTTCTCTCTCACAATCACCAGGGTTCGTCCAGGGGAAGGCAGTGGCAAACAACGACTGCAATCATGTCCAAGAAGTGGCGTCGTACAGCCGCAAGCATAATCTACGTTTTTAAACTACTAAATAACATCATGTTCGATACTACTACGCCAGTGTTACCAACCTCCGACCACCGTTCTCTGTCCAACATATGCTACCTCAGTACAACCTCAATATGCCTTAATTTAGTAATTATTATACACCAAATAAACCGGTTAGATTTTCATCAGCTTTATCACTTAAGTGTCTTTCGCTTGCTAAATTTGCAACATAATATAAATTATATTCATACTAAACTGCAGTAAACCTCACTTTTCATTCCCACACTTCACATTCTGTTGTTTTCGACGATTCTGTACTTCAGTTGACGATTCAATTTTGACAACTATTCAGTGTCAGCAACTCGTTTTTCTCAGCCGAACGATTTTAGTTCCTGTCGTGATGACATAAGCGATAACTTCTCATATAGCGAATGTCACATAGCGAATTTTGAAGTAACTGCTATGTAGGGCCGGACTTTGGGTGTGGTTGTGGGATTGAGACACGGGGAAATATTATTTGGCATCTCTCCCAGAAAAAAAGAAACATTAAAAAAATTGAGAAATATTTTCACGAAGCGCATCCAGAAAGTAAGTTTCCCTACTTTGTTTTGCTCTGAAAGTACATTCATTTAATGGGGAATAGCGCATGCGTAACAGATATTTGACATGTCAAACATCTGCCGGACGTAGAGGTCCCGCCGAGAGTCTATAGCGCGGCAGCAGTGATCCGAAATGTCGAATGTCGGTGCATATTCATCCCCCCTCTGCCTGCGAGGATCAGTTCATGATAAAAGTTCCTTAATGCACAACACTCGCGTCGAAATTAATCCTCAGCCCTCATTGGCATGCTTACTGCAGGTGTTGGCATACTCTTACTGGAATGCTTACTGTGCTGCCTCATGACAATGCTCGTCTACATACGCCTCGGAAAATAGCAACCATTCTGCAGCAGTTCGGCTGGGAGCCGTTTGATCATCCCCCTTACATTCTTGATCTCGCACCCAGCGATTTTAACCTTTCCCTGCCCCTGAAGACATCATTGTTTTCCCGCCAGCGTGTTCACAACGACGTTATTGATACACTTCTTTGAGACAGGAATACGAAAGTTGAAAACACAATATGACTAGTGTCTCAATTCGTGTGGTGAATATATCGAAAAATAGCTCAAACATGGCTGTATCTGTTGCCAATATAGTTTTGCATGTAATTATTGAGATTCCCCTCGTTGTGTGTGCACCCAAGCACACTTTTCTCAGTGCAAGCTTTTTGCACTGCACCCGGCTCGTGCCAGATTCGAATCCACTGTATGCTGTTGGGGCATCACACAACGCACAGAGGTTTACTAAAAGTAAGCTCACAATAGCTTATGGATTAGAATCCAAACTTGACCATAAAAACAAAGTAACAAATTTAAAAAAGGATGATATAGTGGGTATGGTACTGGTAGGTGAGAAATGCAAAACAAAAATACCTGAATACGATTGAAATATTCAAAGTCACAATACAATTTGTACTCTCCCAAATACCCATTAAACACAAACAGAAACACATAAAAATAAGCAATAGCAAGAATATCAATGCACTGGTATACAAGAATAATGTAACACTCTTCAAAAAACACACACTTGTATAGGCAATTAGAAACAAGCACTGTCCCTTCCTATCTCAACAGTACTATCTATATTTTTTCATACAATTTAACTTGTGAGATATACACAATTTACTGATAAACTTCACTCTTTACTTATGTATCAAATTACACTGTTATTGGAAAAAATGTAATGACATTGAATTAGGTAATAAGCTTTGCTTTTATGAAGTTCAATGGAAAAAAGGAAATTACACAAAGGTTACGTATTCTAATGTTCATCAACATGAATTTACCAAGAAATTGTACAAGGTTACCGTTTAAAAAATGAAATTATTTACCCAGTATTATTTGAACATTAGCTAAAATCAACGATATGAATAATTAATTCCAAGATATACTCTTAGCATACAAGGAGTTTCCTTCAGAACAATACTGAATTTTGTTTTCGAAAGTTGATATAGAAATGTGGTAAATTATCGTTGGAATTTCCAATGAAATAATTATATGCGTCGTCTTTGACAACAATATTATTTATTAAAAAAGCAGATTTCGATGGCTTAGCCATCATCAGTTTTTTAGTACAAGAAGAAAAACAAAAATATTAGAACGTGAATATTTTTTGATTTGATTACAAAATTGTAATAAAGGTTACTAATAATTTACAATTTTTTGAAAATATATTTAACATTCTATAAACTGAAAGAAAGAAAAAAAGGCGGGTAAGTCATTTAATATTAAAGGAAAGGGAATGAAATAGAATTAGAACACGTAAAAGAAACAGAAAAACATCGGAAAATTTTGGTTTTTCTTCTTGTACTAGAAAACTGATGATGATGGCTAAGCCATCGAAAGCTGCTTTTTTAATAAATAATATTGTTGGCAATGACGACGCATATAATTATTCCATTCAAAAGTTGAGCTAGCCTTCATAGTACTGCCCTTCTCTCGACGAATTTGCTAAATACAACCTGGGCGCGGCGCGACCTTGACAGAGTGTCGGGAGCGTATAATGGTATTCTCCCCTCCTCTGACTACTTAGAAAGAAATTTGAAGAGTTCGGACTACAGAGGAAAACAAATGGCGATGCTTTCTGTCCTGAGGGCTGCCCTATAGCAGAGAGCACAGACGCGCACAAAATACCTCCGCACTTCACAAAATTTAGGAAGAACGTTGTGCCTTACTTTGTGTGAACACGAGGGGTGAATGGCGTGGACAATGAATACTTTTGTGAAGAATCCTTGCAGTCCATGAGCCGCACCTCGTCCAGAATTTCACGTCTTTCTGGCGTCGTTCCTTCCAACTTCGTCGTCGTGGGGCAATTCCGCTTTTGTGCTCTTACCGGTAGATGCAGATCAGGAATCCAGCGATGCGCCGAGAAGCCTTTCTTACCACGTGTCGTCCTGAACACTTAGTATTTGACCTCCGATCGTTTATTAGCTCTAATATGTTTTTTGAAATACATACCATTCTCTTTACCATTTAATTAGGCAGTTGGAATTATGGTACTCGATTCAAGTTAAAGAATTACCAAACAGAATAGTAGAAAAGGCTGTGAAAGAGAAATGATAGTATGAGCGTATGTCATTGCACGCGCTTACACCTTTAACATTAGAAAATTAAAAGATTTAATTTTCAGAATTTCATGAATAATCTAACACAAAAACTAGTAATATCGTCAGAATATTTACCGCATAAAATGAGCCTTTTTCAATGTGGTTTTATAACCGATGGAAATTGATTCTGAACTCGTCGTCTCCGCTGCTATCGACTACGTCTGGATCTCCTCGCCGACTATCATACAACGAGTTTCGTTTAACATTTGTTAATCGATCAAGTGGCTGGTCTAGGTCGATCGAGATGTTGTTCGACTCCCTACTCATACCTTTTCGTTACTAAATGTTTGCCAGCATTGTCAAGCATTGCACTAGTCAGTTGTTACCGGTCTGAGTGAGAAGCGAAATAGTCAACGTATGCAAATACATGATCGGTCACACTGTGTTGTCTTTTATTTCACAAAATAGAGATACTTACTCTCTGGATGCGCTACGTATAATACAACAGTTTTAAACGTCTTTGAATATAAATATTGAAAATAATTAAATGAGGAAAACAATTTGTCCTTTTGATTTTGCAAATATAACGATATGTCACGGTTTCAATTTTAAAATGTCTCTTTTCGCTAAATATTTTGAATTTATATATATATATATATATATATATATATATAATTGCTTAATGTGTTTTTAACCTTAAAAACAAGTTCAGAAGTCAAAGTAAATTAAACTAAAAATTAAATATAATTTTATAACATTAAATATATCTGAATAGTTTAAATACAATATTCAATAAACAAAAAAATACGCGCCTGTGGTAATATGTTCTCAAGTAAATTCGAACAACAGGTTCGTGATGGAAAATACGCAAATGCGTATACAACGCAACACAATACATTGCAGTTACGAGAGAATAGAAGGAATTGTAATTTTAAGTGTTTGTTCTAGACCCCCAAAATTTAGAATATTTTCATTTATATGACTAAGTTTCCAATGCTCCCAAAAATTGAAAAAACAACAACTATGCATTCTTTCAGAATTTGAAAACTTCCCTCGTGTCGTGGGGGAAGGGTCTGGCACCGCGTGCGGGGTTGTGGAAGGACGGTAAGGGCAGAGGGTGCCCTCTGGGCCGTTCCCTATTCTCCTAAAGGCCTAAGGCGGATGAGAAGGAGCAATAAGAGCAGGGATGATTCCGGTCACGGCAAACATCAAATTATTGGGGAGGTGTTACTTACATAGTCACCTGACATACGCCAGCCTCATCGAGGACTGTGAAGAGAGACCTTGCAGTGGCCATCGGAAGAGTTGGCGACACTCTAAGTGCACTGTGGTCAGGGGAGAGGGCGGGAAGCTGCTAGCAGAACCCCGGATGGTCGGTCAGGGCTAGCTGGGCGGAGGAATGTCGACAGGGCCAGTTTGGACCGATCTGAACCGACGGAGGGGTGAAGGAAGGCCGTCGGGGCTACGATCTGAACAGACGAAGGAGTGGAAGGTCCGTGTGTGTACACGGGCGACGGGCTCACGAGTAGCATTCGTCAGACCGCTAAACGAAGATGAAGCTGATATTTAGGCCTTTCCTTTCGAGACCCTTTTTGAGGCGGAGACACGAAATGATGCTTACGCGGGCACCAGCTGTCTAGCCACGCGACTCGCAGGTAGATTTGGGGAATAGGAACCAAACGTCACGAAACAACCTTTTTGTGGTTTTCTATTCTCCTTTCAGGGAGTAGTAGTATTATCCTGCTTAATTTTTCTACAGTGCTGCTTTTTATGCGTTGAAACCGCTAGGGCTCAGCTACATTATTATTATTATTATTATTATTATTATTATTATTATTATTATTATTATTATTTGTTCTAATGACAATTTGCACATTCATTTCTGAAGGCGCGCCTAGACATCATACTACTTCCCTCTGTCGTTACTTCATTTTCGACTTTCACAGAATTCTATATGAGAGACTTTCTGAAATCCTTTCTAGAAAGTAAATTTCAGGCGGAACGCAAATTCATTTCCACGTTCCTCTCCCGGCGCGTCAGCGTTGCCATTGCACACGGAGATTACACAAACATGCGGAAATGAAGCTCTATTAATTTCCGTAGGACACTGAATCAACAATTTTAAACCTGCTAAGAGTCTTGCGTTTGTGGCATTTTTTATATGTAAATCTTATTAAAATTTACACAAATGTTTTAACTAACACATACAATACTTCAATGATTATTTCTAATAAAAAGTTTGGAAGAATTTGTAAAAAAATACTTGCAAAAAATGCTTCCACGTACTTATCTTCCGAACATAGGAAATGCGTAAAACGATTTATAATTTGCTGTTTCTCAGTCGTGAATTGTGTAATGCTAATTCAGCTACAATGTCATATTTATTCACGTATGTAAGTATTCTTGGTGCAACAGTGGCAGCAATGGCTACGTGTATTTTAACATCATAATAAAGAGTTGATTAAAGATATTAAATTAAAATATTAAATCAAGCTGAATTTTGATATTGTGTTATTGGTACACTAGAAAAAAATACTTTCCCAATTTTACCTGTCAATTAGATGGAGCTCTATGGTATTATTTTTATTCTCTTAATTTAATGTAATTAAAATACATGTAGAGTATGAATATAAATTTACCTCCAACAGTCAATATTAATTTTACCTCATTTACATTTCTCTGCGAAACTGTAGAGACCAAGTTACTGGTTATACGTGAATTTAATGTCAGTCATGTGATACTTAATACACAATATCAAGAATGAACTTGATAGTATAAATTTCATGAATACTTTCAAGTAGAACTCGAAACAAAAGAACGGTGATTAGAATTTTATTAGCTGTAATGTGAGAAGTGAGAAATATTAATAGCTCTATTGGTACCGTTGTAAACAATTGTAAAATACAACTTTTCTTACCAGAGCTTCTGAACATTCTCAATTCATCAATAATATTGATACGAAATTGCCAATGATGTCTCGCAAGCAAATATTAAAGAAATATCCTAAACAGTCAGAAAATGTTTGAGAGCTAAACATAATATTTTGCGTAAGTCTGATTCCCCAAAAATAAATCGCAATGTCTTGTATCTAATTGATCAAGTGATGAGCATATTTTGCACTGTAATGGTACAAGTTTTGCTACATTGTAAATACGTAAATATTTACATTCTGGTTATCTCCCGTGTGACCACACTTGCTCATCAAAGAATAAAAGTATTGCTTTACGAAATGGATAATTCCCTAAATGCTGTCTGTTGGCTTAATCTTCCGTGAAGGCTTCGACCAAAACGATAGAATTCGGTCAAAGTAAATAAGAAAAAATATCGAGGGAATGATTTTTTAAAAGTTTTTTTTGTTTAAGACAAAAACAGTACCCTTTCACAAGCCTTCACATTATTACGAGAAGGTAAAAAACATGTATTTCAATGATTATAAAAGATGAATATCACTAATTTGATTCAGACTCTGAAATAACATATTATTTTATCTTGTTGGAAAATGGTAAATTATTGAAGCTTGATCAATAAAAAATACCATTAAATATAAAACTATAGTGAGCAATAATTTTATTTGAAAAATTTACGACATGAAATATTTGTAAAGTGAATGTCATTACTTAATTACGTGTACTTCGGAAAACAAATGTTATTTTGTAATTCAAAGGGGTATAAAAGATTTATTATATTATTATTGTTATTATTATTATCTTACATTATTCAGCAGTATCTACTGGTCGGTATGTCAACCACACACAGGTATGATGACGCAGGTGTGTTTGCTTACTGAAGGTTCAGATGGCTTCTAACAAAACGGCATGTATTCAAAATTACTGTCTTTTGCATATTATATACAATTCCTCGGTATCCAAGTGAAGACATCCAGTGCCGAGTGTCCATTTTCGGGATCACTCCCGTAGCTGATAATTATTATTAGGCACAGTCGTCACTTTACTGAAGTTCCCTGGAGTTGCGAGACTTCGTAGCAGATTGGTATACTTCTGGATCTTCTA
>BOPP01000006.1:11697358-11729996 GCA_017312745.1 Gryllus bimaculatus
CATTATTTTGAAAGAAGAAATTTAAAATAAAAAAGAAACATTCTTAGTAAATATCTTCATCCATATGGCAATCCGTAACTATCGTTCACTTAACCGGTTATTGTCTTCACTGTAGTCTTAGTAAATCTAATTAATTTAAAACTAAATCCAACTATGTCGGATTTTTGGACTCTGATACTGTGCTCGTCTTTTGTCCCATTAGAGAATCAGTATGATGCTTTCAGCTCTAAACAAATTTTGGCTCAAATTCGAGTCGGAGCACTGGCAGTAAAATTAATTATTAATAAAGAAAATTCTTCATAACTCACGTGAATAGGCATTTCTCCCAGATGTGTCAATTTGCTTACCTGAAAAGAGAGATACAGTCATTACTAAAGTGTATTTATCTTAAATTGTTTTTATCACTGGTACACACTCGGTTTATAATATACAGCTCAAATACTATTACAAAGAAGAATATTGATCCATGACTAATTCTTCTACGGTTGTACACAAGCCCAATTACACTTGAATTATTTTTTCCATTCGTAAGTACGAGCGTGGAGGGAATAAAAAGTGTTTAATAACTATCAAATAAAATGTATTGATTTTATTCATTTGCAGCTTTCAATGAGATTTCTCGATAACACTGACTAGTTTCAGCACCGTTTCAGTTTCAGTAATTTGCACTTTTCAATAAGACGCGTAGTATCGTCAAGATAAGAAAACTTAATTTGTAGACGTAACAATGCTTGAAATACTTCTAAGCATTGTTCTGTTAGGAGACTTCTGGAGTCATGCCGTGTCAGCATTTAATGGTATTGTCTTCTTATAACAAGCAAAAAAACAATATGCTGAAATTATCAAACGAAAGTACTTTGTGAATTCACAACTTTAATTTTGTATATTATATTTAAATCGTAAACTAAATTTGTTCCTCTAGTTATGGTAAACGGAATACTTATCTTATTTACATTTTCCATTTGAAACAACAAAAATTCAAACTTTTATTTTAGTCACTATGTAAAAGAACACTCAAAAATAAATATCTCCAAAAAACTGTATATTAGTAATACAAGATGGGATACATCACAGAGGACAAGCATCCCGAAAAGAGACTTCAATAAACAGACAATAATATTTAAAGGGTTTAAATCGGAAATTTTGTTTGTTAATTTAAACTATAATTCTATTATTATACACAGATTGTCTGTAAAGTTTAGCACAAAATCCATTATTTAATAAACAATCAAGTAGAAGCGGTTAAATGAAACATTTTCAATAGAAGTTTATATTCTCGCCCACTTAAAATTATTTCTTCTAAAAAGCAGTTCGTCTTTTCCAGCCCATCGTCACAAAAAGTTTCCGGAGACAATTTCACGGTCTCTGTCAGGGTTATTAAGTTGGCAAAGTTACGAGGAAGGTCGTTTACGTTACACATTGCCGAGAACATCAGGAGCCGAAAGCTCCTTAGTGTTTTCGAGTTTATTACGAAAGTTTGAGACCGCACGGCGGAATACAATCTCCCCCATTCTTAAGAGCGGGTGGTCCAAAACACCTTGCGGGTATTGTGCTACCAACGAAGAGAAAACATTGACTGCTATTTACATCGATTGTTTCCACTTGGCTCTTCTCCCAAAAGGATCGTAAATGCTGTACACATGTAGGGTATTTGCCTCAGAATCGTTGGGGGAGAAGAGAGAGTTTTATCTCTCCTTCGCTCTAATTCGCATGCATTAGCAAGAGTCAGCTCACGCCGAGTCAGAGTGTTACTAACTCTGCAAAAAATCAAGCGTTTCGAAACAGAGATGATTAACGTTTTATCGCGCGTGTGGGTATATGTAAAAGTAAAAGAAGTACTTAAACATTACATGTGAGCGTATATCCATATAGGGAATCTGATTCGTGTGTATGTGCATGCGTGGCTATTCCCTTTAATACATGTAAAATTTGGCTGTCTTGTAAAGAATTTGAGGCATGGAGTTAGGCAAGAAAGGTGATTTGCAAATAGTTAAATTAAAAATGAATAAAAAACATATTTCATAAATATTCGTAAGTTACTACCTTACCAGTTGTTTGAATTGTGTAATGAATGCAAAGGTGCCCATAAATAATTCTATATCTGAATGATGAGCAAAATTTGTCTAAAAACCAACTGAATGTGATGTAATGAAATAAATATGGTATTGCACATTTTTGCAATTTTTAATGATTTTTATGACATTTTTTTCGATTTTTTGTACACACCACTGCGCAGAAAAAAAGAAATAAAATAAACACTCGACCAATATTAACCGAGCATGTATTTGAATGAAGAGGATCAATTATTTTTTCCGATTCTCATATTATTGTATTGTAAGGACGGTAAAACACACTCCCAATCTGTTGTGAAGCACCTTTCAGGTTATAATCTTTCATGTTCCTGAATTTCTTTCATGGAAACCTACTGGTGAATTACCCTTCAACATTACCTTGCTCTTTCCCCGAAATTTCATCGCCAAGGAAATCTGACGTCGCATGAGGTTGCATGGCGCCCCCCTTCATGGCTTTTTCTAGCTAATGTCATTGTATTTCACCTTGACACGAAGGACAGGTTCACAAATCCTGCTAATGCTTATTTAAGAGCTTTCCACAATAACGTATACCATTTGAAATATATTCAAACTACTTATTATTTTGCTGCTAACAGAAGAGTTTTATTCCAATATCAGATAAAAAAATGTAATTCTGTTTTGTCCTCGGATGAACACATAATGCATTTGCAATATAGATGAAATTAAAATGACTAATTTCGGACAGTAGCGCTGTTAGGGGGAATAAAAGCGATAGTCAGAAGTTTGCTAGAAGAAGGCCGCGGTGTGATTGAAAATAGCAATTATTATATTCTTGGCAAAAAAGGGGGAAAATAGCTTACCACTGGTGAAATGACTATTGACGCAAAATATTTTCGCTAGAGCCATCAAGATTTTTTGCCATAGTTCACAAGTGACACAATATGCCCAAAACTCCCAATGTGAAACATGCTTTTTGATCCTGTTAGAAATACACGGACAAAGAATAATATAACAACTTTATCATTAACGACGTCAGTTACCTCAATAAAAAACTATACATCTTTTACAATTACATGAACGGATATTGATTTAAACGTATAAACAAAAAATGACGTAAACATGTCGACAAAAATTAGATATAAACATACTTTAGCCACACAACCATACATTTTTTATTTAAACATATAATCAGAAAATTGATTTAAACATGTCGATTTACATATTGGCATTACATTAACAAAAGTTGATTTGAATACATTTTGCTATTAATTTAATTTCATGAGAATACAGAAATATTGTACAAAATCTTAACAGGTGAAAAATTGAATAGTAATTTATTAAAATGGGCACAGAAATGAACAAATTGCTTCTTTTGTTTTTCAGTCAGAAATAATCTTCTCCGAAGTCAGAAAGCATCAACAAATGAGTAAATTCAACATGGATCTAAATCCACGACAGAATTGAAAATTTATATATTTTTCATATTTTATGATGTAAATTGTGGATTTTATCATTTATGCATTTTGTGACTTAACATCAGTTGCCTTGATCTTACATCAATATGAGTTGCTTTTACATGAGAAATGAGATAATTTACCTGATCTTGTGCCTTCTGTTGGTCTAACAATGTAATATGCGTCAATGTAAAAATGATTTTATTATATTTTACCTGTCATGTGTTATTTTTTGAATTTTGCATCAGTGAATATTTTTACTTGATAATGGAGACGCAGCATGAGCTCCAAAACAATATACACAGCAGAAAAGCTGAATAAATCGAGTTTTAATTAAATAATACCTGTATGATTAAGCAAATGCGATTGTCTATAAAATCAGACGAACCTATTTTAATATAAAGCTACATTACATTCAATACCATTACTATGTTAGCATCTTTGTGTAATTTACGTGAATAATTTACATCTCGTGAGTTAAGTTGAAGCATCACTGTAATTTATTGCGGCTGAAAATCAGCCAAAATAACCCAAATAATAATGACGGATGACTTTTCTTATTAAGTGTTTTATTTAGTCCCACAATAACTACATCACGTAATGTATTACATATTTGTTAAACACAACTATTAATCACGTAGAATCCTAAAAAAATGCCTATATACCATCCGAAAAGCAATTATTTCTTGCTATCAGGGGTCCATTGCCGTTTATTTCTGGTTTAATGTAAGAATTGAGAGTAATAAATAACATAAAAATTGGATCAACCAGAATCAAATTTCAACACCTCAACAATTGCCAGGCAATACCCAAGAAATATTTCGTACTTAAACATATTGGAGAGTGATACCTGTCATTTATTACATGAATAGACTACAAAATGTTTTATACAATATTTCAATAGTCTGTTTATTGTTGCAAAATATGCATGATTCTAAAGAATAACTCGCAACGTCGTCATTATTTTTCCAAATTTAAACAAAAGACGATACAACAAATTACGGGAAAGTATTGTACTTTGTAGATTATAATTTGAATAAATGAAATTATTTAATGTTTATTTTAACAACGAAACTTACTCAGAATATTTAATTATCTCACGATGATACATATTGACATTTTTGGTTCCTGCAGTTACCCTTTGCGCCTGCGACCAAATAACGCTGGCAGCGGCTGCGACATCTGTGCATGGCAGGTTGCGTGACTCCGGACAAAAAAGGAAACGTTTTCAGTGCCGAGGCCTCAATACAGTTTGCAATAACATTGAAGCTCTTGTATCCATCTTTTCGATGCCTTTTTATCTCTACTTTTGTCTCCTACAAAAAACACGCGTTTTTTAGTTTTGTAACTGCCAGGTTAATAGATCTTAGAAAAATATTTCGTCAGGAAAACAAAAGAAATATGGATATAAAACTCTACATCCAGTTTTCTTGTTCAAGCCAGAGAGAGTCGTATTTAAATATTATAATGTCACATCAAAAGGTTTTCATAACCATAAATGATAAGAGGTGCACATCATCAGTTAAAATCGAAAAGTACTATGTGCCCTGTGCTTCAGCACCAAATAGATCTATGTTCATTTCGACGCTTGGACACTTACAAGTAATGGAAACAACGCATGGTATTTACTTACGAAACAATTCACGTCCTTTTTTTAAGTATTTAGATTTGTATCCGGCAAGCCTGCTAGAATAGCTCACAGAATGTTGAATGTTCACTTTTTTCCGCACCTGTTACTCAGTACACATGCCACGATAAAAGTTCTTTAATTATTTTTTGTTTTTATATTACTACCAGGTTATCTACTGTTTGAAAGTCTTCTCACGTATGTTAATACAAATTTTACAAAACTCGATTGATTGATTGATTTATTGATTGATTGATTATACAGTTTTCCGGGCGCGTAATCTTCTCTGACCTCTAATACGATATGTATAGTGCATATTGTGTCGCACAAGGTGGCGGCGTTTATTCCTTGCTTGAACGTGTAATCCGACGGCAACCTACACAACAGCTCGCGAGATTACCATCTCCATATGTATTCTCCAGTTCGGTAGCATCGTGACCGGAACCAGCTCTTAGCCCCCGTTGTGGATGGTAAACGCTTACCACTTATGCCGGAGCTTAGAGAAATGGCCGGGGATTACTATATCTATGTGTGTTTATGCTTGTGTGAGTGAGATATTGTGTATATGTGTAAGGGGAGAGGAGAGGACAAGATGAAGAGGAACATAATCGAGGCATAATTTGAAGGTACTGCTCCCTCATCGGTATCATTGATCTATCATTGATATTGGAGAAGAAATCACGAAAACTACCAATCACAGCAACCAGCTGCTAGCTTTCATCTCACATTCTCACTTCTTTCTTTCTTCGTGGTTGAATTCGTCTCTCCTACTTACTAGTAGGTGTTAAAAATCGTGAAAAATGTAATAGAATGAGGACTCAATAAAAAGACGAAAAATGAAATTGTAGTCTTCAAACCACCAATTAACTCATTTAATATCACGGTTTTTCTATTTACTATTTCCCTTACTCTGTTCTCCTTTTACTCTTCAGCTCATCTTTTCTCTGTCCTGTTCCTCATCCCCTCCTAGTACAAGTCAAGTATTCTCTCCTTCCACTTTTCGGTCCTCTACTGCGGTATTCAAATCTTCCACTTTATTTCCTGTTTGTCTCCGTTTCCAGCGTTTCCCGCTCTCGTTCTCACCGTCTTCAGACCCCTCTCTCTCTCTCTCTCTCTCTCTCTCTCTCTCTCTCTCTCTCTCTCTCTCTCTCTCTTTCGCTTTCTCTTGCCTTACACTCCCTTGGGGAAGCAACCACAGTAGCGACGAGCGACGATCGTTGTAACAACCGGGTTGGCGACATGAATAGTTGAAGGTCTCCAACAGACGATCGTAAAGCGCTGCAGGGAGCAATAGATTGTGGCGTACCGTCACCATCCTTTCGCTCCTATTTCCTCTCGGATTTCATTCTCGTTTTGCTCCCTTCATACAAGAAGATTCACTTTAATTGGCGCTTCAACTGTAGTGACGGTCTTACGTACAGAAAGAGTAGTTTTTGCACGAGAAATTTTAGCTCACAAAGAACTCATTTCGCATTCATTTCATAGGATGTGAAAATGTAATAGAAGTTAATATTTTTGAGGATTTTATTAAATATCTACAGAAAAATATTTATTTGCCAGCCAACGCAAAAATATTTCTACAAACACATTGAGAAACGTTTAATACTTTAATAACACTTTGTACTCCCTTTGGATTACATGAAAAACTAGTTGAAAAGAAATGTAACTTCTGCTACATAATTGTAACACTAACCAAGTGCATCAGAATTCGAAATTAGACATTCTCACTACCTCACTAACCATTGCGATATATAGTTGTTAATATAAAGGTATCTGTAATCCAGTTCGAGATTATGAACCAAAAGAACTTTCAAAAAAAAGCCTTTTCTTTTAATCTTTCAAACGTCTACTCATAACATTTATTATATTTGAAGTCGAACTCGTATGTCTTCATTGTAAATGTCGATAAATGTTTCCAGACCACTTTCAATGTTTTGGTGAGAGAAATAGAGAAATAGATGAAACATCCTGCTCCCCTCTTTAGTGTGACAAAATTCCCCTTAGCATGAAATGAAATGAAAGGCCACCCTTCTTTTTCGCAAATGTAATTTCATGGCATAGTAAATTCATGTAACTGGATACATCAATTACGCTTTCAACATTTTAAATTAAACTTACTAGCCAACTTCACTGGTCTGGTTTTAATTCGAACTCGCAATGCACACGTGAACCGAAAAAGTATCAATTCAAATCAATTACTTACACATCTCTAACGTCCGGACTTATTTCCCGATACATGCGATTGTGCTCTAGGTTTAGGTGGTGTTTTGTTTGCAAGGAAAGAGAAGGCATTATATCTTAGAATTGCATTATCGCAATATCAATATCAATTAATTACCGTGGTTCTACCAGGAGATAAAACTCGACAATACAAAGGACAAAATTTACTTGCGGTACAACTGCGGAAGTTACAGCTACTACATAGAAATATGCACGATGAATTGAATGACCTCTTTTCAAAGTCTGTTAAAAATAGACAGAACATGTTCCCCTCCACTGGTCTTCATTCGTCCTTTATTTTGTATTTTCTCGTACGTGACACAAACTGCATACGTTCCCGCGGTTGCACTTCGCACATCGCCACGCTCCGCCACGCTCGGTCGCGCCTGCCGCGCCGTTGCAACGCTCATATTGATTGCGCGCGTGCTATTATTCATCGGCCGCCGGGGACGCCCCGGAAACAAATGCCGGACGCGCTGCGGGCCGCCGTTGGCGCCCACGCGGGCCGGCGCTGCGTCGTTGTCATCGCCTCCCCCTCCCCGTCCCGGTCGCCCCGCTCTGCCAAGGCCGACGACGCCCCTCCCTTCGGCCCCAAACAGCGCGCCGCTACATTCATCTGTCGCCCTCGGTCGACGGTCGTGGGGCGCTTAAAATTGGAAGCAGATGGTGCGCTGCGACCGGGCAACGAGCGCTCATAAATTCTCTATACGAGCGCCACGCGATATAACCTTGGAAATTGTTTATCTGAGTGTTCGTAAGACGGTATTCTCAATTCCTCTGGAATATATTCTAATCACTTAGAGTGGGGACATTGAAAAAACTACGTTCGCAAAATTTGGCTTTTTCCCTCTCCCTTGTAACACATTCCGTCAAGTCGTTTTAGATAAAATTAATCATATAAGTGGTAGAAAGATATATAAAGTTGAGGAAGATATAATGATCATGAAAGTGTTTACAATTATGTATATCAATTCTTTCTGAAGTCAAATATACTATAAATATACTAAACAAATATCTGGTTGTTATTTAATGGACACGGATTATGTTCTTCTGGTTTGTTTTGTTTCTTGATTCAAATGTCACCTTCATAGGCTGTCTTTTTTTGTGCAGAGATAATTCCAGTGATTGTTTGTCTTTCAATAACGAAATCACAGGCAGAGTTGGCTCAGCTCTTCAACTGATGTCACTGCTATTCCTCTGACCGAGATGTCCTAGGTTCGAGTTCTGACAGAGGTAGATTTTCGACAAGTAGAATTCAGTCGTTATTTGAAGGATACTTCTAGCGGCTGGCTACTCTGATCGGCAGTTTTCCGTGGTTTCTCCAATCACACCTGAGAAATGCCGGAGTAGTACCCTAACAAACCGGCCACCGCGCGCGATCATTCCTTCACACTTTCACTTACGTACACCACACTACCGGGAGACCGGTCATCAGCTTACAGCTTGCTCCGGCTAGGGCGGTGGTCCGCTGATGGGAGATACCTGGTTGGGGAGAACCCCTTTAGCCGATGGTAGGGCAGCGCCGCATCTTGCCATTCAGTGGGGGAAAGAACACCGCCACTTCCCGCAATAAAAAATATACTACACTTACAGACTAATGACCTTAGCAGTTGATACGCTCGAAATCATCAATAAATCACAAAATCCACATTAACACCAACTGTCCAGTTACATTATTCTCCTCCTTGCTTTGCTCAATTGAATAAATCGATATTCAACACGAGTCAAGAATGATTTCCGAATTGCGTCAATAAATTCAATATTATACGCAGCACGTGCGTAAAGAGGGATGAAAATTATCTCAATTGTGCTGCACGTTTGAGCAACAAATGACTCAGGGGAAATCACTCTCTTGTCCTACAAATAACTATTAATCGGAAAATTGCGTTTGCATTTATTGTTTTCAAATCGTGAATTCAGTTAATGTAGTTCTCACAGGCAACGAAAATAGTTTATGTCAATTACGAGCAGTATTCTATATATTCTGGTGGATTTTTTAATGACATCATTGTCACGTCCGCGCTGTCGCATTAACGCCAATATATTTTTCTTTCACTCTCAGATGCTTTAAATTGAAGATACATGAACCATATCGTGGTCTAGACAGTACAAAAAAATATGCAATACAAAGAGTGTGCTATCCGTGTGTAAAAATTACTGAATTTTAGAAATATTTTTGAATTAATAGAATTGTAATTGTAACTTCAACTAATGCATTAATTATTTAAAATTAATCAACAAAATTAACTTATAATCACTAGAAATTACTAAATATAATTCATATTTTTTCAAAATTAAGTCGCTTTCTGGAGGACAATTCTAACGACCGGCTGTTCTGATTGGTTGTTTTGCGTGGGTTTCCGATCAATATCAGTCGAATGTCGGGACAATGTTGTAACAAACAGTCTAAAAACCTATTCCTTCCTGTTCCTTGTTCTACTCTGAGCCCCATCACATCCATATCACATATTACCGGAGACCATTCGAGAGCTTAGAGTTTGCCCCGGCAGAGGCGGTGCCCCTTGGTGAGATATTTGAATGGGAAAAAGACGCTAATAGACGTTTACGCACGCACTGGAGCCCACCATTCAGCGTGGGAGAAACACTACCGCCTTCAGAGGTAAAACATACACTACACTTACTGGACTAATGAGCATAAAATTTTGCGCTCGGAATCACGCACTAGTCAATTACAGTGAGCCGTTGAAACACTCTATTATAGCGAAATCTCGTCTCTTAAATGGGAGAGGCTTTATTTAACACTGGCGTATGCCTACACTAAGGGAGGAGGTACAAGATGAATACCACCACAAAGCAGCTGTCCGGAATAGGGGATACCTGCTTGACGGGTAATTTCGTTTGCGTTGGTCTTGAATGAATTTAGACAGGTCAATTTTAAAAAGTAGAAAAAAGTATGATTATAAATATTTGAATATTTTTACATTAATATTGCAATGAAATCTTTAAAAAAATCTTCTTTTAAACTATTTTTGTTATGCTCGTAACTTCAACTAGTCAATGCATTGCCAGTAAGAATGGTGCTGGTACGCATAAAATCTTCACTGCATATATTTTGTTGATTACAACAAATTATATGCAGTGAAGCTTTTCATTGGAATTGACAATCAATTCATTAGAATTGACAATCAAACGGATTATGGTGCCCAGGCATTAGTCGAAAAGTCTGCGTTGCCAGGTTAGAGGTTTTGGTGTTTAGTGCATGTTTTAAGTATGGTATTTAGTGCATAAATGTAGTAAATGTATTTGAGGGGTTTTGTTGAAGATTTGTTGAGTTTTTAAAGCTTAAATTTAAAAAATTGTTGTGTGACACAAAATCACAAAAATCAAAAATTGTTCTCATGATTTATTTTGGTATATTTATTTAATTATAACGAAGCCTAGTTAAAACACTTGTAGGAGCGCGAGACCATTTCAATGAATTCCCACTGTTTAAAATTGTGTGATTTTTTGAAACACTCAGAGATTGGTAGAAGACGAGAATATATTTGATGAAAAGGAATGATTCTTGGCAATAAACAAGTAATGGAAACCACGATTTTGGAAGTAGAACAGTTTTTAACATCTCTTTTTCAGTCATTGCAATGAGTGGGACAAAGATACTTATTAAGTTTCGTAGATCGTACACAGTGTGAAACTCGTTAAAACAAAACTTGTGTGAAAACAATTTGTGGATGTGTAGGCACATTATCATATGAATATTTGTTATACATATTTTGATATATATGTTTACTCTAAAATATAAATATCATAAAATGCAATTAATAATATTTTTCTTTTTTCTTAATTTTCATACCTCCTCATATATTTTAAACATAAAATAATATTTTTTAATTTGTTTTTATTGATATTTTGGTGCTTTTTGTAGCACCATCTTGTGGGAAATGCTTAAGACCACCTGACAACACTGTGAGAAAAGTGCCCATAGGAATCTCCGATCTGATTATTCCCCCTACGAACTCGATCTCCGTAGGCGTCTTCAAACTCGCTGACGAGCATCAAGCAAATCGTCGAGGTAGAACCAGCAATTTCCCAGCCATAGTCACGCTTGACCGTACAGGTTGCTTTTAGCTCTCCCTACTTCCCATGATATCAGTAGTACTCTTTTTTATTTAAAACGCACATAAAATTAATTTCCATCATTTAAATTACAATTATTTTATTTCAGTCAACGACGTCATTGTGGCCAAATATCAGACGTCGCGCACACCCAACCCCCAATGTCTTCACTTATTGACCATACCCGTCAGTTTCTGTCGTCGGTTTCAACATTTCACAAAGCGTTTAAATGGCTTTTAACATCTAGCACAGTGAGCATCAAATTAGTGCGCACTGGGAGTAACTTACAGCCTTTTTGCATAATCCTAAGCTAATAAAGCAAATACGAAGAAATTAATTATTAATCCAAAATTCATTGCGTACAAAAAATAATTTCAGAGGCATATATCAATAAAAGGCGTCAATAGAGATATATAAAAAAAATTTCACCCCAGTGATATCACATATGAAACTCCGCAAATATATAAATAAGAACAATATCCAAGATTATGACAATTATCTATGTAATAAGCGTTTTCAAAATTAATTTGCGGATATCAGTTCTAAAGTAATTAACCATTGGGCAATGACTTGGCAAAAGTGCAATGAGTAAAGAAATGGACGAACTGTGGGATACTTTTCTCGCACTGGAATTACTCCAGTTATCACTTCACGTGCTGAGTTGAATTTAATGCGAGAAGAGCAATAGTTGCTACGGCGGAGGATTGGAAATTTCATGACGATAAGATTGAGTAAGGGACAGATATTGAATCTATTCTTATGCTACTCAACTTATAATAGAACATCATTATGCATTGTTACTTGATATATACGTCTCAATAGATTGTCACTTTATTGCATTTACTTATATTTATTTTATAATGTCAATTCACGTTAATTTTTAGGGAATGAATGAAATAACTATAATTTTTGTAAAGAAGTGAATACAATGAAATATTTATAATGTTTACTTATTGTAATGTACATTTTGAAATGTCTGTGCTTTTGTAGTGTCCATGACGATTCGACGATTCTGTCGATTCGTACAAGCACGTGTGACATGAATTAGAAACCTTCTGACTCTTTAAATAAGTCAAATGCCTTGTAAAATAAGTAGTCTCTCTCTTTCCATAACTGTCGAAAACAAATAAGGTTTCTTCGAGGAATAACTATACTTCTCTCTATAACATGTCCACGCAGATTTCTAGCAAATTAATCTCGGAAGAAAGCGAAATGTTTTAATCCACGATCAAAATAATTACATCAAGATTAATGGTAGAATACACCTCGCGCTTATAACTAAATGAAGGAAAGAAGGAAATGGAGTGTGAGCGAGACAAGAAAAGAGGAAACGAGAAGTAGCATTAGTTAGAGAGAGACAATGAGACTTGCGTGATGGATGAAGGGCGAGAGAGATTGAGAGAAAGATAAAAAGAGAGAAAGAGAGAAGAATAGACAGAAAGAGACAGAAAGAGAGAGAAAGAGAGAGAGAAAGAGAGAGAGAAAGAGAGAGAGAAAGAGAGAGAAAGCGGGAAGAGGAGCGGGGCAGAGAAAAGACCGACTATCTCTGAGAAGGTAGTGGCATTTGGGGGGCATTGGCAACAGCGTACCACCATGTGTACAACAATATTTAATTTCGCATCCATACGTACTGCTTACTTTTTTATCCAAGCGTGAAAACATTTATCAAATTACTCAATTGTGCGCGCAATATTGGGAAATCATTTACCACGACATGTTTCATTTTAATGCAGAAAGTGTCAGAATAAATTAAAGAACAGGAATTTCAATAGCGTGAAAAAGGTTGTTCAAAATGTTTAATTAAAACAGTAATTAAAATTGCATTTTGAAGAATTCGCCGATAGCACCTGCAAACATTCTCTAAATTTTCTGTCAGTTCCTAAAAAATGAGACTGAAATAGATTTAAATTTGTCGATATCCGAGCAGAAATATTGTCAGATAGTAAACAATAATGTATAAACTAATCGAATCGCATTACAGTTCAAAATTAACGTTTAACCGAAATAACGTTTACAAAATTAACGTTTTTCCGTTATTGCTTCATTATCTAATTTCGTAAAATATTTACACAACGAGGGAAAGTAAGAAAGTTTACTCCGCATGTTCCGTAAAGGTAGTTCGAAAAAGCAACAACAATTATTTAAGTGACGAATAACACTGCTTGATAGTTATTTCATAGTTAGTACAATATTTAGAAAATATATGGAAAATATGTTTATATGTATGTTATGCATTACACCTATATTTATTCAATGGTATGGTCAACTTTGATTCGGAACAGGTTTAGCAGAATTAAGAGTACATGTGTATGTGAATACTAAAAAATATATTTTTCAATTTTTATATAAATTTTCTAAACAATATTATATGTGTTTAGGGAAGATTTTAAAACAATTTAAAAATTTTGCGCAAAAAATTCATAATGAAGACATTAATATAAACATAATGTAGAGTACAATAAGTGTTCTACATTCAAAACAAACATAAATATAATATCATAAACATAAAATGTGCAATTTTAAGTACACATTTTTAAAAAAAATTTCACACTCAACTATAATTGTAAACCATTTCAAAGTAGTCTAATAATTAGATAAGTATGTGGCCTATAACTGCCAAATCAGATTTATCAACTTGCTACAGTTGCGGAAAGCATAAACTAAATTAGATAAAGAGCAAAAGAGAGAACAAAACTTTAAAGTTAAAAAAATACAGTAAAGATGATAAAGTGAAATTGGTATTAAATTATTCAGAGGAACTCATTTATATTCCAACTTAATTTTAATTTACAGCAGTATGAAAGTGATCTAGAAATTGGGGTTTTAAAATAGTTAATGTTGGCCATTATTTCTGTTCCGTTCACATACTTGTCCCCTTAAGACGACCTTCACTATTGAATAAGTTTATAAAAACTTTCATTTTTTATATACGTGAAAAATATTAGTGGTCTGACCTTTCATATATTTGAATTGCTTCGTATATATTACTTATTTCGTATTTTTATATACTACTCGAAGAATATGACACCTTATTGTGAAAAAATAGGCATTGTAAACCATTTAAGAAACACGTTAGCCAAGATACCCGAAATTGTACATGCCTTGTAGCACGAAATGTGTCATTTTCCTTGTGTACCGGAGATGTGCATAACAAATCTGACATTATTTCGCCAAGTTGATTTATTTAGAGTAATCGCATTTTTCTAAGAGACAACAAATTCACGATAATATTTAACAGAGGTCAAATCAAAAACATGTAACAAAGAGGACACACTGGAGGAGCGAGAGAGACGATGTGACTGCGAAAATTTAATGCAGAGCGATCCCACCTGGCAACGCAAGAGCGAGCGCCAGCTGAAGTATCGCTAGATGCTGGGAGGGTGCGGAAGTGAACGCTTCGACCGAGGGGAGAACCAGAAGAAGGGACCTCGTGTGTCCGGAAAACGTGCAGCTCAAAGGAACAGGATGGGAAAATGGGCGCAGGAAGTGGCGACGTGAGTGTACTGATTACTGGTGAACGAGGGCCCGTCCGGAGGGCGGCATCAAGCGAAGGTGCGGACGGATGAAGAGCTCGTATACCCTCTGGTGCGCCAAAAGCTTGCCACTGGCCCCCCGGCCCTACTGGGCCCCCCGGCCCGACTGGGCCCCCGGCCCGACTGGGCCCCCCGGCCCCACTGCCCCCCGGCCCATGGCCCCCCGGCCCCACTGGGCCCCCGGGCCCCTGCCCCCGGCCCCACTGGGCCCCCGCCCCACTGGGCCCTCCGGCCCACTGGGCCTCCGCCCACTGGGCCTCCGGCCCCACTGGGCCCCCCGGACCCACTGGCACCCCGGCCCACTGGGCACCCGGCCCACTGGGCACCCCGGCCCACTGGGCACCCGGCCCCACTGGGCACCCCGGCCCCACTGGGCCCCCGGACCCACGGGCCACCGCGACCATACTGGCCCCCGGCCAACTGGACCCCGGCCACAGGCACTGGCCACGGTACCGGTACGCTCTCTGACTCACTCTACCTGAGGTAGAGGGCAGGGCCAACCGGAAGTGTGGGGCGCAGGAGAAGTGTAGGGAGGTAGGGAAGGGTAGGTAGGGAGGACGGATGGACTGCTGAGAAGAAAAGTGGGGGTGGTTAGGAGTTGGCAGTGAAGGTGGGGTGGCAGGGGACGAGCGTATGCGAGCGGGACGCGCACATGGAGCGTTTGCGCGTGGAAAAGAGCCGCGAAAGTAATTGCATTCCGACGCCGCCCCTGCCACCTGCCCGACGGTGACACGTGTGTGCTGGTGGTGGTGGCGTGGCGGTGGTGGTGACGCCAACTATTGCGTAATGCTACAAGAGGTTTATAAGCGCGCGCGGCGAAGGTGTAACGGGTAGCGAATCGGACTGTTGTACGCCAGTTGGTGCGTTCAAACCCGATCGAAGACGTGGATTTTCAAGGCTTTTTCAAGAAAAAATCCTTCTTACGCCTTCCTTCGGAAGGGAAGTAAAGCCGGCTGTCCCATGTTAGTAGATTTACTTGCATGTTAAAGATCCTTAAGCCTAAATGACCCCTCTGAGCTACATTGAAATCGCCTGTTTCTCGCCCAAGAAATACCTCCTTTCTCTGCTAGTTGGTGAAAGAAGCGACGTCAGACGCCGAAGCGTCAGAAGACGTCTACGCAGAAGCGTAGTCAGACGGAAAAGCGGGCCTCATGGCCTGAGTCTCGCCACGTAAAATAAGGCTTCAATTCAATACAACCCTCTAAAAATTGTGGGAAGTGGTTGAAACTGCAGATCTTCACAAATCAGATGGCTAAGATGACAAGTTACTTATTTAAGTTTATGAGTTTGAATAGGATCCCGAATGAATATTTTCCCCTGCACTAATGGCATGGTTTGAAAACACGAGCCATCATTTATTCTCTACATTGATAATTAATCATTGTATTTTTTTCAAGAGTGCCAAAGCCGACATTTTATAATTACTTTAACCTCTACTCTTACTATCTGTGGAGATATCGAAAGAAAATTGAATCTCAGCGATGTGATTTTCCATTTCAATCTTTTCAATACCCGAAGAGGTGGGATATTCTCCACCCACGAAATATTAAAAACATCCCATTGTCATCATTGGAAGCATCTACATTATTACTATATTATGACTTCTACTACGACGACTACTCTATTACTAACATGAATAATGTTAATAATAGTAATAATAATAATACCAATAACAACAATAGCAATTACAACACCAGCCTTCGTAGAGTAAGAACAAGCACTACAAACTAAACCGTAGAAGTTACGTGGAAAAGTATACAAAACCGACCATGCAACATTTTTTTCAGAAAGCAGATTAATTTATAATCAAGCGATACAGTGGTCATTCATCATAGCCGTTTACATATTACCAACCGATTACATTGTTTTAAATCCCCAAGTGATATCCCTAATCCCAGAACTCTCGTAATGCATTTGGCCTCCGAAGGGACACGAGCGAACGTGAACTCTCGTTTCGTCCCCACCCCTCGCTCTCCAGTTCGCGCCTCATCCCAGTTTAATTTAAAAGTAGCCTTATATCTTCACGGCTCCGCTTTCCGAGTGAATTTAATTTAAAACTTGTCAACAATACTCTTGCGTTCTACTTCGCATGAAGGACGAAAGCGGCCACCGTATCTTCTCCTAAGGCAGCCTTAAGGAAGTGGACCGTTTCAAGCAGTCGATCGTCGTCCGACGCCGAAGAAAGAAAAAAAATAAACAGAGAAAAAAGCGGAGCGAAAAAGAAAAGAAAAGAAATGACGCAACAAAGAAAACAACGATTTCGCGCGAGCATCGGATGTCCTCTGTGAATGCCTGCAGGCATTTTTTTCCTTTGTTGTTTTGCTAACAGCAGAGTTTTGTTTTACACTGTTTCCTTCAGAAATAGCGCCACAAAGAGAGAGAATTAATTAGAATTAAGAAAAGCAAACGAATAATTAATTAGATACCGACTACGGAGTGTAATCTATATGTAATTGTCCGTTTGTAATGTAAATGTATATTTTCTTAACGGCTCTTTTCGCATAGACGGTTGAAAACTATTATTTATTAAAACGATCTACTTAAAAGTCAGATTTATTTATATCTTCTCTAAAAGAGAGAAAACATATTTTAAGACTGAATAAGTTCGATTGAAATATTCAGAAGCAATAACCTTTATACTAAACAACTTTTATAAATACTAAAAATAAAATAACAAGAAATATTGATATAAATAATCAAGAATCAATTAAAAAAATATTAAATAAATAAAGAAGCACATATTATCCAAAAGTATCAATATTTTGCATGCAAAAATTAGTAAAATAAGTAAAGCTAATGTTCTACTCATGTAATAAAACCATAAATTTATCCACCAACCATTTAACCAACTTTAAGCATTAGGTCCTGCAGCATTAGCATTAGGTTTTATTTACACCTATTTTCTCTATTTAAAAAAAAACTTTCATTAAAAGGGAAAATCGTTCCAGAACGTACATTTTGTGATACTTTCTAGATACTCGTTGAAAACATGTAGGGTATTGAATTATGAACCTCACACTTGAACAGGCTCTCCATATGTTCATATACAACTGGCTACATGGAAAGGCGCATTTCGTGCACCAGTGCGTCCAAAGCACCAAAGGGCACATTTTCGCTTCTTTTTTTTTTTTTCTTTTCGAGTATTACCAAACTTCTGCGCCTATCGCAATGGGTGTCGACACAGAGCCCGCATGGGTAATATGACATGTCCTCATTTGTGAATACTGGGTGTAATACAGCGTGTTATTGGAGCCGACTGCAAACAAAATTGACGCTGCTGCTAATGGAGGTTAACGAGGCGTAAGGCGCGTTATTGCATAAATGCTGGATGGGGGTTGCTGCAGCGGCGGCAGTACCAGCCGGTCGACGCGATCCAGGCTTTGTCTGGCGGCGCAACCGGTCGCCGGGTTTCATCTGTTACCTGCTAACAGAGGTCGCGTGCTCCGGTCGGGCCGGTGACATTAAACACGTGTGTGCAGTGTACGCCGGCGTAGCCCGAACGCTAATAAAGTTAGGGAGGGATATTGTAGTCAGTGACGTGGGAAAATGCGGGATTTGAGTGAAGGCCGCTTTGCGCCTGGAACTATAAATTGGCTGCTCTCCAAGCGGGTGTCGGAGCGAAATAGAACACATCAATAAGTGAATATTCAGCTTTGTGTGGGAAACTATTTCGATTTTTTTTTAAATTTACTGTGTGAACTAAATAACCCAGTGCAGAATATGTCAGACAACCAAAGCAGAACAATACAATATTGCTTAATGATATATTGTAGTATTTAAGCGAGCACCACTTTACAGTAAACTAAATCATTAAAAAAATCTAGAAACATTCACAGACTTGTTATTCCATTTCAATTGTTTTTGTCAAATAATTATGTCTTCAAAAGTTACAGTACTTGTTCAGTAGCTAACTGAACGGTACATTAACAAATAAATTTATTTATTTACAACAGAGTATGTTTTGTTCTTCATATTTTTCTACCTGTCCTAATGTAGTAGGCTGAACTAAAGTGATATACAACTTCTGATCTTGCCTGAAAACTCCTTGACATTTTCTCCCGTTGTTGCTAAAACCAAGTACTGGTCGGAAAACCCCCAAGGTAGTGGAAAAGTGCTGAAGTCAGGAAGCCAGAAGTATTAATGAGGAATGTATTCTTATGTTCCTTTTCTACGTGACTTACAATATTAAAGTGTCAAGACGTTTCCAGAGAGCCAGTTTTAAGTTTCGAGTACCAGAGCATGAGCCGTCTTATAACGTGACTGGCATATGGGGCTATTTTGGTACCAAGATGACGCTCGCATTCCAATTCTGACACCAAATACAAACTAAGAGAATCCTTCAATTAAACCTGAAGATGTAATGTCCGCTGGGATCGCTAGAGTTGTCGAGGATCGGTGACGTGGAAAAGTGCCGGATTTGAGGTAAACGCCCCTACAAAAGTTATTGCCTATTCCTTTACACAGACACAGGTAAACCTTCTTTATTATGTGATGTGTAAGCCAGGCAAATTACATTTGTACTTTCATGTTTTTCAGGTGCGGTCCAATTTAGGAACATTAATCAAAATATGGGTGTTTATCTTTACATCACTTTGTGCTTCATTAATTGAATCCAATCCATGGTGAGATACAAGAGCGGAAAAATAATTTTAAAAAAAGGATTTAATCATATCAGTAGAATTACCGCGTTACAGGTGAGAATTAGTTTTTATGTATTAATTAAAATCAATAGTGGTTCGAATTTACAAGTAAGTGTAAATTAGCGTACTACCATACCCCTATTTCTGACCGATGCCATCATCACTTGGTACCCTTATGATGATAGTTGTTAATTTTGTTAAATTGAATGTAGCAAGAAAGTAAACAAGAGATATAGAGAGAAGTGACACAAATTTCTCTACATTATGGAGGACGGAACAGATCTTTTAGGAAACGGGATTTAATTCTTGTAGGAGAAACGCTGGTTTTCCCGAGGTTAAAGTGTCTGGTGCAAGAGGCAGTTTTGGGTGTCAGAAAATAATTTGGACGGCAGTAAGGAAATATAAAATAAAAATCAAATAATAAGTAAATATTCAAGGATATTTTGAAAGGTATTCAGTGCTTAGTACATATCTCAAACATTTAATCGTACTGCATTGTGAATCACGAATCTTTGCGGCCATTACGATTACATCGTATTCAGCATAACACCTTTATAAATTAGTGAGTTTTCTTCCCTGTCTTTAATTTTTGTCTCTTTTCTCGCATAATAATGACCATCAGAACGGATAACAACTAAGATTCCCTGGACTTTATTATTGCCAGATTATTAATACCATCTGATATATGAAATATATACCATTGAAAAAATAATATTTGCATCACGAAAATACGTTAATATTTACTGAAAATTTATGAATATCATTCGGAATGTATTTTTCATCTTACTCCTTTACCGTTAAAGAACTAATATATAAGAAAACAGTAGGCAAAATTATAGTTATTTAATTCAACTACCCCTACGAAAGGCGAGGGTGAAAGCAAACCATAATTACTCTTGGCTTCAATCTATCTTTGCTTTCGTAGGCAGCGATGATGCTGGTATAACCCGGGAAAGTGATTGATTACTTATTGGCCTCTGACATCACTAGAGTGAGTCTCCACCCCCAAACACCCACAGACCAGAGCCTATACCCCTCTTTCAAATATTATACATCCCTAAGCCGGGCAGCAGATCTCACTAGTGTAGGGGGAGTATCATCGAAGAAGCTGAGCCAAGGGCTGCGGGTTCGTGTCTAGGGCATGTGAGAATGTTTTCCATGGTGGTGCGGTTGGGTTTGCTTTTCATGGTTCCGTCTATATAATTGAGGACCAATTATCTGCACTTATGAAATGAACTTATTCAATTCATCATCATTTACCTTTTATTACGTTAGTATTCTTTATTGCTTTATTATTGATCTGTTGTCTCGTAAGTCTGTTCCAACTCTACGGTTTCTTGGTTTTTTGTCGTGAGAATACCTCAACGTTCATAATACATTTCTATTAACAAAATGTATTCATTCTATTCAGCTTGATATCATATTTATTTATGATGATACAACAATTATTTAATTGATGAATTCAGCATTTGTTTGAGCTGTTCTGTGATATCATTCAATAGCAATTAAGTATATTATAGAAATACTTTTGTGTATTTAATTATTTTTCAAAATGTCATTTTTTAATAAATTTAATTTACAGAGGACAAAAATATCAATAAATGTAGCTACGTTTTCTACAGAAGCACATTATTGTATAAATTAACATACTTAACATAATACACAAGTAATTATTAATTGATATGGCGTTATAAACTTATGATAAACTGAAAATAGAGCTTTGGCGAATAAATGCATGCAGTAAAGCACAGAATATATAAAGAAATCAAACCAGGAGAGATGTTTCAAGGCATCAACTGATGTAACTGCAGTTCCTTTGACCGGAGCGTCTACGTTCCAGTCCCGACGGTGGCAGGATTTTCGACACTAGCTAGCCAGCTCGGTCGCATTCCGTCTCTGCCTGGAGAATTCTAGTGGCCGGCTGCTCTGATGGGTAGTTTTCTGTGGTTTCTCCGATCAGCACCAGGCGAATGCCGGAGCAGTACTCTAACAAACGGGCCACGGACCACGTGCGATCTCGCATACCTCTTCCTTTTCCTATCCTCTCCCATTACTGACACGCATTACACAAGCACACATGCCGGGAGACCGGTAGAGAGCTTAGAGCTTGTCCCGGCTAGGGCGATGTCCCGCTGGTGGGGAGATACCTAATTGGGGACATCCCCGCTAACTGGCGGAAGGTCGGCGCCGGATCTCGCCATACAGCGAGGGACATTTCACCGCCACCGACCGAACACAAACGTACACTACACTTACGGGACTAATGACTGTTAGTTATGTACCCGGAATCACTAAAACAATCAATCAATAAAAATATCAAACGGAAGAATTGAAGGATCACAGGTCAGGTGAAGATCTATTATTACTAGAAAGATTTGTTGTCTTCAATTAACGTTCTAAGTAAATGACTAAAATATCCCAATCTGTGACAATCAAATAGAATGCAACTGCTTTTTATCATATTTCCTGCCCCTGGTTTGTGTGCTTTATTTGTTTCAATACGTTCTCGGTGGATCACGACGTAACGATCTCTATTATTGTGCTTGTTATATAGGGATTATAGAGAACCATCGTTCATGGATTACCTTGCGAATGGAAGGGGATTTTCTTTGCAGATACCGATTCTACAACGTAGAAATGTTACAAGACTTTTGAGAAAACTTGGAATGACAGACTACGTCAAAAGAAGCCACCAACATTGGAAAGTTATTTTAAATTCACAAAGTATGTTCCCAAGAGGCAGAATTTTATATTATTATAAAAACCCGTGTAATAATAGTAAATATTAAATTAAAATATTCCTTAGTTTGATACAACCAGCTGTACCCTCCACTACATTAAAATTTTAATTTTAGAAATGGGGACGTTGGTTTTGACTCAACCTTAAATATCTTTATTCTCAGAATGGAATATATTTTCTACAATGAAATGCAACAATAATTGTTTAGGAATTATGGACATAATGATTTAATAATTACTGCTAAATCATTGGCTAAAGTTCAAATAATAGAAAAGACAGGCAAGACGACTGTAAGCGAGTTTAGCGGGGAGAGGAAACACGACAACAAATAGCGTGATAGTATTGTGTGGCCATAATGTAAATATATTTATAATAATTCGTAGTATGCTACAACAAAGTTGATCGATGTCGAAAAGTTGATACTTGCAACAAAGTTCAATTTAATATGGTTTCTTTTATTAATATTAGGTTGAACAACAAGATGTGAGCAGCAAGTGACGTGTGCCAGAGTCAGCTTGCTGAAGCTTCAAAAATTCCACTGGCATATTGACGTTAACTCACGTAAAGTAATGTTCAAACCTGTTCAAGGCGGGACACACTTGTCTTCGGATGAAATGTTGCAATAAGTATTTGGACGAAGTGTTGCTGAAAGAACTGCACATACCTCGCTCTGTTATTTGTTTTCGGATTTTGCATTTATTGTTCGAACTTTTGGGATACGTGCTCCCGTATATCGATTGGAACATCCGACTGCTATATGATTAAGGACGACTAGCCACTATTATAAAATCATTCCCTTAAAATATTTTTACCTGGGCCTTGTATTTCGGAAAGAGCGTAATATTGTGCATCTGTGACAGTTCTTTAACCGCACACGAACAACTTAGCGTCTGTGGCCCTCGAGAAGAGAAAATTTTAAAAGTAGTCAGAGAGGAAACATTATTGTAATAAAATGCCAATATTTAAAAGTTCAAAATAACATTATTTTAAATATAGTGTTCTGTATGAATTCAAGTTTTTCTCGGATATTGTTTAAACCGCCAAGTTGTTGTTCTTCAAAACCGATAGGTTCTTATGATGCGTCCCATGTACACGTTCATGACTGTTGAAAGAAGACGCATATAAAAGTTTACTTTTTCAACTTCTGAGAATTCAGGAAATTAAACCAAAATTGGGCCAGTACTATTAACATATTTTCCTCTATTTGATGAACAAAGTTATCCAAATATTTGGATCCTTTTTGAGAAAAAAAATTAAAACGTCCTTGACTCTTCACATGAAGTAACCCAACAAATTGAAATATTGGTTGCATATTCAAGTGGCCGCAGTATCAATCAGATGGATTGACGACAATCAATTTTAGTGAAAATTCTGCTTGCAGTTCAGCCATTAATGTTGTTCACATACAGATGGACCAACATGTTTCACCGTAAACCAACTTTCCAGTATCCTTAATTTTTTTAAAATTTATTTATTCTGCTTGTTAAGAATGACTGCCTTCCAAGGAAGTATTTACAAAATTTTAGATGAGGTAATTTACTACACACATAAATAAGAAGTATCCACTTTATCGGTATCGGGAACTTACAACACCACATTTTCTGTCAAAACGCAGCCATTAGTTTTTCGCTACAGCATTGCTTTACTCCATAAAGTACGTATGTAATATGCAAGAAAGTAAAATAAATTTTGAATTCAGTACAAGTGAAAAAATTTTGATAATTAAACAATATTAATGACACCACACAGAAAAATACCGGGTTCACCACTGATGAAAAATAATGAAAAATTATATTATTACATTCTTATTACATTGTTGACCAAAGACGCCGCATATGGTAGTATGAAGTACGCCATTCGGGACGTAACGTTTACTTTTTAACGCCAAAAACAGTTAAAAACTGTGTGACGCATTATGTGGAGAAGTGCAGCATGAGAGCGATGCTCCACTCTGCCTAGCGGGCGAGCCCAGCCTTCGCGTCCCTTCTAAAACAGAAGGGGCGATGGGGCAATGGAGCGAAGGAGCGAAGGGGCGAAAGGGCGAAAGGGCGAAGGGGCGAAGGTGTGAAGGGGAGAATGGGCGAAGGCGCGAAGGGGCGATGGAGCGAAGGGGCGAAGGGTCGAAGGGGCGAAGGTGTGAACACCCCTCGCTCTCCAGTTCGCGCTCTCATCCAGTTTAAATTTAAAGTAGCACTATATATTTCACGGCTCCGCTTTCCGAGTGAATTTAATTTAAAACTAGTCAAACGAATACATCTTGCGTTCACTTCGCCATGAAGGACAAAGCGGCCACCGTATCTTCTCTAGGCACCTTAAAGGAAGTGACCGTTTTCAAGCAGTCGATCTTCGTCCGACGCCGAAGAAGAAAAAAATAACAGAGAAAAAAGCGGATCGAAAAAGAAAAGAAAAATAATCGCAACAAAGAAACAACATTCGCCAGCATCGGATGTCCTCTTGAGCCTCAGCATTTTTTTCCTTGTTGTTTTGCTTAACAGCAGAGTTTTGTTTATACACTTTTCCTTCAGGAAATAGCGACCAAAAGAGAAGAGAATTAATTAGATTAAGAAAGGCAAACGAATAATAATTAGATACGACTACGGTGTATCTATATTAATTGTCGTTTGTAAGATAAGTATATTTCTACGCTTTTTCGCTAGACCTTGCAATTTTTATTAATACTATCTAACCTTAAAGTCATGATTATCTTAATCTTCTCTAAAAGAGAGTAAACATATTTAAGATCGATAAGTTCGATTGAATATTCAGACATAACCTATACTAAACAATTTTATAATACTAAATAATAACAAGAAAATATGATATAATACATCCAAGAATCAATTAAAAAAAATATTAAATAAATAAAGAAGCACTTATTATACAAAGTATTCAATTTATTTTGCATTGCAAAAATAGATTTAAAATAGTAAACGTAATGTTCTACTCATTAATAAAACCATAATTTAATCCTCACTCAACATATCTTTAACCACTTAAGCATTAGGTCTGCAGAATTACATTAGTTATTTTACACCTTATTTCTCTAATTTATAAAAAAAAACTTTCATAAAAAGAGAAATCGTTCCAAGAACGACTTTTGTGTGAATTATTCTATAAATACTCGTTGAAAACATGTAGGTATTGAATTATGAACTCACATTAAAACATGCCTATCCATTGTTCATACACTGGCGACATTGGAAAGGGGCGCATTTCGTGCCCCAGTGCGTCCAAGCACCAAAGGCTACATTTTCGCTTCTTTTTTATTTTTTCTTTTCGAGTTTACCAAACTTCTGCGCCATATCGCAAATGGGTGTCGACACAGAGCCCTGCTATGTGGTTAATATGAAGTCCTTCATTAGTGTGAATAATGGTCTAAACAGCGTGTTATTGGACGCCCCGACTGCAAACAAATTGACAGTCGCCTAAGCTAATGGAGTGTTAACGAGCGATAAGGCGCAGTTATTGCATAAATGCTGGATGGGGGTTGCTGCAAGCCGCCGCTTAGTACACCGTTCGACGCGATCCAGGCTTTCTCTTGCAGCGACCGGTCGCCGTGTTTTCAATCTGTTACTGCTACAGACTCGGTACCGTGCTCCGGTCGCCTTGCGTGACATAACAGTTGGTTGCCAGTGTACGCCGCTGTTAGCACCGAACGACTAATAAAGCTTTAGGAGGGATTGTTAGTCCGTGGATAACGTGGGAAATTGCCGATTTGATGAAGGCCGCTTTGCGCCTGGAACTAATAAATTGGCTGCTCTCCAACGAATGTCGGACGCAATAGACACTATCATATAAAGTGACCTATTCAGCTTTTGTGTGGAAGAACATATTTCATTTTTTATCTTAAATATTTACTGTGTAGAACTAAATAACCCAGTCCAGGAATATGTCAACAACAAAGCATGAAACAATACAATATTGCTTAGATTGATCTATTGTATTATTTAAGCGGCACCCTATTACAAGTATAACTAAATAATTAAAAAAATCTAAAACATTCACAGACTATGTTTATTCCATTTCATTGTTTTATGTCAATAATTATTCTTCAAACGTTACAATTAAAATACTGTTCAGTAGCTAATCTGAACGTTACATTACAAATAATTTATTTATTTACACGAGTATGTTATTGTTCTTCATTTTTCTACGTCCTAATGCTAGTAGGTTCTTGTAACTAAGTGATATACAACTCTGATCTTGCCTGAAACTCCTTGACATTTTATCCGTTTGTTGCTATAAACCAATGTTACTGGTCGGAAAACCCCCAGTAGTGGAAAAGTGCTGAATCAGGAAGCCGAAGTATTAATGGGAAGTATTCTTATTTCCTGTTTCTTACGTGACTTACAATATTAAAAGTGTTCAGACTTTTCCAGAGAGCCAGTTTTAAGTTTCGTTAAGTACCAGAGCATGAACCAGTCTAGTATAGCGGACTGACATATGGGCTAATTTTGTATTAGTACTCTCATAAGATAGACGCTTTCTTCCAATTCTGACACCAAATACAACTTAAGATCAATACCTTCCACTAAAACTGAAGAATTTAATGTCCGCGGCATCGCTAAATTGTCAGTCACGTGACGTGAAAAGTGCATTGATTAACCCCCTACAAAATTTATTGCCTATTCCTTTACACAACACTAGAGTAACCTTCTTTATTATGTGATGTGTACCATAGGCAAATTACATTTGTATATGTTTTTTCAGGTGCGTCCCAATTCAGGAACATTAATCAAAATAGGCGGTTTTCTTACATCACTTGTGCTTCATTATTGGATACAATACATGGAGCTACCAAGAGCGGAAAAATAATTTAACAAAAAGGTTAATCATTCAGTTAGATTACCCGCAGTTACAGGTGAGAATTGCTTTTATGTATATTAATTATAAATCAATTGGGGATTCGAAATTTAAAGTAAGCTTGTAAGATATAGCCGTACTACCAATACCCCTAAATCTGACCGATGCCATCATCACATTTGATACCCTATATGAATGTAGTTGTTATTTTGTATAATTGAATGTAGCAATGAAGTAAACAACGAGATATAGAGAAAATGCACACAATTTCTCTACATTATGGTAACTGAACAGATCTTTTTTAGAAAACGGTTAATTCTTGTAGGCAGAACGCTGGTTTCCGCAAGTAAAGTTCTGGTGCAAGAGGCATGTTTTGGGTTCAGAAATAATTTGGACTGGCGTAAGGAAATATAAATAATCAATAATAGGTAATATTCAGATATTTGAACGATATTGCATGCTTATGTAAATATCTCAAATTTAATCGTACTGCATGTGAATCTCAATCTTTCGGCCATTTACGATTACATCGTATTCAGCTATAACACCTTTAATAAATTATGTGAGTATTTCTTCTCCTGCTTTAATTTTTGTCTCTCTTTCTCGCATAATAAAATGACCATCAAACGAAAACTAAACTAAGACTTCCCTGGACTTTTATTATTGCACTTATTATTATTACCATTTCCGATATATGAAATATATACCATTGAAAAAAAATATTCATATTTACACACGAAATACTTTTAATATTTTACTGAAAAATTTATGAATATCATCGGAATGTATTTTTCATCTTACCCATTGTACCGTTAAAGAAATAATTATAGAAAACAGTAGCGCAAAGAATTAATAGTTATTTATGTCAACTACCCATACATGGCCGAGGTAAAAGCAAACCATAATTACTCTTGCTTCAATCTGATCTTTGCCTTTCGCAGGCAGCATGATGCTGTATACCGGAAAAGTGATTGATTACTTATTGCCTCTGACATCACTTAGAGTGAGTCTCCACCCCCAAACACCACGACCAGACCGATTACCTCTTTCAATTTATACTCCCTAAGCCGGCAGCAATTCCCTAGTGTAGGGAAGTATATCGAAAAGCTGACATAGGCTCCGGTTCTGTCTAGGCATGCTGCAGAAGTATTCCATGGTGTCTCGTGGTTTGCTTTCATGTCCGTCGTATATAATTGCAGGACCAATTATCTGCACTTATTGACATTGAACTTAATTTCACTTCATCATCATTTACCTTATTATTATTAGTATTCTTTATTGCCTTTATTATTGACTGTGTCTCGTAAGTCCTGTTCCAACTCTACGTTCTTGGTTTTTTTCGTTTGAGCAATTACACTCAAACGTTCATAATAACATTATTGTTATTAACAAAATGGTATTCCATTCTATTCAGCTTTATCTATATATTTATAATGATTCACAATATTTATTTGCAGAATTCCGCAATTATCGTTTGAGACTGTATCTGTGAATATCATTCAATAGCAATTAAGTTCATTATTAGAAATTTACTTTTGTGTATTTAATTATATTTTTCAAAAATGTCATTTTTTAATAAATTTAATTTACAAGGAACAAAAATATTTCCAATAAATGTAGCTACGTTTTCTACAGAAGCCAACATTATTGTTAATAAATTAACATACTTACATAATACACAAGTAATTATTATTGTTATGAGCGTTATAAACTTATGATAAACTGAAAATAGACTTTGCTTGCAATAAATGCATCAGTAAAGCACGAATATACTAAAGAAATCAAACCAGGAGAATGTTTCAACCAATCAATTGATGTACTGCGAGTTCCTTACCGGACGTCTTACGTTCCCCAGTCCCGCTACTTGGGCTTTTGGGCAAATTTTTTTTTCGACATTAGCTATGCCAGCTCGTTCGCATTACCGTCTCTGGCTGAGAAATTCTATGCTCGGACTGCTCGTGATGGTACGTTTCTGTGGTCTTTCTCCATCAGCCCAGCGATGCCGACAGCATACTCTTAACACGGGCAGACCACGATGCTATCTGCATACCTCTCCTTTTCCATCCTCTACCCATACTGACACGGCTTAACAAGCAACATGCCGGGAGACCGTAGAAAGCTAGATGCTTAGTCCGGCTAGGGCGGATGTCCGCTGGTGGGAGATAACCTAATTGGGGACAATCCCGCTAACTGGCGGAAGGTTCGGCGCCGGATTCGCCATACAGCGAGGACCATTTCACCCGCCACGATCACGAACACAAAACAATTTACACTACACTTACGGAATCAAGCTGTTAAGTTATGATTACCCGGAATCACTAAAAAACATCAATCAATACAAAACAAACGAGAATTTGATAGATCACATGCAGGTGAGATCTATTATCACTAGAAAGATTTGTTGTCTTAATTTAACGATCTACGTAATATGACTAAAACTATCCCAATCTTGTGACAATTCAAAGTAGAATGCAAACTTGTCTTATTTTCATATTTCCTTCCATAGCCCCCTGCGTTGTGTGCTTAATTATGTTTCAATACGTTCTCGTGGATCACGATCTCTACGATCTCTATTTTGTGTTGATTATATAGGGATTATTAAGAGAACCATCGTTCTGATACCTTGCGAATGGAAGCGAGATTTCTGTGCAAGATACGATTCTACAACGTAGAATGTTACAAGACTTTTGAGAAAACTTGAATGACAGACTACGTCAAAAGAGCAACTAACATTTGAAAGTATTTAAATTCAAGTATGTTCCAAGAGGCAGAATTCTATTATTATAAAAACCGTTGTAATAATAGTTAAATATATTAATTAAAAATTCCCATTATTTTAATACAACCCGCTGTACCATCCACTACATTAAAAATTTATAATATTTAGAAAATTAGGGGACGTTGGATTATGACTAACTTAAATATCTTTATTCTCAGAATGGAAATATTTTTCTAAATGAAATGCAACATAATCTGTTTAGGATATATTGGAACATAATGACTTTAATACAATTACTGCCTAAAATCATGGGCTAAAGTTCTAATAATAAAAGACAGCAGAAAGCTGTAAGGAAGTTTACGTGGGAGAGAAAAACACGATACAAACAAATAGCGTGTTGATAGCTATTGTTGGCCAATAATGTAAAATATTATTTATATAATTTCGTATATGCTACAAACAATGATCCGGATGTCGAACGTATACTTGCACATCCAAGTTCATTTAATATGTTTCTTTTATATATATAGGTTGTGGAACAACAAGATTGTGAGCAGGCAAGTACGTTCACTGTCAGACAAGCTTGCTGAACTTCAAATAATTCCACTGGACACATATGACGATTAACCCACCGTAAAGATAATGTTCAAACCATGATTCAAGGCGACACACTTGTTCTTCGGATGAAATTTGCAAATAATTATTTCGACTAATTGTTGCTGAAAGAACTGCCCCTATACCTCGTCTGTTATTGTTTTTGGATTTTCACTTTTTGTTTCAACTTTTGGTACGTCTCCCGGTATATCGATATTGGAACATCGACTCTAATATGTTAAGGACGACTAGCCGACTATATAAGTAAAAATCATCCCTTAAAATATATTATTACCTTGCCTCTGTATTTTCGAAGAAGCGCTAACTATTCATCTGCATCTTGTGACAGTTTACTTTAACCGCACACCGATAACAACTTACTCTTAGGTCCTGTTAGGCCTCGAGAAGAGAAAATTTTAATTAGTCAGAGACGGAAACAGTATTGAATTAAATGCCATATCACTTTAAAAGGTCAAATATAACATTATTTTAAATATAGATGTTCATGTGTATGAATTCAAGTTTTTCTCGGGCTATATTGTTTAAACCGCCAAGTTGTTATTGCTTCAAAACCGATAGCTTTCGTATGATTGCGGCCCATGTACCGTTTCATGACTGTTGAAAGAAGATGCATTTAAATTTTACTTTTTTCAAACTTCTGAGAATTCGGAAATATAACAAATTGACCATACTATTTTAACATACTTTTTCTCTATTTATAACAAGTATATCCAATATTTGGATCCTTTTTGAGAAAAAAATTCAAACGGGTCACTTCGACTTTCACATGACGTACACCACAAATAATTGAAATATTGGTATTGCATCTTCAAAGTGGCCGCGATATCAAGATGGCATTGACGACAATCACATTTAGTGAAAAATTCCATGCTTGCAGTTCACCTCATTATATATTGTTCACATACAGAATGGAACCAACATGTTTACCGTTAAACCAACTTCCAGTATCCTTATTTTTTTAAATTTATTATTTGCTTGTTAAGAATACTTGCTTCCAAGAATTATTTACAAAATTTATATGAGGTAATTTTACTACATCACATAATAAGAAGTATCCACTTTTATCGATCGGACTTTACACACACTCTTCTGTCAACTCGCATCAATTAGTTTTCGCTTAGCATTGCTTTACTCCAATATTACGTATTAATATGCAAAATAAATAATTATTGAATTCAGTACTAAGTGAAAATTTATAATTAAAAATTATTAATACACCACCAGAAAAAAACGCGGTACCACTGAATGACAAAATTAATTGAAAAATTCTTATTATTACATTCTCTATTACATATGTCTTGACCAAAGCACCCGAATATGTCAGTATGAAAGATACGCCATTCGACGTAACGTTTACTTTTTAACGCTCAAAAAACAGTTTAATAAAACTGTGTCGACGCATTATGTGGAGACGCTGCGCACTGAGAGCGATGCTCCACTCTGCCAAGCGGGCGGCCCAGCCTTCTGCGTCCCTTCTGTATAAATCGAAGGGGCGCATGGGCAATGGACGCGAATGATACGATAGGGGCGAAGAGCGAAAAGGAAACTGGCGAACGTGTGAAGGGACGAGATGGTGTCGAAGCCAAGTGCGATGGAGCGAAGGATGCGAAGGTGTGAAAGGCGAATGCGGGAATCGGGGGCGAATGGCGAAGGTCGATGGGGCGATGGGACGAAGGGATGGGGGCTGATCGGCAAAGGCGAAAAGGCACAAGGTGGTGAAGGGGCGATGGGCGAAGCGCGCGAAGGAGATGGCGAAGGGCAAGAATGTTGCATCTGGTGGCAAAAGGTGCCGATGGAGCGAGTGTAAAGGGCGATGAGCCGAAGCGTCGAAGGGCGCGATGGGCGATGGAGCGAAGGCAATGGCAAAAGCGGCGTATGTGTTATGGACTTGATGGCAAAGGCGAAGCGAAGTGTGAAGGGCTAAGGAGCGAAGTGTGAAGGGGCGAAATGGCGAAGTCGCGAAGGCGATGGATAGCGAATGGGCGATGGGGCAAGGGCGAAGGGCGACTGGGCATGTGAAAGCACATGCGGCAATGGGGCAAAGTAGGCGATGGCGCATGAAGTAAAGGGCGATGGCGACGCAAAGGGCATGCGGTGCGATCGGTTTTTTTCTAAATAGTAATGGCATGCAACGGCATACGGCGCGATAGTCTGAAGGGCGATAATGCGCGAATGCG
>BOPP01000006.1:11731590-11764345 GCA_017312745.1 Gryllus bimaculatus
ATCGCGATACAAACATGCATTACACATACAAAACTAATGATCTTAGCAGTTGGCGCGCCCGTAATCACTAATCAATCAATCAATCAAACAAATTCAATTCTAACGAGAGGTGGCGGTGATCTCCGCAGGATTATGAAAGCCCGTGCCGACCAACCGTCGATTAACAGCTGTTCCTCCAACCAGGTATCTCCCACCAGCGATGCATCGCCCCAGGCGAGACAAGCTATGAGCTCCCACCCGGTCTGACCACTCTGCGGCCAGCTCCTCTAATCAGTATTTTTCCATGGTTTCTCGCACCAATACCAGGTGAGTGCCGGAGTACAACCCTAACAAACGGGCAACGGACCGTCCGCGATATTTCCTTCCTCTTCCTTCTCCTATCCTAACCCATTACTTACACGCGCTACACTACCACATATGACGGGAGTCCGGTCGGGAGCTTAGAGCTTGTCCCGGCTGGGGTGATGACCTGATCGGTGAGATACCTGTGTATTCCCAAAATAATTTCCCGTCGTTCCATTACATGTATTTTGCTTCCAAGCTACCACCACCTCCTTTCACCTTACCAATCATTCTTGTGCATGTTCCTATGATGAATTGCCTGTGTATGTTAATTGTTCCAAGAATTCTTCCTATGTTTGGGACGATTCTCAGATCATTATACCGAATGCCATCTTCCTACGCTATCCTTTCTATCGTTCTCAATGCCCGTACTAACGAAATCGGTTATTTTATTTATATCTAAGATGTTTATTAATGCTTATTTTATCAATTTGTCAGAAATGCAACCCTAACAATAATTGATAAAAGAATTATGCTTGTCATATTAGAACAACGTCAATAAAAACTTATTTTAATATTGATTTTAGTATCCTTCGGTATTTTAATAGATACTTCGATAATATGCTTCCAGGCTGCAGGGAAATACGTCCTTATCTATTATAAATTTACGTTACATTTGTTTTTCAAATGATCGAATGTAACTACTGCATAATGATTTTTCTTTACATTTGTTACGTTTCTTTTTCTCTTGAAATTTTTTTTGAATGATATTTTTTTACTTGAAGTCGTGTTCCACGAGTGATGTTAAACTCAAAATGTTCTTAGAGCTTGTAGCGATGAGGGCGTAAAGGATATTTCTAGTAGATGTGTATACCATAGTAAGCGCTTCTCATACAGTGCATGAAATATGACTCACCTCCCTCACCAGTTGGTTGTGCCATATCGGGCTGATTGATAGAACGAGGGATCTCGTTAGAACTGAATATTACCGAAGGAATTTTATTTTACTGCAGCATGCCAGGAACCTTTACATTCACAAACGTGACAAGGCATATTGAGCTTTTTTCGCCCCTTTGAAAATCCACCGCCTCCGGTGGGGTTTCAACCCGTGAACTATGAATTGGAAGCCAGAGTGCTAGCTCTGGTTTGTAAACTCTACAGAGCCCACACACTGTGTCCTATTGCCCACACTCGCTCACTTCATCCTTCAGCCTCGGTCGACGCTGGGTCGATGCACTCACTAGTCGACGCTGCATGCCGATGTTTTATTGAGCAGAGTGAACGAAACATAAACCAGAAAAAATATATTCTCCTCTATCGTTCGAAATGCAATAGCCATGTCTGCCGGGAAAGTTTACGTTTTCATTAAAATTCGTTAAAAATAGAAGAGGAAATTAACTTTCTGGTGCAAAAAATACGACACGAGTTTTTCATTATGTAATTTATTGCTATTTTATATTATTTTAGTGTAAGATAGAGGCACAATATTGTTATATTATCTCAAATCTCTAATCTGAAATATCTGTCACAAGCCAAGTCAAAACGATTTTGACGAAACAATCGAATTGCTGGAAATGTATCATTGCATTTATCATCTTCAAATACTACATTGTGTTTGAAGTGTTAATTCGCACTTTGTTTTTAAAGTCACCTATTTCAACTAAAGGAAAATTACATATCGCTGATGATTTATGACAGTGATACTCAACTACCATTCCACAAAGGCTTAAGCCCCTAATACGGAGAGAAGATATTGTGTTTATTATATATTTTCATTCGCGTTAATCATAATTTGGGAGAAGATTAATTTTGCTTATAATTATTAAAATTATAATAAAAACGATATAAGTACTGTCACGTGAGCACATTTCTACGTTCATAAGCTCGCCGTAACATATTTCGTATACCATTGAGGTTACAAAAGACAGAGACAAAGAGAGAGAGAGAGAGACAAAGAGAGAGAGAGACAAAGAGAGAGAGAGAGACAAAGAGAGAGAGAGACAAAGAGAGAGAGAGACAAAGAGAGAGAGAGACAAAAAGAGAGAGAGACAAAGAGAGAGAGACAAAGAGAGAGAGACAAAGAGAGAGAGAGACAAAAAGAGAGAGAGACAAAGAGAGAGAGAGACTAAAAGAGAGACAGAGACAGACAGAAAGACACAAAGAGTGACAGTGTCAGAGAGAGGGAGAGAGACAGACAGACAGAGTAGAAGAAAGGAGAGAGGGAGGGAAGCGGTCAGAAAGATCAGCCCTTTTAATTTACAAGTTGATATTTCACAGACTGCAACTTTCCAACCTCGAACATCTAAGTTTTAGACAATAGAACACTCGAAAACAAAACAAAAATTTCCCAGAATAAAATGTATTGAGAATGGCGACACTAGTTCCATAGTACGAAAGTGAGAGTTGGATTTCCTTTACAAAGAAATGAAATATAAATAGCAGCATGTTTCTAGTGAAATTTAATCACGGTTTCACTATCTATGAGATTGGGATGTAGCAGTAAGGATAGCTTAGGATTAACGATAATATTATCACACAAATAGTAATGGTAAAATTGTCAATAAAACATCAGTCGAACAAAGTATATATTGCAGATGATAAAGTGTAAAGATGAGTGTTGATAGTAGTAGTACAGATGTGCAGAACGTCGCGTTTGATCTGAACAGATTATTGATATTTCCTGCATGATAAATAGGCCCAATTACATGTACTGAAGAAGAAAATAATTTCTGAGTGTGACAAATTTTACTCTTGCAAAAATATTGAACGAATAGAATAAAAAAGAAAAGGATTTTGAATAGTAAGGAAGAAAGAAAGGAATTCTTCTCATAAACACGCAAATGTAGAAACAATACCCATACATTGAAAAAAGAAACAAAAAAACAAGTATTGTGTTGAACACAATATACTGAAATGGAAGTAACTGGAAAATTTACTGATGGTTCTCTGTTTGCTGTATGCTGGGTATGTGAAAATGTCCATGTTCCTAGTGAAGTATTTCTACTTAGTAGTATATTTGCAAGGAAACAATTCCATGGTCTGAAGTGCGTCTGTGAATTTCTAGCAAGTTTTCTTGTTCGATTATTTTTTCCCAAGATCTTTCACACAAGAGCAAAGTGACCTCATGAATGTTGCGCCCACCTCTTTGTTTAACACTAATCTCTCAATTTAGCTTGACTTTCATCGTTTTTCATTAAATTCTAATATTGCAAACATCAAACAATTTCAAATAAAATCCAAAATGATCAACGAATTAAGAACCTAAAAGGTCATTTGGCTAGTTTTATCACACATTTATTGTTGCCGATTTACTATTATTTGATTAGTACGAAAATCATGATATGTAATTAATATTTTTTGACTCGTTCATTATGAAAATTCGAGTGAAACTTAAATGTTTGCAATTAAATAAATAATATTTCAAAGATATGTTTTATTAAAGCCAAGGGACTTGGGAAAACTATACAAACAACATGGAATCAAGACACTCTAGAAGCAACGTTGAGATAATTAGCTTTTTTGTTTGATTTAGAAGTCAACATGACAGTCGAAAGTAGTGTAATATAGAAATGTATGCAATAGCTTTAAATATCGCAGCCATTACTTTAAATGTTAAATACCTGATTTACTGAACCCTTTCAACTTTTAATCACCTTTCCTATAAAAGTTGCTTGAGATAGTTTACCATTATCAAATTCCGAAAGCTTCAATTTCTCATTGTAATACACTAACAGATAATTAACCGTTCCACAATTGCAAATACTACAAGCTCTAAACGTTCACTAATAACGTTTGTATTTATAGCTTGTTCCTATAAGAAATGGAAAAAAGGCAAGAATAATCTCAAAATACGCAGAATAATCACAAAATACTTCATTTTTTGGCCCATATGAGCTTCTTGATTACTACCATTTTCATGCAACTCCGTTAATAATTATTCATTTCATTAGCCCAATAATCAGGGGCTTTTGGTTCCTCTGGCCGCGTAAAGTCGTTTTAACAGAATAAAAACAACATAATAAACGCAATATATTCATTTGTTTATATTTCAAAAGCGATTCCATATAGATTATCATATTTCATTCTCGAACCCTTCAATTGTGAAGAGCAAATCCCTTAAACCGTCCAACAAACAGCCGAAGGAGCGGCAATAACAACCGGGGGATCTGTTTGCGAGCGCCTGAGGGGAAACTGCGGGGACTGGGAAGGGCGAGGGGACGGGCGAGGTGACGGGCGCGGGGGGCGCGGAGGCGGAGGCGAGGGGGCGGAGGGCGGGGCGGAGGGCGCGGGGCGGAGGCGCGGGGGCGGAGGCGCGGGGGCGGAGGCGCGGGCGGAGGCGCGGGGGTGCGGAGGCGCGGAGGCCGGAAGGCGCGGGGGCGGAGGCGCGGGGAGCGGGAGGCGCAGGGGGCGGAGCGCGAGGGACGAGGCGCGGGGGCGGAGGCGCGGGCGCGAGGCGCAGGGCGGGGCGCGCGTAGGGCGGAGGCGCGGGGCGGAGGCGCGGGGCGAGGCGCGGGGCGGAGGCGCGGGGGCGGAGGCGCGGGAGGAGTCGCGGGGTGCGGGAGGCGCGGGGCGGGAGCGCGGGGGCGGAGGCGCGGGGCGGAGGCGCGGGGCGGAGGCGCCGGGGGCGAGGCGCGGGGGCGGAGGCGCGGCGGAGGCGCGGGGGCGGAGGCGCGGAGCGGAGGGCGCGGGGGGCGGAGGCGCGGGGGGCGAGGCGCGGGGCGGAGGCCGGCGGCGGCGGGATTGGCGCGGGGCAGGAGGCGCGGAGGCGGAGGTCGCGGGGGCGGATGGCGCGGGCGGAGGCGCGGGGGCGAGGCGCGGAGGCGGAGGCGCGGGGGGCGGAGGCGCGGGGGCGGAGGCGCGGGGCGGAGGCGCGGGGGCGGAGGCCGGGGGCGGAGGCGCGGGGAGCGGAGGCGCGGGGGGCGGAGGAGGGGGCGGAGGCGGAGGCGGCGGGGAGGAAGTCGCGGAGGCGGAGGCGGCGGGGACGGAGGCGCGGGGCGGAGGCCGCGGGGCGGAGCGCGGGCGGAGGCGCGGGGGCGGAGGCGCGGGGGGAGGCGCGGGGTGCGGTGGCGGGGGCGGAGGCGCGGGGGCGGAGGCGCGGGGCGAGTATGCCGGCGGGGGGACGTGAGCAAGAGAGGAAGCGAGATTAGAAGCGCGCGGCCGCCCACGCGCGATGTGGAGGGGACGGGCGGTGTTTCTCAGCAGGAGATACGACGGCGCGCTGCGGTGTATGTGCCAGCGCTGTGAGGTCGGTAGTGTCTGTGTGTGTGTAGTATATGTGTCTTGCTCGTGGTGAGAGAGAGAAGTGCGACGCGAGGCTGGTAGGTCTCGCGGAGGACGCGACGCGCGCGCGCAGATCTCGGGAGGAGTGGGCGCGGAGGTGCGGAGCGCGTCGCGAGGCGTCGGGAGGCGGATCTCTCGCTGCGAGGCAGGAGTTGCGCGCGGAAGTTGTAGCAGCAGGAGAGAGTCGGACGGCAGAGGAAGTGCGGTTGAGAGGAGCCGGAGGAAGGCCGCTCAGGTGGCGCTGGATGGCGTCGGTCGAGACCGAGAGAGTTCGTCGATGAGCGGAGGATAGAGGCAGCTCGGTGCGGGCGAGAAGCTGTCGCGGTGGGGGGCGAACGAAGCGCGCGCGAAGAGTCGATGGGGTGACGGTAGTGCGACGGCGGGCGTGGACGCGGCGGGCGGAGGCAGCAGGGTGCGGAGGCGCGGGGGCGGAGGCGCGGGGGGGAGAGAGCACGTCGGCCGGTGCCGAGCAGTGTGGAGGAGAGCGCGCTGCCGGAGAGCGCGGGAGTCGCTAGAAGGGCGTCGGTAGGGCGGAGCCGCGTGTGGGCGGAGGCGCGGGGTTGGGCGGTGTGCACGCTGTGGTGCTGAGGGATAGCGCGCTCGTGGTGTGTGGAGGCGTTGGGTCGGAGATCGGAGAGTGTCGCGGTTGGTCGGATAGTCTCGCTGGGAGTGTGGTAGTTCTCTAGGCGGGGGGGAGGCGCGAGTGCTCGGAGGCGGAGGTGGAGGCGCAGGGGAATGCAGGGGAGGCACGGCAGGGGACTCGGCAGGCGCTCGGAGAGCGCAGGGAGGCGGCGGCTCGGGCGGGAGCGCGGGGCCGGAGCGAGGTGACGGCGCGGGAGCGAGAGGCAGTGAGGCCGGGGTGGAGTGGCAGCTGGGCGCCGCGGAGCGCGACGGGCGAGTGCGGGGCGGGGCGGATGGAGGTGCGGCGCGAGGCCGCGGAGGCGGAGCGCGGGCGGCGGGTGAGTCGCTGGTGCGGTGAGTCGCGGCCCGGGTCGACGGCCGGCGCGGGGCGGGAGGCGCGCGCGCATTGTGACATCATCGGCGATGGGGTGACGATACATGGCGGCGGGCGCTAGATGCAGGAGTCGATCGCGGAGCGAGAACGGCGCGTTGAGGGTGGCGGAGGCGCGGGGGCGGAGGCTGGCTCGCGGAGAATGCCGCGTAACGCGAGAGGGCTTTTCACCGCCATGACGACGAGATGCAGCGGGCAGCCGTTTACAAGGCCGCACACTCGTGACTAAGATCACTGCGGCTGGCACATAATTGGAGGCGGTTAGTGTGCGCCCTGAGACGCACGCGTCGGAGGTCGCGCGATCTCACGGCCTGCGGCCGCACAGCCGCGCTCACCGCGACCCACGCACGCTAGCACAGACACAGCGAACTTCGACCTTTCCGCTCTCCTGCACATGAAAGAATAGTACATTTGGTTGTAAATTCCAGATCTTTTGGCGAATTGAATCGGTTACGCCCGTGCACATCGCCCCGTCCCCTTCGTCTCCGAGCGCGCGGCGCCACACATGCGGCCAGGGAGGGGAACCGTCTCGCGATGCTTCTGAAGGGGAACAGAGGTGGGAGTGAGAGGTGCGTACTAATAACTTCGTTTAAAAAAAGAGTCCGATGGCGCCAACAAATACTGTAGAGACAATACAGGACACTCGGCGTGCAACGGGAGAGAAATGAAGCTAGCGACTCTAGTGGCCCGATCGGACATAACCATTGTGATATCAAGTATGACGTGTATAAGTTGGAAATATTTTTAGTTTACTTAGATTATGTTTATTTATTTTTTTGAAAAGTGATTCGAACGATATTGTATATGTAATTGAAATTTGTGAATGTTATTGAAATTCGAATCAGTTGCCGATTTTCCGGTCACTAGGTTCGCACGTCTCTAGGTTCGCTACTCAACAGTTGTCTCCCACTAAAAGAATGAGAAAGGCTCAATGTGCCCTGCATTGTCTGCATAGTATTTGACGTAAATCAGCAGTTACGGTACCATCCAATCGAGTGTTCGGGTGACAGCCACAGTAGTGACGTTTATGCTCCCGATTGGATGACGCCATAGTAGCTGATAAAACATCAACGGACATAAATTGAAGTATATCGAGCTGACATTTTGTCGCTGCAGAAAATTTTGGGCGTGTCGACATCTAGGTCGATAATCCAGTAATTGTTGTGTATGTAATATTTCGGAAGGAGGGGGTGTTTGTTCTGTGGTGGAATGTGGTATCCGACCACTATGGTATACACGTGGTATGGTATAAACGTCCGTTTGCTCCTACTGATATTCCGGAATATTCCGACTCCTGATATAACCTCCAGAGGGGTATCAACCCAATCTAACTTATTGTCTCACAAGCTGTGAAGGAGGGCTGAAGAACCTGACACGAAAATACTTTATGACTTAGGTTCCAACACCAACGTTTGGCTTTCAATTAGCCCGAACGTACGGTCAAGGAAGATATGTAATGAACATAGGGGACCTGCCTATTTCAGTGTAATGTGGGTAGGGATCTGCGCCACAAAGAAAACAGACTTGAGTGAGTATATAAAAGTTTATTTATTGTTGTTACCCACCCGCGTCATCGCAACGCGACGTTATATAGGGGCGAGTCACATGACCTCCCACGCCATTTCTCCCCCCCCCCGCGCTGCATTGAGACATGTCTCTGACGCGGCTCCATCTTTCTGGAACTTTCTGCCTTTTGTTCAGGTGGCTATCTTTAGTGCCCTCAACCCTCTACCTTGCGCGTCAAATCTGAGCCCGCAGCAAGCCGTGACGCATCATTAGAATATTCCTGAGTTGTTCACAGAAAGATCATGAGACTCAAAAGCAATTTAACTCCATCTCCGAATACAGTTTAAAAAAATTGAAGAAATAAGAATCATTGCCGTTCCGGTGAGAATCGGGATTATTATTATTATTATTATTATTATTATTATTATTACTATTATTATTACTATTATTATTACTATTATTATTATTGTTATTAGTATTATTTATGAAAATTAATTCTACAAGACTTAAGTAGTACCCCATTTTCACTATACCATTTTATAGAGCCTCCACGTGGCGCGTCTGCTGGCAAAGCATTGATTTAAATGTAGGTATCCCACATGAGCGGTTTAGTGACGCTACTGCGGCGCTTAGTGGCGAACTCGTGCCCCCGGAAGCGCAGATGCGCGTCCGCACCACCACCAGCAGAACACAGATGTAAAGACTACACCACCCGGATGCGCCTCTGAACCAGTTTTCACCTGTTGATTGCCTTGCGGCCGCCGAGGCGCACAGCTGTGAGATTCATGAATCTTTCCTTGCTCGCGGTCAGCGATATCGACGATTGAGAGGTTCTAAAGTAGGAGTCCATAATGTCGCCGGGTTTTGCCACTAGCTAGATAGGCGGGTCAAATACAGCCATTGTCTGGAGGAGAATTCTAGTGGTCTGCTGCTCTTAACGGTGGTGACTTAATTCTCTGATCAACACCAAGTATTCTTATCCCCCCATTTATGCACATCTACTAATACGTGCACTACACTACCACACAAATCGGCATCCAAGTTGGGAGATTAGAGTTTATCCCGACTGGGTTGATGCCCCTCTGGAGGTTATATCAGGAGTCGGAATATTCCGGAATATCAGGAGGAGCAAACAGACTTTTATATCATACCCCGTGTATACCATTGTGGTCGGATACCACATTCCACCACAGAGCAAACACCCCCTCCTGCCAAAATATTACATACACTACACTTACTGGATTAACGACCCAGATGTCGACACGCCCGGAATTTCACATACATTTTTTTCTGCGGTGACAAAATGTCAGCTCGTTATACTTCAATTTATTTACAGAGTTCGTTGATGTTTGATTAGCTACTACTGCGTCATCCAATCGGGAGCATAAACATCACTACTGTGGCTGTCACCCGAACACTCGAATGGATGATACCGTAACTGCTGGTTTACGTCAAATACTATGCAGACAATGCAGGGCACTTTGAGCCTTTCTCTTTCTTTTAGTGGGAGACAACTTGTGAGTGGGTTACAGATTACATATCCTAAAAATTAATCTAATGGTAATAATAATATTATGCTCATAAAAATACCGACGATAGTTATTAAGGTTTTTACTACCATTAAAACTGCAACACTAAATCCTCTCTTCACTTAGTATACGAAGTACAGGAAGCCCTATTGCATCTGCTCTACTTTACCTGCCATTCCCACGTTCCACTATAGAAATCGATTTCCTCTTCCTTGCCTATTGTTTGTGCTTCAAAGATATATCTTTCCCCCTTCGTTTCTCAGCAATCTCACATTCATACTCATCTCACTCACCTTCATACTCATCTTCATTCGCAGCTCGATTTCTACCGTCCTCAATCTCTCTCTCTTTCGCGACCTCGCGTCTTCTTTCCCTTCCCACACTGCCGCCTTTCGGAGGAACCGCCCCCTCTCACTGCCCCTCCCCAGTCACCCTCCGTCCCCTCCCCACCCTCTCCGCCCTTTCCACCCTTCCCCGACCACACCCCACTTCCACCTCCCACTCCCCGCCCCCTCTCGCCCTCTTCACCTTTCCCACCCTCCCCTGTCCCCCCACTCCCTCACGCCCACTCCTCGTTGCCCGTACCCTCATCCTCCCCGCACTTTCCTACCCTCCTCTGCCCCTCCCCATTCCTCCCAACTCCTCCCCGCCCTCTCCTCTCCCCTCCCAGCTCCTCCCCGCCGCGTCCTGCCCTTCTCACACCGCTCTGCACGCGCGACGTCGTTTCTGGGAAGGTCCTTTGCGCGCAGGAAATTCCTCCCTTTATCATGCGGTGCCAGCAAGCGCGGGAGATAACTTCAACGCCGAATACACTGTGGAATAGCGACACAGTATACTGAGATCTACAAGACATACCTCGCATACTCAAGACTGCCACATTTACAAGTCAAACAAGATCAAAACAGAAAACTTTATGTTTATGTGCCGCAGGGTGAAAATGTATACCTCGTTTCGTAAGATAAAGTTGATGGAAAATGACGTACGTTGACAATATTTCTAGTGCTTGTGAAATTTTTATGAAGTTGATAGACATGGCACGACATTGTCCCGAATTTTAATAAAGTTCACATTCTGTACGGTACCGAGAAAATTTGGCATGAAGAAAATAGCATTCACAGCCGCCAAAAGTGCTGATAAAAGTAACTTAATAATTTCGTTGACACGTGTTTAAACATTTAAAATACTGAGAGGGAGATTCCTTCAACTTTGAGAATATTAATAGAAAGTAATGAAGTGAGATTGTTTCTACTTTTTCCATTAATGAAAAATATAATGAATGTACTTAATGACAGGGAAGTATAAATATTAATTTAATATTTACTCAGGGCTGATGGTTGTATTATGATGATTGTGCAATATATATCTGATACTGAAAATATTAAATTAAAACACTTTCAAATTTAAAGTAAATGATAACATTTAATCATAATCAACTAGTGGCGCAACAAAGTGGCACAGACTTTCTCATACTAGATCGATTCCTAATTTCAATGGTCTGGGCTGGCATGTCGATCTAAACACTTTTTGGACTTTGCTAAAATTCGCGAACGGTACATGTTAGAGGGGAAAGCGTTAAGATACGCTGTTGGGGGTCCTATACAAAGCGCACGGGTCCCCCCTCACGCAATCGCAGTGACGTAGCATCTCCTGCGCTCTCCCTCTCCCTCTCCCTCTTCTTTCTTCCAGCCTCCACATCTGCCGCTCTGGCGCCTGAGCAGAGCCCGAAGCAATGTGCTCAGAACGATTCCATTTCCCATTAGGCACTTAATTCCATTAGTTATTCCGCTCCATTTCCGACAACTCGATTACTTATTTAAAGCAGCTGTTCCCGAGCTTCGTAAGAACTGTTGGAAGAACTTCACCTAAGTTCGATTAGGTAAGAGGGGAAGTGAGCAACTTTCAAACGTTACAAGTGCGATACGGCTTCTCAAACTTCTTGTTGAGAACCTAATTGATAAAAGTACACTTCTTCATACATGGCCAGCTGTGTTTCCTCTTGTTCAGCCTTCCAATTCCTTACATTATGATAGCTTTTGAATACCGTGTTGATAAGATTTTAGCATAAGAAGTGTATGTACTTACACGAAGAAGCATATTGTCAGAATGTGCGAAGTTTCTAATTATCATATCGTACTAAAAAAACTCACATATTTAAGGAAAGAAGTGAGATAAAAAGTAGAATGAAAGCGTACATTTCATGCGTTAAACCAGTATGCCATCATTAAACCTTTTCCTAAGAAAACAAAAATCCTTCTGTATTCATCTAAATTTGACGTTTCTGACGGATCAAATTACATGTAAATAAAAAAACACAATAAAGAATTTCGTTTTTATTTGTGAATAAATACAGGCTATTACAAGCAGTTTTAATATTAATATAACAGTATTAGCAGTCTCTTATTTTTCACTACAGTAGTCAAACCTAACTGAATCCACCTACGCGCTGGGGTTTGAAGAAGTCAGATGGAGATGTAAGCTTCAATTGTCATTGAAAACTGAAATGTCTTTACGTTTTCTTTTCGCATTCTTCCCTGTTTTCGAGGAGCCAATTTTCTAGCTATATTCAAATATTGTATTTTGTAATGTTATGTAGTACTTGAGTAATGGCCAGTGGCCATTTTTCTGTCTTGCATCATTTAATAAAAGAATTAATTAGGAACTCCTTCTTACCCATTAATTTTTCCATTCAAATTAAGTTTTTCCAATGTGACAAGGTTATATCTTAACAGAAATTTGCCGTGTCAAACATTTTTCTATAGATATTTCCTATCCTTCAAGGTGACAGGGCGATGACAACTGAGTATTACTTTTTCCACACATTTCAGTTTTCGTCTTCAGAAAATTAATATCAATTTTTTATCCCTTCCAGTGTTCTCAAAATGTCATCGTTTTTTAGCATTTCTAGAATTCTGAAAAAATCTCTATGCGTTTTAAGCACTACGCGTCGACTCAACGTAGCTGTTTTGGTCTCAACAATTGCAGAAAGTGCAGGGTATCCACATGCACTCCACCAAGACGCAAACAAATTACCGCCTCGCGAGAGCCATTGAATCGCAACTGCCGTGAAAAGGCCAGCCAGCGCCGATTCGCGCAGCTGGACGGCGCCTGGCAAGTGAAATCACGCAGCAATTCGCAATCCGCTCTACACTAAAGCCTTGAGGACCACCACACGGGAACGCTTTTCTCCACTCCACTGTTGCCAATTTTCGCACAGCGGGAAACGCCCATAAAACTTTAGTATCCATCTCTCGATTTTTTTCCCCATCGGGGGCAGCGCAACTGCGACCTCATGTGGTCATCGCGGTCGCCATCGACAAATGAAAACGGCGGTCACCACGGAGTAATTGGCGCTTCGCGTCGCCGCTGCCAGCGCCCTCGTGTGGCGTTTTGCGGCGTTATCCTACGTGTCCGTTGTAATAAAGTCCGGGAGGAGTAGTTTCGTACATGCGCCACTGTTTTTCTTCTCGAAGTGGGTCATACGCTGGCCCGCTCACCACAATATGTATGGAAATTTCTATTTGCATGCAACATTCAATTGATATTCAAGTTCGCATGATGTATTCACATCGTTGCTGAGGAAAATAGAAGCGAATATTAACGAGTTTTCTCAACTTTATGTCTTATTGATCCACCCTACGAACATATTATTTATCTCTAATGTTTTAAGCGTATTGTTACTAGGGTTGTCAACCTCCATCTAAAAGGAAGGAAGACATAAAAACGTAAATTATTCAAAGATAAATGTATGTTGCGCAAACTCAGCAAAACGTCACATACTAAAATTCTAGCATCTCTGATACTTCAGTGTATTCACTTCATTTCATCAGTTATTCATTTCATCGCATTGGATAAAGGAGAATACAGCAATGGGAGGATGCAAGAAAATTTGCAACAATAGAGAAATGTTCTCTTAAAGGGAGAACAGTTGACGGAATTCCGACTGACACATCAACGTTCTTCGCAGCAAGGAAAGCCACACCCACACTGAAGCTTGGAAAGAGAACAATGCAGCGAATTTGCAAATATGTTTTTGCAAGTGTCACGTGCATTGATAAGATACCCTTATACAGGATATATTGCATTGAAAAGTATGTCACAAAGTACCGTGTACAAACACCAGACAAGTTACCTAATTAATCCCCAAAACGACAAATCTAGATTGGATTCTACTTTCACCTGTAAATGTTTACAACTTTCATACACTCCAACAAAAACTAACAATATTTTTAAAAATAAAAATGAGCTCTCTCCCTCATACTGAATCATGCTGAATACTGCCTGACTCTTGAAAACCTTGCCACACAAAAAAATATGTCCAGTGCCCTTTATCGTGCCTCAATAGTAACTGCTTGTTGCATGCTACTCGTTTCTAGAATACGGTTCACAAATATCTTCTTAGTATCTAATTCCGCAACATATAAACTATGGAAATCTTTCTTTCCTTTTTTTTAAACATTCTCCATATTTTTTCTCGATATTCTCCACAACTATTTCTTCATCTCCAAATCTCGCATCGCTATCTCCATCCTCCTCCAAACATATTTCTTTCATAATTAAAGTAGTGGTGTCACAACAGCACATACTTTCTTGAATTATTTTTAATTTTTCGAAATATCGCCAAAAATGAAACCTGTATCATTTTCTTAGACCTGACTTGCTCTAACTATGAAACAAAATTGAAAAAATTGGAGCCACATTTGAGAAAATATTTTCAAAATAGATTACATTCAAGCGAAAATTTTTCAAAAATTCAGAGTTTTTCCGACACTGGAACAGCATCATTTTTTATCGTCCCTTGATATATATATATATATATATATATATATATATATATATATATATATATATATCAAGAGAACTAGTGGTGCTACAGAAAGGCATAGACTTACTATATTAGTTTTCTATTTCCTTTGGTCTTGGTTAGATGTACGAACTTGCCACGGTTTCTTGCCAGCTGCCATCTATTGCCACCCAAAGTACATTTTTTTCAAAATTGTCTTAATTTTTCAGTTTCCTAATAATAGTACCAAAATATTATGATAAGAATATTAAATATTACTAAAACCTTGCCCTAAGTGGCAATTTTCTTTGAAAAATGTAGACACTTTTGTACGAAAAGTCGCTTAAGCGCTACTAAAATTTGAAGCTTTTTTACACAGAAAATTCTTCACAGAGTTTTCGAAAAACTTAATTCGAAGTCTTTTGTAGCACATGAACTAACAAATATAATAGTCTTTACACATTCCTTGAAATACATTTTAACGGCTTGAGAGATCTTTCAAAAAATTATATTTGGGTATTTAAAAAAAAGCCAAAATGAACTTCACGTCATATTAAAGAATGCAATTATCCCTATCCGTTCGCACGTTTTGAAGAAAACATTTGTATCCGTTTTTGAGAAATGGAGTTTAAGCGTATCTGAAAATGCGGAATTTTGTGCTCATTTTCACACAAAACGGTTGAGTTTTTAAGAAACTTTATCTGACATTCTTTAAAGTATATGTAGTCATCAATATAATAATGTGAGCAAATTGCCATTAATATTAATGACGTGAGACAAATCAATATTTCTGTAATTTTGGAAAAAACAAAAGAATAGAGCAATATGGCTATATGTCATCTTATAGAGTGCACTTAGTATCTTATAGAGTGCACTGCCTACCACAAATTTAAAGAAAAAATTGGAACCCTTTTTTACAAAACCTTGTTTGTGTAACTTTTTAAAGCTGCACATATGGCGCACTGCCGGTCAGACGGCCAGACGGACGTTTTGAAAAGACTACTTCGACTACTTTTTCGTTATCAAGGGACCCCAAAACGTGTATTTTCGTTGAAATCTACAAATCGATTTTCCGCAGCATTGCAGAACTTTCCCTGTATTACGTATATTACTCCGTATATACGTAGGTATACGTGAAAATAAACATGGTTCCGTCTGCAGACTGTGTTAAAAGAAGTTATTTGCTACAAAATTTAACAAGATTTATTCACTGATTCGTTATCAGCGGCAGGCAATAAGATGTCTTCTGTCCAGAAGTCGCCTATAATACTAACTTTAATAACACTTTCTCTTCTTACAAAGTTCAGGGAGAAAGTACAAAATAGATAAAAATACATATGAAGAAAAAAGTAGTAAAGAAAAACAATATAAAGAAAGAAGAAAATAACGCGTACTGAGTTCACTTACCCCTTCAATCGATTCTGGAAATTCGTTATTGTATTTATTGATTATTTGATAGCGACATGTAGGTGTGTTATTCTGTTCCTTGTTTATTAATTTTCAATTATTATTCAATTTACTTAATTGTATTACTTTTATTTATCTTGAAATATTTATCTTGGACCGCAGTTCTTCCCTTACTTAGTATTGCGCATTCAGATACCTCGTAACGTCATCTGTCATGCAAAAGTCTAATAAAGTACCAATATTTGAAAACAAACAAACAAACAAGCCAACCGATTGTTAGAAAATTGCATCTCATCAAGTATTTAACGTTTGACGTAACAATTTCACACAGCCACTCTTCTGAAATTTCGTTCACCTGTTTATATCTTTATAAAAAATGTTCCACTCCAAATAGCATTTATGGTACAGATTTGCATCACTCAAGTGCACAACGTAAGAAATGTGGGATTGAAATAACATCTCCAAATAATCTCTCTAACAAATTCCTCGAAGACGTAATTGCAATGTTCCGACTATGATATTATGGTTTCTGTGATAACCGCAATAATTAACGTGGTTTACAGGCATGAACCAAACACTGCACCAGCCGTTCCTATCTCACCTCCGACCCCTGTTCCATTTCCATCAACGATACGAGATACAGGTGATACGAGGTAATATTCCGTGCCATGTGCACAATAGTAGCGTCGCAACACAATTGGCCAGGCTTGGCGAGATGCAACGATGTTGACTCCCATCAACAACCAGAATCGGGGACACAAAATAACCTTTCCGAAACTCAGGAGAAATCAGAGTAATGATAAACATTAGAAACTGCAATATCGAATACATAAATATATTATTATTATTATTGTTTTTATTATTATTATTATTATTATTATTGTTATTATTATTAATAAAATAGTAATCATAACAAAAACTATTATGTCTAATCGACAAGAAACTAATGAAATATGTATCTGCGGCTGAGGTAATTTGCGTTTGTTAATTAGCAAGCTTTTTGTTGTCTAGCAGGTTATGTACGAAAAGTCAAGGAAAAAATATATGGAATGATTTAGATGGTAATTTTTTGTTATCTTCGTTTAGAACATTATTTTTTTAGTTCATTAGTATTTATTATCTTATTTATAGAAACAGACAATGACTCATTTCAAAATATACACAATACATAGTGTATTTCTTAAAATGAATGAAGTTATTGTTTTTCAGGAAACGTCGTAGAAAATGTTTCTTTTGAAACCAGTTGTTCTTTCTTTAAATATTTATTCTAACACAAACAAAATACCCAATATTGCTCGGGATTTCTTCCTATCAAATACTTGTGAAAATAGAAAAAGAACAATTTAATTCAAACCACGACATTTAAGAGTGTTATTTTTTGTTCCGATGACATTCAAATACTATAATTTTATTTTACAATACGTTTCTATGAGATTTAAAATGTTGATCTTACGCTCTGCAACTGGCCTTAAGCGAATTATTTGGTACCTGTTCTGCCGTACCGCTACTGGCCTCTGGCGTATAGGAAGCAATCTGCTCTTAGTGACAGGAGAAAAATAATGATCGCGGTGCAACTGCCAACATATTACTTAATTTTTTCTCCAGTTTTGTTGAATTAATTTTTGCCAAACTTTGCAAGGACACCGTGACAATCCTGAAGAAGACCCGGTAAATTTTTTTATCTTTATATTCACTACCTTTTATGGTATTGATGTCTGACACATATTGAATACACTTTTAGATACCTTGAGATGTTACTCTGTCGCATTACAAAACCGGTGCTCCCTTCTTGCACATCTACGAGTAGTTATATACCATCCTAAAGGTTTCAGACATTTATCCTTTTATTACGGATTTGTGATTGATTTCCATGAGGAATTCTAGTGCAAAAAATTGAGGTGGTTTCTTATTTTTTTGAAACACAGGGAGAACTTCATTAAATTTACCAGATTGCATCTAATTCTTAGTTATAAAGATCATGTTAACCGTCTTACATATTTTCTACTCTTTTATTACAAAAAGACCCACTAGCTTTATTCACTCATAAGTCTTCCATCACACCTCAAAGACATGCCCATCCTCTCTTGTGACAAATTCACGAGTTTCTTCACAATATCCACCACCGTATTTACTTACCAGGTTATGATCTGTTTTCTGACTACTCATTCACTGCTGCTATGTATTGCGTCCCTCAATTATCAATTTACGTTACGCGCATCTGCTTTATTGAGGCCTTTTTGCGCGATTCTCAACATATTTTATCGCCTAACATAAAATCATACCTACGCGAGGCACATCCATATTCTACTTCCTATCCTATATTTGTTGTTCATTTTATATAAAATAAAATTATTTTATGAATAATCTCTTTCTAAGCGTCCTATTTTAATGTTTTAATACGGTCTCAAATATGGTTCACTTCGCCTTGCTCTATTAAAATAAATAGCCTGTCATAGATTTAACACTCATAGCACCTGAATTTGAAACCAAATAATGTGTTCATTACTGGCCAATAAGATAACTAAACGATCAGTTACAGGCTGGTGGCCAAGAGAACAAATAAAAAACAACGCAAACAGTAATTACCCACATCACACTATCAACATAACAAACACGATCAAACTAATAGAAAACGCGTGTGCACAAAGGTTCCAGTGGTGGCAAAGCGCGATTTATATACAGTAAAAGTTTCAAAATTAAACGGGGCGCGGGGTTTTGAAGCGTACTGAGCTCTGGGCACACCCCCCGTCCCGACCGTCACCTCCCACCACGTCCTGCCAGTCCACTCCTCACCAAACCGCCACGCTCTGCCGCGCCCCTTCGCGCCCCGTCATGGACCAGTCATGCCATGTCCCACCAAACCCCGTCACGTACCATAACCCCCCGCAACTCCCCTTCAGTCGCACCACTTCTCAACAGGCCACACCCCATCACGTCGCGTTCCCCCTCGCCACACTACGCCCTACCACGCCCCGACAGGCCAAGCCTCTACCACTCCTTCCCCAGCACGCTACGCTCCACCCCAACATGTTCCAATCCAGTCAAAAACTACCAATACAGTCAAAACAGAGTCAAAAACTACAAAATTACAAAAAATAAGTCAACAAAAATCAAAGGTTGAATTACAAAAAAAATCCACCCAAGAAAGAATTACAAAAATTAAAATTACTTAACTTTTTAAGCTGCTGCGATCTTGACAGGCACTTTATCCTTACTTAGATCCTCACCAAATCTATACGTGGCTCCCATGTGGTGCATAACTCCATCGAACCAGTCGTTGAAATTGAGGACACGAGGGTTATGGAGGGCACATGGTCCCGAATAACGCGCGGCGACAGCTGTTTCAAGTGGTCGAGCGAGCGGGTGTGGAGAGTATGTACCTCACGGGGGAGTACTGACTGACCTTTCAAGTTGTAGTGAAGTTGCATGTCCTCCACACCAGCCACCACTGTCATGTCTCAAAAACCGTAACAGTCGGTAGTGGGTCGTTTACACGAGGACAGCTAGCTGGTCAATAGTACGCCCGACAGCTTCTGTTTTCTTCAATGTCTTGAAAAAACGTAGACTCGTGAAAACGTGCGAGAGCAGCCAAGATTCTGTTTACCTCTATGTTCTGTGCGGAACGGGAAATAGTCGAGCCACCTGGTGCTAAGAAGGGCGCGATAAAAGAAATAATTTCGAAACATTTTTCTCAACGGTAATATTTTTGGTAATTTTTAAATATTGGTATTATTGAATGATGAACTCTCCAATACTCGCAGAATCACCAGGGACGTACTTTTTTTTTACTTTGGCACAACAGCTTCCTAAAAGCATCCCGACCATGCGGTCATGGCATAAGATGTACGTGTGGTTAGCACATAGCCATCACTACGCTGTATCTGGTCTTCTCAACCTGAGAAGTGAGCTTCCTCATTGTCAGATAGCAACATTTACTGGGACATTGCAAGGAAAGCGCACAATTAATTTTTGCCCCGATCGGTAATCGAACCCGAATTTGCGCTGTAGAAAGTAAACACTCTAACCAACGAGCCACCGAGGGCACATCGGCGTGCTTATTCGTCATAAATACTGTAAAAGGCCGTCATTTACCACGTGATGACTCGTGCTGCTAGCTACCTGGGGCTACTGGGGATTAAATCAGTATTACAACGTCGGCAGTATTCGTATGCCTTGAGTGGGTGCTCATGTGAATTGTTACCGTCGTTGCAATCTTTAAGAAAGCTGGAATCGATACATTGTTCATGTCTTTCGAAACATTTACACCAGAGTTGACAGTCGAACTGAGAAAGTCTTCCACCAGAGGATTAAAAGATCATCCCGGTTCCGCCAAATGACTGAGTAGATACAAAAAAAAATAACTAACACTTTGAATCGCTATTTTGTAGATACTTGTAATAGATGCACGTTCACAAGACAAACAGAACTAAAGTATTTTTTACCTTGCCCATAAAGCATATCATTCATAAGCAACACAGTTTTTAGGAAAACATGGACAGGATTCAGAATACAATCAAATATTCAATCACACATCTTTTAGACAACAGTTTCTGCCCATTGGACGGAATTCCGCGAGTTGCATTTTCTTTCCACGAGTCATGGATGTTTTCAAATGAGTTGGAAAAATTGCACCCGATATGTACCTTTACGTGTTAAGACGTATCCGTAATTGGAACTGCATTAAATTATGTCACGGATTTTATTGCTGCGTTTTTCACTGCAACACCACGCTTGCAACCGCTGGTGTATCTCTTCTGTATCTCTTCGTTTGCTTATTGTGTACAGTTGATTTGATTCAGCTTCGTAGAAGCGAGACTCAGCAAGTTTTATTTTCATCCTATAACGTACTACCATTTACAGCACTCGAATATTTGTGTTTTCGTTATATGCTCTGAACTTCCAGTATGTGTGTGTTTATGATATTCCCTGAGTTCTTGCAAAACTTTCTGGTTGAGAAATAACTGGCGATAATTTCTATTAAAGGGAAGACAACTTAATGGTTGAAGAAAGTAATAGATGATGGTGAACGTCAGCAAAACCAATTAACTAATGACTTTCCTTATAAAGATTGTTAAGTAAGTAATTCTAAACGTAGGAAATTAAATTTGTAAGAATTGTAGAACCAAATACATAAATACAGTGAAAAGATCCGAAGCAGTTTGCAATGGATCTGTGTGATGAATTCTTAGTTTTTATGAAAATTATTTACAAGAATATCGTCTCCTCCTTCTTCGTCTTCTTTAAACCACGGTGAAGGTAATGCCGGTTCCAACTTATGAACATTACCAATGGCATTTTATGTTACATTCATTTATAGTGAGTTTCGCAAAACTATTAACATTAAAAAGTTAATTTCATGTTTTCGGAATAAAGTAAAAAGTAATTGCTTGCTCCAGCAAAAATACTGGTGAACAAATCACACAATATTTTTTCCAACACCGCAAAAGCATAGAAAATATTTCATTCACTACACTGCCATATGTCTGAAGACCGTTCGGAAGCTTGTAGCTTGCCCGGTTAGGGCGGTGCTTCCTGGAGCGAGATATCCAGACGGAAAATTCTTCCCAAGTTGAGTTGTAGTTTAGCGTTGGATCTTACTATGCAGCAGGAAAGGAACCCTGCTGCCTGTCGATGATGACCTGATCGGAAATATCAATCGATCCTTTAATAAAATAGTCGTCTCTTCTTTGGATCATGCTACCTGAATTATCAAATTTGAACTAGAGTCACGCAGTTAAGTGGAAGGAGCTACGAGCAACAGTCATCAAAGCATGTTAGTCGCTTCTAACATTTTACAATAAAAAATAACGTGGTTCAGAATGTTTTAACAACTTTCCATTAGAACATTCAAATGAATGAATTCAGTAGAACATTCAAATGAGACATACGTTTTGGAATGAATTCCTCAAATATGATTTCCTGCCAAAATGCTTGATTTTTTATTCCTAAAACTACAATATATTATTTGTTATAATTTCACGAGCAAGTTGAATATACAATGTGGCTCGTATGTGTCTGGTGATGTGTAATAGGACAGGAAAGTAAGCTACTAATTAAACGTCGATAATAATTGACACCACCTGCGAAGTTCCCTGGCAGGTACTCATCCGGGAAAATGTGCATCCTAAAACACCGATGGTCATATTTCATATCTGCCCTCTTTATGCTCACATAAACGCTCGCTGCGGCATTCACGTCAGAGCGAAATGCAGTGACGAGTTAAATAGCCGTCAAAACTCCCACTCTCCATTCAGATACAGCGAAAAGAAACGACGAATAAAATCATGCACAAATTCTCCAAAACCGCACACGCGTTGCGTACACGTGGCATAATAAGCCAGAAAACCGAATGAATATAACGATCTCCAAAGAAAAACGCGGCGCTTCAAACAGATTAGCGGCCCATTCACTTGGCCGGAGAGTGCAATGTGCGGTAATGAAGCGGTAGGAGCGTGGCCGTATCGTGCGGGTTGTCGCTGCTGTCAATGCCTCTTCGAGAGAGCCGCAGCTGTTTCGCGCGATAACCGAACCTCGTTGACAGGCCAGCCGGCGCCGGCCGAACGGTCACGTGATCGATGCCCGGACACAGGCGGCGGAGTTGGTTGACGAACCCGGCATACCTGTGAGCGCGCTAGATTAGCTGGAATTCTTTATTAACTCCAATCATAGTTTCCACGTATACTAATTTTTCTGAAATCTCAATTTTATTTTTTTGTTTCAATCACAATTTTTTCAAGGCGTGAATGTTAGTTTTCAAAAACTTTCAATACTAATATTCCAGTCTATTTTCTTTACTTTCTAAAACCGTGACTGATATTTTGTTGAATCCTCGAATGCTATTTTTTTTTAAAAAATGCTCCCTTTTTTAAGTCCTCCAATGCCATATTTTTAAAATATAAATGTCATGTCTTTCAAACTTGAATGCTATTATTTAAAATTTAATATTTTTAACCTTGAAAGCAATATTTGCAATTTTCAATATTTTTTCGCGCACTATTTATAGAATATGTAATGAATGGTATGCGTTTATCAAATCCTTGACGTTCTTAAATTCAAATCAAGTTTCTGAAAGATTCTCGAAACCTCCTGAATATCGAATGTACTTTCCTTAAAGTAAATCCAGTTTTCTAACATTTCGTTTTTTGGTAAAATGTTCCATCCGTAGACTTTGCTGTCAATACCTGTGATACAGAAGATACTCGTGTATCTTTTCTCTATGCGTGTGTCATTATTTTCTAACGGATGGAAATCTTGAGTGGAATCGTCTCAGCTAAAGATAACTTTTTAATTCGTTTTTTTAAACGAATCATTAAAAATTAGTTCACATTCATTTGCAACTACATTTTTTACGACCTCATACAATATTGACAGAACATTTAGGCAGCGCAAGGGTATCTTTGAGACGCTGTTATCTCACTAACCGCTCATTTTACGCGTAATTTCGCGACTTTTCTGCACACAGCAAACATTTTCGCAATCAACCGTTCTCGTAAAATACGACCAGAAGCCACAACGAACTTCACCCGACAGAACCCCTTCTAAGCCAGTGAAATTATTGGTATTCTATGGCATATTACTACAAATACAGCACATCCAGCATTTCTTCGATAGCCATTTAAGTACAAGTGTTTCTTGCCTTGAGTGCTTCTAAGGCTAACACGGGTTGTCACAGCCCTTTTCAGAAATCTCTTCGTATCGCATTTCCAAGTTGCGTTCATTTGTCAAATCTTGACGTCGGTTCTGTGGGTAATATCGATTCGGTGATTAGGGCGTCGACTTTGAAATCGTCTCTCATTAATTGTCACCACTTCAAATAAATTGATGTTGCAATGGATAGACATGATTTATCTTTTCCTTTACTTTGATTATTCTTTGCGCTCTTGAGGTATATATTCTCGTAAAAGAATGTTGTAAGAAATCAATTCTGAAACTTTTAAAACTCAGAAGACAATATCAAAGGATGCTCAAAACAGAAGTTAGCAAGCTCAAAATTGAAAACAAAAAGTGTTGGTTGACATACAAGTTGTATCATTTTTTACAAATTATACACGAATAGGCCAATTAACAAGAAATTAAAAGTTAAGAAAGTGTGAAACTGACTTTGAAGTATAAAAAAGTCATATAACTAAAACAATATAATTTCGAAAATTTAGTCATTCGAATTCCCAAATATTTATTCATTCCTACAAGGCTTTTTAAAGGAAGTCATTATTTTATAAAAACATTTCATATATGTTCGAAAAAATACTTTTTTCTTTTTATGCATATACTAGTATTTTGAAGTCTGTTTCATACTTTCAATTTAATTTTTATTTTTATGTTATCAGTGTATATTCGAGAAAGCAGTTACTCATAAGCAACGTAACCAAGGAACAAATCTCTTTGCAACGTCTCTCTTTACCTTAAAGACGAAAGGACACGTTCGCACAATTTAAAAATTATATAAGATTTAAATGAAAACATGCCCACATCATGAATTGCCTCGTTCTCTACTCGTAGAAGTAAATTTTAAAAAATCGGTGAAATCGTTTTTTAGAAAATAACATGTATATATTTTTAAATAAAAGCGCACACAACAAGACAATTATTTTAAGTAGTTGAAACTATTTAAAATGATACAACTGACGAATACGTTCCATACCCACACATACACAGTCACATACCCACACATACACAGTCACATACACATACACACACACTCACACACTTACATGCACTATACTACTACACGTCTCGACAGATCCGACGTGAGCTTAGTGATTACCTCGGTTGGGGCGATGACCCCCAATGAAGGCAACATTCTTGGGTGGTTCATGTAATTTATGCTACTATTTTAGAGAGATCAGAAAATGTGTAGCGAAATGTAGCTCGACACCAGAAGAAAAAAAAACTATGGAATGGGTTGTCACGTGTTGATAAAGCATGTATGAAGAGAGTGCTCCTATTGCTTCCTAATAAAATCTCAGATATTCAGTATTAAATCTCGATACTTCTTCTGGTACTTCTATTTGTAAGGCAACTACAAAAACGTGAACGATGGAGTCTGTGACAAGGGTTTTCCATGTCAAAAAGCAAGGATGGTTTACTTGAGACTCTCATTTGGATCCAAATCACCCTAATTTCTATAATCTCTAAAGAATCATTTATCATTTCATAATAACCCTGAGACAGAAGTAGCAAATGAGAAGAAAGGTGCTCAAAAATATAAGAAAGATGAAGGGAAATAGAAATATTAGGATAGAAAGGGAGAGGAGAAGAAGATATAAGGACAAATACGTTGAGAATAAATAAGCGAAGGTGACGAAGGAAATATTAAGAGTTAAAAGACACGAAAGAGAATGAGAATATGAAAACGAGAATAAAGGGAAGATAAAAAAGAAATAGGGAAAAAGGGGTGTGTGAAGAAAGAAGAATGGCAGAAGAAACAGAGGTGAAAGAGAATGGGAAAGAGAAGAAAGAGAAGGGGAGAGTAAGTGGATAGAGAAGAAGAGAGAAATGGATGATGTTGGGAAAAGGACAGATGAGGTGAGAGATGAGGTGAAAGACTTCGCGAATTTGGTGGTAAAACGGTTAGCGTGACGGGCGAAACAGGGATTTCGGGGGAGAAGTGAAGCCGGCTATCTCGTGTTGGAGATTTACAGCATGTAAAATATATTGAAGTCTAAAAGAAGCCTCTGAGCCAAATTCAAATTCGCCTGTTTCTAGCCCGAGTAATAACTGGTTTTGTTTGTTTCCCCGCTAGATAGTGAAATGAGCGTCGCAAAATTTGCTTAGTCAGACGGAAGAGCGGGCCTGATGGTACGAGCCTCACCACGTAAAATAAGGCGACAACTAACTAAAACGGAGACAGAGGAGAAGAATGATGAGGAGAGGTAGAGGATGAGGAGAAGGAGAAGAAAGAGTAAAAGCTAGAGGAGGAGGAGAGGTAGAGGATGAGGGGAAGGATAAGAAAGCGTAAGAGTTAGAAGAGAAGCAGAAGTAGAGGATGAGGGGAAGGAGAAGAACGAGTAAGAGTCAGAGGAGGAGGAGAGGTAGAGGATGAGAGGAAGAGAAGAAGAGTAAGAGTTAAAAGAGGAGGAGAGGTAGAGGATGAGGGGAAGGAGAAGAAGAGTAAGAGAAGAGGAGGCAGAGGTAGGAGGATGAGAGGAAGGAGAAGAAAGAGTAAGAGGCTAGAGGAGGAGGAGACGGTAAGAGGATCGAGGGGAGGAGAAGAAAGTATAGTTAAGAGGAGGAGAGGTAGAGGGTGAGGGGAAGGAGAAGAACGAGTAAGAGCTAGAGGAGGAGGAGAGGTAGGAGGATGAGGGGAAGGAGAAGAAAGTAATAGCTAGAGGAGGAGAGGTAGAGAGGTGAGGGGAAGGAGAAGAACGAGTAAGAGCTAGAGGAGGAGGAGAGGTAGAGGAGGAGAGATAGAGGAGGAGGAGAGATAGAGGAGGAGGGAAGGATAAGAAAGCGTAAGAGTTAGAAGAGGAGGAGAGAGGAGTAGAGGATGAGGGGAAGGAGAAGAACGAGTAAGAGTTAGAGGAGGAGGATAAATAGCGTTGTTGGTGATGACCACAAGCGCAGGAGAGGCGGCTGCGTGCGGCCGCGTGGTGCGTCCAGGAGGCATGCCGGGAAGGGGGCGTGGCCACCAGCGAGGTCCGCATCGGAATGCAATATCCGTTGAGCCAACGAAGCGGCTCGCCTTTCCGCTTTGCCACCCGTCCGCCCTGTCGCCTTTCCGTCCACCGCCGTCCATAAAGGAGCCTCTCAGTGGAGAAGTGTCTGCTCTTCAGAACAAATCCCCACAATATAGTTTTCCTTTTATTGATACGGAATGATCGCCACTATAGAGAATTCTCTGACAGTTACAATACGGTTTCATTCATTTATGAAGTCAATTTTTTCTCGCATACGCTTAGAGATGATGATGATACACTGCACGTTGTATCAAAAGTATTTTGAGTCATTTAGTGATTAAAGAAAATTTGCACTTTAAAATACTTTTCAAAAGTGTTTCAGTACATTGCGAAGCTAAAATAAAGTTTCAAGATTCATTCCGGAATTACAAATGTGCAATAATTCACATGTTACTTCACAAGAGACTTTCACATAAAAACTCTAAATCTGAATTTTATTCAATTTCGTAACTAAAGACGCCTGGTATTCAATCCTGCATATATTTCTTAAGAAAATTCATCTTAATCGTCCACCTGCATCTCGCGGTTAGTTTTCCTTCACTCTTTCTTCCAACTACTTCCCTGTCACGTTTAGTTACCTGAGAAAGCTTAGCCGACTCCATTACGTTTGCGAAGTGATATAATTATAATCGATCAATTAATCATTATTATTCTAAGACTAAGGGAAATGTAGAAATCATCTTTTTACTAAGGAGGGTAAACAAAAGGATGGAGTCCTTTCGGAAGGCAAGCAACGGCTTAGGAAAAGCTGACCGTTGGATGCAGTGGGTATAAAGCCTATTCATCTCTCGGTAATGAGGAGTAAGCGATAACGTACGAAGTAGATCGAACGTTGCGTCTCAAAGAGAGACAAATTGTGGCGCATCACGTAGGGGAAAACTGCCACACTATCGCCTACTGGTGCATTAGCCTCCATTATGTGGACGATTGCATAGCCAGATAAACGGCATTAACTCGATTTTGACAACAGAATACAAAAAAGCCTAGACATATCAGGAATTTAAAGGATTGGCGAAAAGTTAGCAACAAAGCAAAACATTTTCAATTTTTCAAAAAACGTTACGCTCACTGTCAGACAGGGCAGCTGGCGCCTCTGATGCTGTTTATCTTTGTATATGGGCGAAGTTTTGGAGGCGCTGGATCGGAAGGGCCGGGGTGGGGTGGGATGGGGCGGGGTGGGCGGGGATGGGCGGGGATGGCTGGGATGGGCGGGATGGGCGGGGATGGCGGGTGTGGGGTGGCGTGGGGTGGGGTGGAGTGGGGTGGGGTGCAGGGTAGGGTGGGTGAGGTGGGTGGGATGGGTTGCTGCGGGGTAGGGGTGGGGCGGCGTTGGGGGCGGCGTGGGGCGGGCGTGGGGCGGGCGTGGGGCGGCGTGGAGTGGGGCGGGGCGGGTCCTGTGCCGGGCCGTCGAGTGGGCTGTATGCTTTGCTCTCGAGCCAAGGCAGCCCTCGACAGCTCTTCTGGCGCTAAGGCACGAGGCAAGGCAAGACCTGGTCTGGCGACGCGACGGCACGGTAATAGCCCACGTTCTTTTATACGTGTCACAACTTTTAAAGCGATATATTCAAAGTGAGCAAAGTCCGTATTTCTCCTCAAAGAAGGGAGTTAAATTAATTCACTTTTCATGTTATGCTACTTATAATTGAATTCTATTTATTCCTACAGTTGGTCAACGATTGAATTCATTCAAGATTCTCAATCGCTTTTCCATCAATTTTTGTAGTCTTTATACTTACTCTCTCTATTTTTCTCTATTTAAAAAATCTACTGTTATAGCTGGAATTTATACAATAAAAGGCCGAATAAAATTCAATTATGTCTTATATTACTCGCTTTGGCAAAACACAACTGCTCTTTACGAGGTGATTTAATATTCGTAAGCGCCTCCCGATCTGCTGAAAGCTTTCCGGATATATCTCAATGACGTAGGAGATAAAATCGAGTCTATTGGAAATTGTAACCAAGCAGATAACCATACGATAAGCCGTATGTGCTCAGTGAGTTTCCTATTCATTTGTAGTTAGATATAATTGTGATATTAGCATTTTCGTTAAATATTAAGTCGGAAAATGTATATTATATATAACACTAAACTGCATATATTCGTACATTAACAAATTTATATTAAAAAACCAAACGGAAAAATACAATTAGATTGTTGACAAGTATTCTTTATAAGGAATATAAAATATTATGAGTGTTCATTTCTCATCAATTCCCTTGCCACTGCTAGTTTCCATTTTTAAAATTGTGGAATCTACAATTATGTTTTAATAATATTTTTGAATGAATCCCACTATGTGTAGAACTATCTGTTGTACATAATTCTATCCAACTTTGACATGCGCTAGCTAATCCCTTTAATGCTTGTTTCCTTCCTTTTCTGACATAAAAAATGAATATTTTGATCTATTTATTCTCTCTTTTCTTAGATGCGTAACAATGAGTATGTCTCATCTTCGGTAGCTGTGATAACTTCGTCGATGTTCACACAAGCTACAGCATCTAACTCTCCACGTTTTGCTTCCATTGCACTTAATTATTAGTGCCAAATCTTCTACCCTGTTACAAACGGGGCATATCACATATTCGTTTTACATAATATTTACTTCTGTGCTTAGAAGTCTCCCAAAATTTCCAACTTTTTTCCACAATCAGTGTAATTAAACAAAAATCAGTTTCGCCGTTATTAGCCCAATACATCGAATGCATTGAATGAGCAAAATTTCAGTGCTTAGAAATTAATGGAATTGTTTAGTCATTAGACCGCTACACAATGTTATATAATTATTCGTGTCCAGGAGAAAATTCTCAATGAATGGCAAATGAAATGTATAGATCTACTAAATAAAACATTCCAGAATTCATGATTTTTCTGATATCAATGATTGCTACCTATAGAATTTATTTAAGTTAGTGAAACTTTATATCCCTTTTAGTTTAATGCACAGTCAATTTAATAAGTCATTCACACTCAATGATATTAGTTTTACGGTAAATTTGCAAGTGTTATCTGACGAGGTTATTTCCTGGTACCTTCTTATTCGATTATTCTACCTAATTTGTATTCAATATTTATATTTGCATTTAACTCGACAATGACCCCCTACGATGTATCAAGATGGCCCCGTCAATAACTAAAGTTATTGATGAGTCAGATACACTATCTTTACAGAGGCTCGGTTATGAACATTTACCTTGGCTATTTTGCTTTCCTTCTCACGTGGGATTGGAAATTTACTTTACTACTACCAAGGAGTAACAATAATTACTTCAAATTAAAAAAAACATTGCAATCTGTATTCTGCTGTGAACACAAACATCATATATGTACCTACATAGCATTTTATAATTACAACTCAAACAATGTTGCAATAAAACCCATATTATTGTTATTTACTATTCTTTCCCTGAATTCGTCCCCTTGCATGATCGGCCCTTAACCTTCCTTAAATCTTAATTTAGAAATTATTATTTTCATCCAAAACATGATAATCATACGTTTATAGAATACACGCAACCACAAAAACATTATGTTCCCTTTTTACTCGTAGTAACTTTCCTTTGGCGTTCCTCAGCACTCTTGAACGTCATTCGTCGTACACTTAAAGTTACATTTTACTTGAAATCCGGTTGAGACTAAGGCATTTTCTCCTCTCACACACGGAGTTATAGTTTTCTGTCTACTTACAATTTTTCTACTATTGACTTGTTTACCTAACACTACCAAATCATAAACGGGTCTCTGCCATTCGAACGCTACATCGTCATAACATCTGCTTCCGCCCCTCACCGCGTCGGAATATCGTCTGCCCTGTTAGTTTGTCTTATGCACTCTTCTGTCTTATGCGCTCTGTCGTCTTGTCCGTGCGCGATGGTGCCCAAGTGCGTTTCTCCCTCCCCCAGTGCGCAGCCTATGCTTATATTCTAAATTTTGACTGGTGAATGTCATTCTTGCGCTTAATTAATGCATAATTAGTATACGTAATTAATTAACTAACTAATTAATTAACCATTGATTAATAAATCATTTAAGCGCTTATTTATTAACTATTAAACCCCTTATTTATTATGCATTTATTTATTAATTATTTAAGCAATGATTTATTATTTATAATATTTATTTTCATTTATTATTATTTATCATATTTTCATTTATTATTATTTATCATATTTATTTTTATTTATTATTATTTATCATATTTATTATTATTTATTATTTTTGATTATTTATTGACTATTATTTATTTATTATCTGCTTATCCATTACTAACTACTTTTGTAATTTACTTCACTCACGGAACTTTCTCACATTCCCTAATTTGCTCTATTTTATGTCGCCATTCCCTTGTATTTTCATTAGTTATTACTCGAACATTGCTTCTCCTCTAATCTCTATTTTCCTGTTGTTCTGTTAATATATGTTATCCGACTTTGTCGTTCCTTTGCACACACTGTGTGATAAATAATCACAGTAACATCAGAAACTGTCGATTTCATTGTAATTCTCCTCAAGTAAGAACTATTTGCAAATTGAATACACTCAAGTCTACATTTTAAAACGTTTCCGTATGTTTTACCATCATATATGTTTTATTTATATTTTCTGCGCCACCTTTTTATGCTGATTCCTGGAATTTTCTTTTCATTATATGTTTGTTTTGTCGGAGGGTGTTTATTTGTACATTCATGCGTTCAACGCAACCACGAAAACATTGTGAGCTAAAAAAGTAATAAATGTCGGCACTCATCGCTTTACGCACAAAACATCAAATTGAATTGATCCCAGTTATCAGTTTCACACCCTTTTTGCTTGCATTTCTATCTCGCAATGAATGATTAATGAACGATTGGCAATGAAAAACGCGATGATATTTTGTTGCGTTTGAAAACATTCATATAAAATTTCAGTTAAAATTCGAGACAATCGTTTCATTTTTAGGAATTATTGTTTATGAACACAAGAGAAATTAGTTAGTAAAAACAATCATTGGATAAAATTTATTTTGTGCAATGCATATTATTCCAACTGTAACAGCTGGAGAATATTGCTGTTAGCAATATTTGGTTGTATTTCTTATATATTGTGATCAAAATCTACAAAATGGATTTGTTGCCTATATTTCAAGAATATGGTCTTAGTTTTGAATAATATTCAATAGTTTTAACACATTATCTCTCGATTCAGACCAATTGAAAGTATTCTCTCGAGTACAGTGAATAAAACCCTCATTTCGTTTTAACAGGGAACTTGTTTCTATTTCTTTCTTTATAGTAGTATTTTAGATGTAGGAATCATCTTCATGTACTTCAATTTACCGATTTCGTAATCAATGAAGAATTCTAGTTTGAACAGAATCTCTTATTATTCTCAATAAATGAAATGTTTGGGGCGTTGATACATTGGGAAATTCTTACATTCTCTTGAAGACTTGATGAAACTTTCTAACAGTTATCGACATCTTGTATCGTCACCAAAACCAATTTCTCATTTCGCCACCATCTCACTATAAATTGAAACACGTTAAACTAATTTTTCCCTAATATTTTTCATTTTCATAATAGCCAATCACATGTTACACACTGCCGCCATTTCAAATTTTGATGAACCAATATTAAACTTCATTAAAGAAATATCACATATACTGTCTGATATCAATCATTTCCGCCGCAAAGAAAACGTTTCAATCAATAAATATGAAATTTTAATCATTCCAATACACTGGTAATTTGAAAGCAATAAATTTTTATACTTAAGTATATTTTTGAAAGCGCAAGGTACTTTAAGCTGAGTTATTATTACAGTGAGTACATCGAGAGAATATTTGAAAACATCATATTGCGTTTACGTTTTACTTATCAATCAAGGCTTAGTTTTACTTACTACTTACATTATTCCGATTAATGGAAACTCACACATGCTGAATATTGTCATTGAATATATTATAGTTTTCAATATTTTGAGAAATTCAGATATAACAATTAAACATACATTTTAGTTTATTCTCTTTGTAGATTCAAATATTGCAGGTGCTACTTTTTTAGAGCAATGGGAAGCACATGCATTTCGTTGTTTTAAAAAGATATGTGTTTAGTACAAATATAAAATCACATTTATTAAAAGAAACGATAATATTTCCATAAGTGAATAATAAGGTCGTACTGATTGTGAGTTGAATGATCAAGTTCAAAGATTCCAAACACGCAAATTCCATCTTTCTCTTTTTCTACGTCTCTCTCACCCTAGAGACTTCTATCCCTCTGTCTCTCTCTTCTCCCTCTC
>BOPP01000006.1:11770347-11827069 GCA_017312745.1 Gryllus bimaculatus
TATACAATTCTACAATAAAACTAATTGGTTAAAACTTTCAAAAACTTACATTGCTTTCCAGAAATATCAAGTAGCCACGTGTCTTACCTAGAAAGAAAAATAAATATTAACGTTCTTTATGTAAAATTTCTTTTGACATTAATAATACAAGAAAACTATGTGGTTTTATTTATATTAATTTCAACAAAACTAATGATCATCATTTTTTAACAAATAGATAATAACAAGTACATTATGACTAAGCATCACTCCTAAACAACAACGGTGCTAACAGTAAATGAAGCATATTACCTATTTGAAAATTTTATAAGAAGTAAATAGGTTGAATCTATATTGCATATAAGTCAAATTAATAAATTGTTGCTGGAATTTTCATTAAATTATATATAAGATTAGGTCAATTATTGAAAACAGGCAAGAACAGTGTTCAAAATATTTTGTCTGACTTTATGTATTTAGTTTATTTCATATATACTATTTATTATTTATATATTTTTAATAATTAATAGCTACTTTTCTGACAAATTCTTAACACATTTTTTCATATTGTTCGAAACGTGAAACATTTAAAATTCTGATACGGTTATTAATATAAGATTTAAGATAAGAATAAATATATATTTTTAGAACGCAACCGTGCGCAACTTGTTGGAACGAGCAGAGGCGTTTGGGAGCGGTGGGACGGTGATGGGCACGGGCTAAGGGCTTTGAGTCCACAGCCGCTATGAATCTGCAGTCAGAGCTCTGCGCACAAACTGGGGTGTGACGCGATTTCATCGATTTGCTACTCAAACACGAGGAAAAATTATCGCCATAAAGTGTAGTATTTACGAAAATCGTCGAGCTCATTCCACCTGGATCATTTGAGTTGTGGGCAGGTGCGACTTTCAAGAAATCAATTTCAAGGTGGACCGACGTTTGAATTAATGTTGGAAAACTCTAGTAGTTGAAGTTTAATATACAAACGCAGCAAATGCGTTTCTAACTACACATGACGTAGTATGCAGACGTAGGTTGGGATGGGGAAACAAAGGTTTCGTTCGCAAAGACGTAATGTAAGTTCATTTCCCTAAAATTAATCCTTGACACTTGGTAAACAAATTTTGTGAAATTCTTAAAGAGATTCGATTATAGACACTGCTACTAAGTACTCTCTAGTGATATTTCACGATGTGATTCTCACGTGAACGCTTCTAAGAGATGTATTCTCATGGTGACTTCCGTAATGTGTTGTGTGTATTTGGTAGTACGACTGACAACATGGCTTTATATAACAACCTTAGCTAACGGCAGTTGCTTCTCTGCAAATTAGCAACTAGAACAGGTTTTATAGGAACAAAACACTAGTACAGGTAGTGAATAAACTGTAGGCTCTTAAACGAATATGTGTGCCGAACTTGTCTTTTATCTAATGTAGTGACTGTACCTGTACATATGAAATACGCTTCCTTCCATATATGCAAATGACACGGGCATCGACAGGAAATTGACCGGAATATATTTCGTATGTACCAGGACTCTGCCTGCAATCTTGTGGACTTCAACGATTATTATCAGGGCAAGGAACTGCTTTTTTATTTTGCTTATTTAGCGTCAAAAACTGTTAACAATTGTTTTGGCGAACAGTGGGTGTTCACATTGGACAGAAATATTAGTGCCTGCATGCCCTGGGTAAAAAAGGTAAAAAAAAATGAACCGCCTACACCGAAATCGAAGTCAATTGTGAAAAACCTCAAGAAACATTACGCACATACGCGGTGGCCCGTACTAATTTTCACACCAATAAAGATTAGTGTGTGGTAAAACTCGTGGTAAGCGTACGCTTTTTAATATATTTTTTCAGTTAATGTCTGTCATTTATTATCTTGTTTTAATTGAGTTAAATTTAATGTGCTTAAATTTGATTTGCCTGCCAATGTAAGTTCAATCCTCAGAGTATAGTATGTGACAACTGTTAATCCGAGAATAAATCGGGAAAAACTGCACTCAGAGTAGTTAAAAACTAATGCTAAATGTATTTACCAACACAATTCAATACTTTTCTGCAAAGTTTGTGTTAAAATGTTTCAGTTTTTAAGTTATGTCAAAGTAAGTCCCCCGACATTTATATGTCCACAGCGTTCCTAAGAACCTCCTTCACCCAATCCTGACCAAAGATCGGCATGCCAGAGGCCCAACTGGTGGGTTACCGGTTTCAACAGCCAACCCGGAGCTTGGTCATTCGCTACTCACTGTCTCCACCTTGAAGCTAACGGTGCTAGTTGCCGTAAAACAAAGGGTCCGGGTGGCTGTCTACAACTCTCCTTCAGAGATCACGCCTTACAAACAGAAGAAAAAACGACTGGGGCGATACCCCGCTGGTGCGAGGAACCTGGTTGGTGAAAAGCCCCGCAAGAGGACGAGTAGTTGCGCGTCAGATCCTTTCATCCCGCGCTGAAAAATCATGCCACCGCCCGCGATAAAACATAAACCACACTTACGGGATTAATGATGTAAGCCTCGGCGCGCCAGAAATCACTAATATATTAATACTTGCGGTACCTTCTGCGGTGCACATATATCATTATCGTTCATTTGAATGTTACTCTGAACAACTATCTGCATGGACAGCTTCTAAGATAAGATTGCTATATGTTTGATGGCAGACATGAGAGTAAGAGAACGCCGTACTTTCCATAAAGCAATTAGGCATGGTGTCGTTTACACATTTTTACTAAAAAATAGATAAGAGTTGAAAAATGAAACAATTGGAATTAAGAAAGACTCTAATAATAAAGGCATTGAACGATGAAACAGATTCTTTACCTAAAAGTTATAAGTGGGAAAGAAGTATGCTTTTGTCCTTCGTTGATCCTTAACTCCTCGATTGGAATGTAACCGTTAATGGCAACAAATGTGTGTTTACCTTCTTTCATCCATTCACTAGTTTACAATAAATTCAGAAAGTATGTGCATTCACTTTTATCTTATGCACACAACTCTCCAATAAATATCAGTACATTATTTTTATGTATTTTGTAATCAATCCAATTAAATTAGAGCTAAGTTTAAACCATTGGCCTGTGTAATAAACTCTTACTTACTTAATTATAAATTGATTCTCGAGGTCGCTTATGACCCAGTTGTTCAAAAGCGACCCAAAAAAACTCTTACTTCACTCTTGATCATTCATGTGTAACTACCCTGCTCTTTTGCCCTGATATAACACAAGCTAATACTAAACAATAAATGCTTTGAATAGTTACGGAATTAATCTCTTACATAGTTATTCCTGGATTGGCAATATTCCTCGAATACTACTCGCCATTAGTCAGGTGCTCAAACACAAACGTTCCACTGTGAATAATATAACACATACACATAATAATACACTTCGTGATTCTTGTGTAGAGAAAGCAACGGTTTTCAGATAGAGATGTGACTTTTGAGTGTTAAGTTTATTGGTTGCACTATCGATGGATATATGTGACTAATGCTGCAATGATATTATGTACAGTACAGTCAAGTAGTTATATTTTAATCTGTACCATTTAGTAGCTAGGTTTGCCAACTTTCATAGCAAAGACCACAAAGGACATCGTACCAAAAGTCGAACAAAAAAAACATTAAAACATTTGAAAAGGGAGATAAAGTTTACGAGATAAAATTTTAGCTCAATTACATTGATAATTTCTCGATATAACTTCTCGAGTTTTATTACACGAGATATAACATGAGCTTTTATACAATATTAAACTAGACGAAAACAAAATAGTTGATATGCGAGACGAGAGGATATTTGTAAGTATGATTGCAGTCCCGCTTCGCTCTACTGCGCATTAAATGTGTAACAGCAAACTATTTGTTACAAGTTAGTCTGAAACTATCAACTCCCCCCACCAACCACTCGCCCCGCGTCCGTCTCTCTCTCTGCTCTTCGTCCCCCCCCCCTCGCTTCGAGCCCTCTGGCAGTCGCCGCCGCCAGCGCCTCTGCTGGTGCATTTCTGCTTTCGGGGGGGGGGGCATTTCGCTCAATTGAAGCCGACCGCGCTTGCGCAGTTACATCACAGTCACGGAGAACGCGCCTGCCATCGCTCGCAATTGGACGAATTTATCTTCCTAAACGTGACCGGCCGGCGTTTAATCTGGAATTGAAGTACGCGTGTTGCTGCCGTTGCTTCAACTGCGACCGAGCCCGATCGCTAACGGTTGTTGGTTCCTGCGAAATGAGAGGGAGAGAGAGAGAGAGGAGATGACGAGAGAGAGAGAGAGAGTGAGAGAGAGAGGGGGAGGGAGGGAGGGAGAGATAAAGAGACAGAGAGGGAGGGAGAGAACGAGACTGAAAGAGGGGGGAGATAAAGAGAGGCAGATACTGCCTTTCTCTCTTCTCTTTCTCTCTTTCTGCCTTTCTCTCGCAGGGAGGAAGGGAGAGGGAAAGAGATAGAAAGAGGAAGGGGGAGGGAGAGGGAAATAGACAGAAAGAGGAAGGGGGAGGGAGAGAGAAATAGAGACAGAGGGAGGGAGAGGAAAAGGGAGACAGAGGGAGGGAGAGAGAACGAGACGGTCAGAGGGAGGAGGAGGAGGAGGGAGAGAGAAAGAGAGAGTGTGAACGGATGCAGGAGAAGTATGGAAATGTATTGCGTAGTGAGTTTGGAAGGAAAAATCAATAAGCGGTCGAACAGCGTACGCTACAATATTGCCAGATGTGATGGAAATGAAAGGGCGTGTTTATTCACACCACAGCTTGGACTGCACTTTGGTAACAACTTCATCACCGATCGGGGTAAATGAAATCGGATGGTGTCAATGCCAATAAAGCTACAAAGTTCTGTAAAACTCAAGTGAACTGAGGAATAATTTATCTGTAAGAGATTTTTCACAAGCTACTTCAGATATCAAAATACCGGGAATAAGTATCTCGAGCAATGAATATGTGAATTATGTTCACAATAAAGAACGTAAGACACGCTATTACGTTCTTTAAAATTTTAATATATCTTTCTGAAGTAGTTAATGAACTATATTATCATTAATGTGATTTGGAAATTAAACTTTGAGGATTAGAAGTCCACGAGTACAGAAAATTGTAATATAACCAAACATTACACTCGTTAGAGTATCCACCTCCAAATATAATTTGATAAATCTCACCAATAAAAAATTCCCCTAACACACTAACATTTTAAAGTTTTTATATTCTGATCAGGTGGTGTTATAACATTTATTCATATCAGAATTAAGTATCTCTATCACTAACACAGAATTAGTAAAATAAAATAAACTACTTCTGGTTACTTCCAATGATTCTAGTTTTTAGATATCTATTACAATTACAACAAAAAATAAAGCCATCCAACTTAAATTATTCATTTCCAATTAAAGTCCTTAACGATGTTTGAAAATATGCACAACTGCATAATTTTCGAGTAACTTTTCTATTATAACATCTACATTAAGATATTTTAAGAGTTTTTTGATTCAATCTTTCCTTGTTTTCGATTTAAATATATGTTTGAACATGATAAAATACATAGACACCATACAGTGGAACAAAGTTCTAATCACTGGAACACACAGCTAACTTCAACGTTAATTTGTTTCCATCTTCACAGGAGAGTTCAGAATAAAAGTGACGAACTATGAAGATCAATGATGCATGAAGCATTAGAAGCGTCAATGATGATGCCAATGATGATGCATTCTTTGCCAATGAACATGTAGTCGTAAATCTAATGTAACGTAATAGCAAGAAACTATCCTCGTGAAATGATTGGTATCGCACCCATGATCGATAGGCAACTCTTCCTGCGCGGGTATTGGGCGGATAGACGAAGTCTCAGGCGTCGGCGTACCTAATGGCAGTATAAAATCTTCTTCTTCCCCTCAGAAATTCGGCTACTACCTCATCCGTACTCACAGCGTATCTCTATCTTCTCCTTGGTATTTCTTCATCTCGTATTCTTTCTGGTGCGTAACACAAAGCTGCCTTTCGATGTCTATTATCATCTACTCTCTCTACACGCTTTAGCCATCTTCGATTATAGCCTTGCATTCTAGTTTTAAATGCAATCACTTGTAGGTCTTTCCTTATTACATAATTTTGTATTCGATCTTACCTTGTATATCCTGTTTTTCACAATGACAACTTTTTTATTGTTCTGTTTTTACTACCAAAATTTCTGAAAGGGACAGCCCTTATCTTTCATGCAAGCGTAGTAACGATGATCCAGGCTTCCATCGCGAGGCAAGATGTCCACTTGTGTGTCCACGTGTGTAACTTTCACACGTGTGTAACTTTCACACGTGTGTAACTTTCACACGTGTGTAACTTTCACACGTGTGTAACTTTCACACGTGTGTAACTTTCACACGTGTGTAACTTTCACACGTGTGTAACTTTCACACGTGTGTAACTTTCACCCCGCATCGCCCCGCATCGCCCCGCATCGCCCCGCATCGTCCCGCATCGCCCCGCACGGCGTCGCGTCGCGTCGCGCGCTTTTAACCTCAAAAGGCTGCGCGCGGCACCGACTAACGCAATCTGCGCGCGCGGCGAAGGCGCCGCGAGGGACGACGACGAAGGGTGGGGGGGGGCGGAGAGGCGACGAGGGCGTAGACGTGACGCCGACGCCGCGCACGTCCAAGACGAAGAAGAAGAAGGTCGAACGTCAAAGCGCTTTCACGACAACCGCGGCCGGGCCACACGAGATGGACGAGCTGACAGCGGAGATCGTCAATAGACAAACGTTGCAATAAATCGTCTACTGGAGAATCTCAGACTCAAACTTGATGAGGCAAAGGATTCTGAATTATTTTGCAGGCATTCGCTTGTCTTTAAACGAAAACCTCGCGTTTTCTTAAAGCGTAAGCACAAGTATCGACAGAATATGGCACTGAATCCTCTCGTCAAATTAGAGCTCTTTGGTGCACCAACTAAATGTCTTCAAACACTTCTTATCCAATAGAATGTTTTTCGGTCACGGTACATGGCCGGTCGTTGCCAAATCCGAGAGCTAATTTTTGCCGGTGTCCCTCAAGGTTCTTATATCTCCCCACTACTGTTTGTCCTTTACTGTAGTAAAGTTGTAATTGTACTCTAAAACATCACCGGCAATTCACCAACAGGACCTGAGCTTGAAACTAATCAGGCAAAATTTTATTTCGAAACTTGTATTCAAATTTTTCAAATCCGCAACAAAAGCATTTGCTTTAAAATCGTTTACACTTCCGTTCCCACTGTTCTTAAATAATTTTTTTAATACCGAAATCTATAAAATATATGAATTAAAATGAAACACAAAACGTTACTGGAAACAACACCGAATCAAGTTAGCTGTAAATCCGTCAATTATTTGCGAAGTTGGGTGTAAACTGGACAAAAGAAATATCAATAAATACACTCTTGTCTATTTGCTTCTTCGTTCTCAATATATTTGTATTTACGGTTTTACAATTCGGCTAAAAAGGAATTCGAGTTGATATTGATAAATGATGTGTGTGTGTGTATCCTAACAATCCTTGAATCATAAAACAAGCAAAACCCTTTTACACGATAATTACAAACGTATAATATTCGATTCATTCATCCCAAATTCGATGAGTCTTCATTTCATCATATAAAATCACCGTTTGCAAATTAGTTTCTAACCTGTTAAGATTTTTTCTTTTCTTTTTGAATGAAATATTATATCTTGTTCTTCCTTTATAAATAATAAAGTTCCCGGGCACTTACCTTTGGTCAGATGTTCCACCTCATTAGGTCGTTAAATTTGCTCCATTACCACATTCTATGAACTTTGGAACTATTCCTCTGGATTTAAATTACGTTGCTGTGCGAATTATCAAACAATTAGGTTTTTTCTTTCACTTCTACTGGTTTGTAATTATTGTGATCGTCTCTTTTTATCTCTGATTAGCTGCCCTTCATCTGTTCATCTACCTTATAATATTTTCTCGTCTAATTAAACAAATATTTATACAGTACATAAGTGTAAGCTTTCACAGGAATATTTATTTTCTCTTCGTAAACAATAGACGTTAATGAAGGTTTACACACACATAGTTTATTTTTCCACGGCGGTATGTACCAACTCTATCGTCCGTGTTTTATACATAGCCCTTTACATGTCTCTAACAATGATCTTTATATTTTATTTATGACGTATCCGTTACCTCAATTATAAACAATTTAAATTTTTTTAAAAAAATACGTTCACTGAATGTTGCTAAAATTTAGTCTATCTTATAATGTCAATTACATTGCAGAAGAAGAACTGTAAAAACGTTACTATAGAAAAGTACAAGATATCAATTGCAAAGAATATCAAAAACCTCAACGTAGTTTCATGTCATTCAGTATTTACTCTGTAAGACAAACGAAATAATGATAAAGGTTTACTAATCTCGGAACAAAAAAATCGTTATTCATAGTTTACATAGAGTGAAACACGTTTCTGAATTTGTAACTGTAATGTTTAGATTTTATCAACATCACAGAATGTGACTGTTTCAAAAATAATAAAACGTTTGTATACAATGTCAACTATATTTGCTCACCGCGTGCACACTTTGGCATCACATCGGGCTCCTGTTTCTCAATGACGAAGAACGCTCGGAGGAATAGGCGCTTGCGTCGTCCGTCGGGGGTTGCGGGGTTGTCAAGGGCGTGGGCAACGTCGTTAGCTTAGAGTTTCGCTACCTGAATTGGAACTCGTGTCCTTAGGACCACTTGTGCCCAAGAAGGGCATTCTCTAACAATATTCAGGGTGTACAAACCCCGTGGGAACGATGGTTTGCGCCGTGAAAAGTGAGTTTTTTTTCTAATAAATTCCCGTGCTTGGCGGCATCTTATTTTTTTCACAGCATATATAAATAGTTAATCTAAAGAAAATAAAGAAGTTAGATTTTGACCTGTACCTTTGAAAGGTCTCTTGCAAAAGGAAGGAAAGTTTTGGCATGCCGAACATTTCCACAAGCTTTTAAATGAACTGAAAAAAATGGAGTACAAAATTACAATAGTAATACTTTGAGATTTTAAAATTGTACCCCTGAAAATGAATTTTCCTATATGAGTTTATTTACGTATTCTAAACTTGCTTCCGCCAACCATGTTTATTCACAAATACGTGTTGTCTGCTCGATGTTAAAGAGTGGGCAGAGAGTCTCTCCTTCACACGTTTCCGATCCTGAATCTAGTAACATAGAGCGCGGCTCTCTAACCACTTCCGGGAAGTGAACGTAAATCTGGTCGATATATGTGGAATGACGACGCTAATATTGCAGTAGTGCGGTTTGGCTACTGGGCTGCGTTGAGTTATAGAAGAGAGATCTCGTGTATTGAAGGGAAGTTTTGCAGATTGTGGGCTTGTACTATGTATGAAAACGCAAGCTATCCGATCTCAAATCATTATTCATTTAAATCATTGTTTATTTTTTCATACTTGCATTCTAATATCTAGTACCAGTTCTCTGCTTGGTTGCCAATATCCAGCTTAAAATATGGTGATAAGAAGTGAAATTTGGAGTGATAGATTTTTGTGCGAGAAAATTCGAAGAGATGTTACATCCGTCCGTTCTAGCTTTATTGAACGTTTGTATTCATATTCCTGGTATATAATGACATTTATTATCTTTACTTATATCTAATTTTGGCCGTACGAAGTGTAACATAAAGGTGTCAGCTGTGGGTTGCAAAAGCTTCGATAATGCTAGCAGTACCCCGCGAATAAAGTTCTGCAATAAAATGGGACAGATGTGCTCTACGCTTGCCAACAATTTGCATAAGAGAGCAAGACGTCAAAAAAACATTACAAGTTCTAATGGAAGTGCCGGTGCATATATGACTGCAATTATATGTACGAGCAGGAATTATGTATTAATACATAAGCAAACTATTCACGAAATTAAACCCCCCTTCAGCCGTGGTCCCCCAGGCGCCCACAATCCGTTACACAAAAATTTATATTAGAATGTAAATATTTAAAATGTGTTCATATTATTTAAGTTGAAAAGTTTTCAATTCATTGTCGTATCCATTTTAATACGTTTGTTTAGGATTTTTATGTACAGGGCTCTTATTTGGCCATATTAAAGTCCCTTAACATATTAATCCGAACTTACCAGTTTCAATGCATGCGCAAGTGACAGTGCCAAGTGCGAGTGCGAGAGTTCAAGAGAAGTTGCGAGTGCATGTATGAGTGCACGGCAATAAATGCAAGTACGTGTGAGTGTGGAAGTGCGAATGCGAGTGTAAATGTGAGTGCTTGTGAAAATCGAGAGTAAGAGCGAGTCCAAGTGCGTTTACAAGAGAGAGAGACTTCGCTCGCGAGTACGTGCGCATTGAAGGTAGTCAAGCGTTTCTAAGTGCATGGCTGTGAAAGCATCAGGATGTTGTATGAAGTGAACCGCAGGGCGAAGATACGCTGTTGAAGCATGTAAGGAAAGATATCCGCCCCGTATCTCAGTTTGGAGAAACAATAATCATATGCGATTGTCTCTACAGGAGTTGCCAACCCAAGTTTCATGCTACAATGAGGCGCATTGGATACTCACGAGTGGCGCATTGTATTCAGACATCTACTTATTCGTATAAAGCCGAATCTACAAACATAAGTAATTCCGTATTCATATTTTCAACACTAGTCTTAGTTTAGTTTATTATATCATTCATAACAGCACATTCACTACATAAATAATCCTGGTACGGTATTTATTTGACAAAACAAATATCATCAGCGAGGACCACATTAGTCACGACGTCCATGCAATCCTCTCTCATCGTCCTAGATTGATCTTACAATAAATATGTATCTTATAACTTGATGTACGCGAATTAACTATGAGTGGCATAACCAAATTATTTTTTCTCTAAGCAAAGAAGATACTACCTTTATCCCTGTCCATATTTTTCAAGAGACGTCATTAACGTACGGTGGCAGAGAACGTGCTTGAGATGTGAGACGCATAGGCAAGCATATGCATCGTAACTAATGAGGTAAGAGGTTGTCCGCCCGTGGTCAAGACAATAGTAACGAAGTGACTCAATGACGAATGAGGCGGCGAATGAGGCAGCAAATGCCACGTCGGAGTGGGGTGCAATGCGGTGCAGAAAGGGGGGCGCGGAAGTAATATTTTCCGAATCATTTTTTGCAGCTCGAAAAAAACAATCGTCAGTTTCCTTCCTTGTAACAGCAATAGGAGCTATTAGTGCGCACGAGTGCAAGTGAAAGAGTAAGTGAGATTGAGAGTGTAGTACGCGAAAGGGAGAGTACGTGAAAGTCAGAGTACGTGAAAGTCAGAGTACGTGAAAGTCAGAGTACGTGAAAGTCAGAGTACGTGAAAGTCAGAGTAAGCGAAAGTGAGAGTAAGCGAAAGTGAGAGTAAGCGAAAGTGAGAGTAAGCGAAAGTGAGAGTAAGTGAAAGTGAGAGTAAGTGAAAATCCAAGTTCAAATGAGCTCATCTCTCGTGTCTTTCAGGATCTGCTTATAAAGTTCTATAAAATGTTCAGGAAAGAACGCGTAAAATAACCTTAGACTTCACACCATTCTAAAAAAACAGTATCTTCATCATCTGTAACACACTTATGACAAAATATAACACCCCGTTTCCAAATCGAATTCCTAAATCCACCTCCCATCTCATCACAAGCATCCAACAAATACGATTAGCCACAAAAACGACAACTCTAGCGCTACATCCACCGAGATCAAAAGTCGCGCACTTCCAAGTACGGCGCAACGCAGCAGATAAAGAACACGTCCCTTCCACGTCATTTCGGGCGTCTGAGCAGCAAACGCCGTCGCCGGCGCCGGCGCCCCTGCTCTTAGCTGCGCTTATCTCATTCAGCGCGCAACGCGTTTTTCCCGCAGCAGCCGGCTCCGAAAGCCGTGACACCCTTCGCTCGCCCTCGCCTCGCGCAAATTCAAGCAAGCGCGAGCGCGCGTCGCTCGCGAGCGCAGGCGAAATTTATCACTGTGACGGACGCCAGCGGCAAGAAGTTGCCGCGCCGCCAGCACCTCGTACTTCATGGCTCCCTGGCGTCTCCTGGCGCCTTGAGAGAAAGAGCGGGAAATGATTTGTTCGTTAAATGGCAGATGTTAAGGGGAACATATTACTTTTATATATTATTCAATTTTTTGTTATGTACGTGCGTTTTATAAGTTGATCGATTCATTATTTTGAGTTTCCGGGCGCAACAACTGCTACGATCATTAGACACTTCAGTGCAGTATAAGTTGTATTGTAAAGATGGCGGTGTTCCTCATCTACTGAAACCTGAAATTCAGCGCAGACCTACACGACGATTTGTGGGATTGTCATCCTGTTTTTCCACCAGTTGGGTTTGGCGCTATCGGGGCTAACTCGAAGCTCCCGAATGTTCTCTTGACATTTTCTAGAATACTGCTTCTAAGTGTGTGTGTGTGTGTGTGTGTTTGTGTACGGGGAGATTAGAGAACAAGGATGATGGAGGAAAGACTGCACACGTTCAGTGACCCGTTTGTGAAGGCACGGCTTCGAAATTCGTTAAGTATTGGTGATAGAAACCACGGACTTCTACCGATCAGAGCCCCCAGCCGCCAGAACTCGCCTCCAGACAGTGACCGAATTCGACCTAGCTACGTAGCTAGTGTCGAATATTCTGCACATTTCGTGATTCAAATCCTAGGACCTCCCGGAAAGAGATGCTACAGTGGCAACAGCTGTTCCTGTAAACCGGTATGTAGTAAGTACATACTACGATGGATTGCACTTTCGAGCCACGTATACTGGACTACAGCCAGGCAGGCGGCCACAACTCAGAAACCTACTATACACGCGTAAATGTTTACCCTGGAAATTTAGAAAGAATTTGCTAGTACGATCCTGAAACTATTCAAATTTAGTAGCCCATAAAAAAAACACAAAAAATAGAATGAGAGTTTTGATGAATAAGATCTCATAATTTTTCATTTACATCACCATCCTGCACGTGTACTCAGAACATTCAAGAACGATGTGGAATCCAGAGAACCAATCACGAATAAGGAATTGTTCAGAAAATCAGAAACTTCTGAAATCTCTTACAAAAGGCCAGTAAAAACGCAAAGGCAAAATTATGGGGTAATCTCAATCACATAGATGCGAGTCTTCGTGATACCGAGTAGATGCATAGTCCCTCAGCTCTACTGCGACAGTGAGAAAGAATCAAAGTAATATCGGAGCGAGCAACACACGTGTGTTAACTACGGACGTGGGTCTCTTGAACTTCTACATTCAAGCGACATTCAGTCCTCATCACCCAACTTATATCGGCCACAAATAATACTGTTCTGTGTGTCACATGCAAGGAGACTGCAGTGGGTCGTGGGTTCACACAGGAAGTCGAAAGGAGATAAAGAAAAGATCGTGTGGTGCAGTCGTCGCTATGAACCGGTTTATGAACTTAAAAAAACATCATCGTGGAAAGCTAAACCCTAGCCCTGAAGGAGCCGTTAACTTACTGCGCGGAAGGAGCAGGAGTGAGGTAGGGACGACCGCTGCCATCCGAGTCTTTCGACGACCGAACGCTTCCGTTCTGGTATACGACCGTTGAAAGAATGACGTGCTGAAACCTATGGGAATGAAGTAAAGCTCCTTCACAAATACACTGTTTTAATGCAAAAAAAGTTAAATTGTAAAACAGAATCAAAGATATTAGTTTATTTCTAGTAAAAATATTTCAAGAAGAAGAAGACAACTAAAAGAAGAAGAGTGATAGAGATTTATAATCACTGACTCGTGAGAGGTGCACGCATTCATGTGTGAGTGCGTGTGTGTGTGTGTATCAATTTCTATAAAAATTGCATGTCTTTCACTTGGGAAACATAAATTAGACTTATACATAATTGTAGTGTTGTTAATTAAAGCCTTAGATAAGAACTTTCTATCGGAGAGCTAACCTAACTCATTGAAAGTATAGAATCTCACGAGTAGTATGTAAACGGGTAAGTCAGTAAAATTTGGTCGTGACCTCAATTACCAAACAGGAATTGCGACCTGGTGCCCAATAGTAGAATACTTATTCAAAACGACATTTGATCAATGACCTCCGAAGAGCATTGTGCCAGAAGTTACCCCCGACCAACACGATACTTTTGTTGTAATCTTCCCTCTCTGTTGTATAATTCCCTCTGTCTCTCCTGTTGTATAATTCCCTCTCTGTAGCTTAGTTCCCCCTAAAAACTGCAGTCGTGCTAGGCGATAAATTATCAGTTGCTTGCAGCCGGTCTTCTACACCATTTTGAGTTTTCATTGCATTGTACGGCAAATGATTGATCCTTTAAATGGCAGCTTTCAAGTGAGACTCAATTCCAAATCACAGCCATAGCATTCCAGAAAGGGTTCTTAAAATCCGTTGGTAGTGTCATTAAAGTTTCGTGAACTGGAAGTTTCCGAGGAATTGCTTTTGAAACGAGGAGAGAACTTATAACGAATGTTCAAAATTTCAATCGAAATTAACAGCCACCACAAAAATTGCTGTGTTTTTTTTATTTTCAAAAGAAACTATTATGCATTACAACTACTTCGAGTCTGATGAGATAAAATGTAATTATTATTCGCATTAATTTGTAGTATTTTTATATTCAATATATTTTACCCACTATTCATAAAAATGTATTGTTAAATGCACCAAATGATGAAAAAATATTTTAAAAATAATCTATTAACGATTTAAATTAATCCCATGACCGTATTTTTAATAGTAGCACCGTTCTTTCTTACACCTGTAACCCCATTCTCTCATCGACCACGGTACAGTGCAGTTCGCTCTTATCGCAGTCGATATCGCTCCGCGCTGGACTGGTGCTCAGAGTTCTTATCTTACATCTTACATTGAGGCAACTGAGTGACTATAGTGTTCGTGCTAGTGTTAGTGTACAAAACAGCTCTGATCACAACTAGCTAAGAAAAGATAAAGAAAGATTAAAGATTAATGGCCTAGTCATTAATCCAGACACAGGCAACAACTATCTGAAGCCTGCGCATCGTCCAACAACGGCGACAAACGGGTGTTCACCCACGTGTCATAGATGACCAGGAAGTCGGCGAGGCTATGATATGAAGCTCGCTGGACGCCATTCCAACCAGCACGAGGAAGACAACCCTGACTACCTCAGCCAGATCTACGTGTCGTAATCGCTCCACTCACAACTGCTCAGGCGCAGAAAGGGTCAGTCCAGTGATAGTGAAAGTGATTCGAGAGTAAGAAATGAATAGGACAGTAACAATACGAGTGCAAAATCAAAAAACCACTGAGTTTCAATCATGTACTATAAGGAACAGATATCTGAGCTCGGCGAACAAAGTGACGAGCGCGAGGACAATAGGTTTCTATTCAATAAATGAACAAAATAATGACCTCACGAATTTAAACGTGAATAATAATTCCCATCTTTGTACCATACTAATGTTGAGATTTATAGAGAATAAGAATCATACAACCAGTTTACTTTCAACCATTGTCACATAAAATTCAAAGTGCTTTACAAATATCTTCGGACTTTAGACAGGCAATAATATCTAATCAGCACAAAAGAAACTCACACGTATAAAGACCCAGCAAATAAAAATTTTTCCATGGGGTCTTAAAATCTTCATACCATCTATTACCAGGAAAATTATATCAAGACTCAAGGAAAAGTGCCCATGTTATTAAGTAACTAGACTGTATAAGAGCAACATCTCCTCGGTAGTGGCAGCGAGCTAACGGTAGCCAAACATAGACAGTATATACAAATTAATCAATATTTGCAACCTGATTGTCAAGCAGAAAAAAAGGCGCAAGCCAGGTCTATACAATGCTCCGATGTCTAGATTTCGGGCACACCAGAACCAACTGCATCCAAATATAGCATGCATTATTGAGCGTAAGATTCATTATCAGTAATATTGCCCCAAAAGAAAACCTCCCTATTTGCAAAACCTGTAACGGTCCGCACGCGAGATCAGTTGAATGTACTTACTACAAAAGCTCGTAGAGACACCCCCCCAAATGACAGAAAGGATGTTCAAGTAGAAACCCAAATGTTAATCAAGCTCAATCTAACTTTCCAAACTATTCCTAATCTACCCAACCACTAGCGATCATACCAAACTTTACCCTACGACAATAATCGAATAGAAATCCAACAGGAATCAAACAACACAAACCAATATTAATGATCATAGCGACAATATTCAGGTATGATAATTCATTCATGACCAATAATAAACTGCTATTTCACATACATAATCAATCTAATTAATATATTATCCCACAAATCGTCAATAATATAAAAATTCATCACCGTCGTATTTCAATAGGAATCATGGCCACACAGCCGCATTAATACAATTAACTTGCATAAACTGGAATGCAATGGCATACAACAAAAAAAAAACGAATTATTTTACTTCCTTAAAGATAAAAGAAATCAAATATCGCGTGTTATACTGGACACACCTCAATCCCCCACACTACTTCGCATATGCCCGGTTACAATGTAGTCAGAACAGACGAATAAATGCTATTGGGGGAGATGTCCTCTATCCTTGTGGATAAATCAATACTACTAACAGCAAACATACCAAACCACTCCTGGATTAGAAAGCGTGTTATTAAAAATATCTGCTTAACACAGAGTATACACCATTATACAGCATACAAGTTCCTAACAAAAAAAATTCAAGAAACCAAACATCGCGAGCACTATTTACATCAATCACCCATACTTTACTATTAGGCAGATTTGAATTCACAAACACCACTGGGGACAGATCAACACAGCGCATGCAAACATTTACAACATTATAACGAACGCAAATTATACATATTAATTCTACAGAACAACCTACTACGCATACCGGACTCAAAATAAACACTCAGACAACATTATACATTTGCTATCACCAACGATCGGAACTACATTTTTATTCACCGGCCTAACGAACTTGACTCCTGCATCACTCCCTGTAATATACTAGCACATACCAACACGCGCCAATACACCACCTCACATTAATACTAAATCAACAAAACGGAAAGAATGTAGAAAAAAACATATTTATCAGAACGCCCAAATTCAGGAATCATAAAACGCTTAGAAATAGAAGGTGAATAGCATTATAAACAATATCAGTAACCGACAGGTTGTTAATCGCTATCAGAATCAAAGTTAACATTAAGCAAATAAAAAAAAAATCAATACTAAATTGCCAGATCCATAATAACCATATTAAAACCGAAAACAGAACAAGAAGACTTTGACATTAAAGAATAGTCCCAATAGTAACAAAAGACTTACACATCCTAAACAGATAACAAAAACGCATTAAAGGACACCACCGACAGCATCTCAATTACAACTACAACCATTTAATTAATCCCTAAGGTAACAAAACTACTCTACTTTGGAAATTTACTAAAACACAATGTTAGAGAAGCAAAAGCAACATCCTCTATAAGACTGGCATCTGCGAAAAAATTTTCCCTATAGACAAGCGTAGCATTAGTGACTTCTTTGAAAAGTCTTTACGCCTCATAACACGTCCAGCCCACACCAAACATATGACAAATTGCAAACTCGAGTGTCTCCGTTCCGAATATTAATGTTCGCACAAAAACAAAAAATGTAGTATTCACACAAATGAAGAATTAGGAATTTAATAAATCTCCCCTCAAAAAAAACCACTGACTTATGGATAATTATTTAACAGATGAAAAGTTATTAAAAAACCTACCCTCCCAACAATAGCTTCATAAAAATATTTATTAATCAATTATTAATGATTAGGTATACATCCAATTACTTTGGAAACTAATAAAATTATTCTATCACATAGCCAAATAAAATCACAGTAATCCGAAAATTGACAGACCAATCGTTTGCTGCCATCTGTCAAAAAATTTTGAAAACTAATTACTGAAAATATTAACAATTATTTAAACCAAACAGAAAACATACCCCAACATCAGTTTTGGCTTTTATTAATCAGTTTCCACTTCACACCAACTTCTTAGACTAACTGAACACATCATTCAGCATAACAAGATAAAAAGCACAATAAAGCACCTATCCTGGACATATCACAAGCCTTTGACAGAGTTTGGCACAAGGCCTTATATTTAAACTGCAAGCAATTGAGAACACCATCTACCTGGTCAACATTATAAAACATTTTTTAACAGATAGAACATTCACAGTGACAGTAGAAAAACACAATTCAAACCAAGCAATTCAAATAAAATCACATTCAAAATAAAGGCAGGCTTCCACAAGGCTCCCACTTTCACAACTCTATTTAATATCTACTCATCAATATCCCGACACAAACCAGACCCACATAGCACATTTGCAGACGATACAGTAATATTACAAATCCAGCATTCAATATAAATCTATTAGTGAAAAAATACAAAAACCATTAGAGAAATAGATAACTGGTCAACAATATGGAAAATTAAACTAAACCCCAAGCAAATTACTGCCAAAATATTTCGCTTAAGCACTCTAACCCTCCCTTTAGCAATCAACAACCAATTCCATGGACTCCTCACTCTCAAATCAGTAAAATACTTGGACTAAACCTAGATACAAAACTGAACTGGAACTCCACATTACAATCAAAACTCAAACAAAGCAAATGCAAAATAGTCCCCATTACAACTCTAATAAACTCCAAAGCTGCCTATCAATAGACAATGCTTACAACAATATATAAATTCTATAATAAAGACATTACTGCTATAAACGCATGCCCTTGACAAGCTAGCCACAACCATAAATAAACTGCAAATATACAAAATAGATTTCTCCGTTTAGCAACTCAGCACCATGGTTTATATCCAACAGACAAATACAAAGATTGAATATATAACCATATCAAACCCATAGCCCATCTATCCATAAACTTTTATTCAAATATCAATTCTATACCACACATCAGCCATACAACCTCGCCTCAACAGACTATTAATCTGCGAACACGAGAATAAAAAAACGTTACCTCTTCTAAACATATTTTCCAACAATTGTGAAGAGTAGGTGCAGATTGAAGCTTCCTACCCCTCCTGTAGCTAGAGTTAGTTTTTAGATAGATAATAAGAATATTTGTAAGTCATACAATACATATGATAAAGTGTGTAATGAACTATGTACTTCCGAATGGAAATAATAAAATTGAAAAAAAAACCTGTAACCTAAGCGTGAAACAGAGAGAGATAGCTTCTCTGTTAGTCGTGCGACTGACGATTAGATAAAAGAAATACTGTGCGACTTGATCCACGAAAAGTGATATGGAAATCCACAGTGTGGCGTCATAAAATGAGACCAGAAATTAGTGCAGTTCACACTTGAATCTAAGAGGTTTCAGCACCTTCAGCCACTTTGCAAATTAGACCCAGAAAACTGACGCGCTTACGATGAGTTACCAAATTACAAACATGAAAAACGTATGGAAATATGGAAACAAATATGGAAAACTTCATATTACCTATCAGCCCTAATGTCTATGAGCATTCAGGCGCGACTTTGGATTTTCGATCACACTCCGATCGGTTCCCTATGAGAGTTTGGAGAGTAGCACATCTGTTGGAGCCTCACCTGTTACGATACCCGACAGGGTTAACGAGACATCTGTAACAATTTTTTGAAATGCTCTAATGATTTCCGATTACGTTACAGTTAGCGGTGCCGATCACCGGTCTAGTTTCACCATCCGCACGATCAAGTGCGCGGTGACGGCATCTGGGGGGGGGGATTTTGTAACTGGCTTGGAGTCGTAAATCACATATAGAGCAGATGATATTGTCTCAAAAGACAACTTCTAAAGCACACGATGTTATTTCTCTGTTTAATGAGGCACGAAACGTACGTATATTTCACAGAATTTACGTTCTTGCAAATGGCAGAAGTTTAACGACAGTCCGTACAAATACATCAATACGTTCGTCATCTTCAAATTAACAAACTTTCACGCATTGCTGGTCGAACAGCTTCTGATGCCGATTCCGGCATTGTGCAGAAAAAGGCAACTGAAAAAGGATCACTGACATGTTAAAATGAATACGGGAGTTTTTGTCATTCAAATTTCTTCTATTTAAGTTGAGGCTATGAGCAGAATTAAGTTACTTTATATATTTCGAAAGACTATTTCTTCTATTTCACTATCCCTTTTCCTATTTTCTTCTGCTTTCACTTCCTTTTCTTTTCTTCTTCTTCTCCTTCATTTCTTCTTCTTCATCTTACACTTCTTTTAATTCTTTCTTTTCCTCCAAATTCCACTCGCCATCCTTTATCTCTTTTTATACATTCTCCTCCTCTTTAATACTTTTCTTTCTCTCCTTCTCATTCTCGTTTCTTATGCTGCTTTATTCGCATTCTTTCTTTACTCCTCTTTTTCCGCCTCCTAGGTCAACTCTAATCCCTTTCGTCTGTAGTCCCCTCTTCATTTTTTCTTTACATTTTCTCTCTCTCTCTTCATTTTCATCTTTAAATATTTCCATTCTTCTTCTCCTTTTTCTCCTTCAATTTTTCTTCCTCTCCATTCTTGTTCACCTCTTCAGCAAATGCCTTCATTTCCTGACTCACATTTTTTTCTGAAACCATTTAATCAGTTTCTGTGACCGTATTTCCGGTTCTCTCGGCGAATTTTACAAAAGATCTTCCAGATCCACAACGAGAAAGAGTTCCCGAGGATCACGGGTAGCGTCGCACAGCCGGCAGACACCCCCTGGCCATGACTCAGATCCCGAGCTGCCTCAACGGAGCCGGGGCGGCCAATGGCGCTGCCGCAGCGCGACTTCGTCTTCGTCTGTTTCCACGATGGATCGCAGCGCGGCGCTGCGCTCGGCCTGCGGGAGGAGCTTACGCGAGAGAAAGGGAGGAAGGAGGGGGGCGGTGCCCTTCGCTTTCTGGGCACGTTCGTCTCCTCTCTGTCTTACGACGGCGGCTGCGGCGCGGGCCTTCAAATCACAGCGCGGCCCGGGCCCGCCTCTTCCGGAATCCGGTTCTCTCGGTCGTGTAAACCTACGAGTTTATTAGAAACACCCACCTGGAATTCTGAATTTTGAAGAGCACGTCAAGAGTTCAAATGCTAGAGAGAATCAGAACGAAATTGACAAACTTCTTTCGATCTATATTTTTAATTTCTATAATCTAATTAAGAGCAGCCTAAAGTTTTGGTAGATACTCAGAAACTAGAAAATCAAAAACATCAATAATGTAAAGTAGGCTAAAGTATGAAAAGTAATTATATATGCATATGTGTATTATATTTTATTAGCTATATTATATTCAAAGTGAACAGTTCTGAAATAATCTCATAACCCTAATTTTCACTTTCCATTCCCTCATTTTCACGTCTCATTCTCCTTCTGCACTTCCGCGAATGAGAAGAAGGAAGCAACATTCTCGACTATCTTCCGCTTCCAGCGATCATAAAAGTGAATGAGTGGTGAACTAATGTACTTATAAACTTTTCTCTGCAGTGACTCCTTACGCCACTACCTCTGTCGATAATGCCAAAACTTTCGTCATGCCATTAATTCTGAGAAAGGGTTTGGCTTATTTACGACGTTTGTTGTAGAAAATTAGATGTCCCATCTAACAAAATTGTGTAGATTTTTCAACAAGGGAAAAAAAAAGAGAACGGAGAAAAACACGTTACGTCATTTAATAGAAGAAATCGTCAATGAAATTTTACACCGTCCAATAATTCTCTAGAAATCCAGTATATGTGCTTTACATAAATTTCAAAATCACAATCAACTTTATTTTGCATCGAAACAGCAGAAGAAGAAATGGCAATACGTTAATTGGAAGGATGGTAGCTTCGTCAATTTGCCACCCTTTTACTTCCAGTGTGCACATTTTCTGTTTCACTGCACTTCAGTTATACTGCACACTATACAGTTATTGAAGTCTTAAGCTGGTAATCAAGAAATAACAGACGCGGTTGAAATTCTTAAATCGCGGCGATAACCGAAGTTTGTTACCTCCTAGTTGAATCTTTGCGTGATCAAACGTGTGCCGTTTAATTCTTTTCGGAATGCCATTTTCTTACAAAAAATAACATTAAGAATAAATATCATTTCTTGAATTAGTAGTACTCCTACGGCATATTTCTCTACAACTCATTAGTTGTGATTGTTCTTAATGGACGCCGGAAGTTAGAAGTGGCCCTTGGTTCCTCTCTTTGGCAGCGTTAACTGGATAAAACAGTTCAAAAAATATAGAGCCAGATTGCCAACAATGGCTTTACCAGTACTTATTTATCATCTTCTTCCTATATTATCTATTTTTTACGACTTCGTCAATCAGATTGATTCCTGGTTGTTTGATCAACAATATAGCTGATTCCTGCGCACCATGAACATGACGATTCAACATACTAGATTATTTTTGCGCTTATTACTGAGAATAAGGCCTGTTTCGTTATCACAACTAATGTCATGGAAACTGGAATACTGATGATTTCAATTCGCGAGTACAATTTTCTGATTCGACACCGTTAGTAAGTACTCTGTGTTTGATTAATATGAATTCCTGCGTCTATAATATTTTACGTTGTTACTTTGAAACGTTTCAAAACAATATAATTCTCAACGCGCAGCCATAAAAGAAAAAAAATTGTGGAATGTAGGAAAAGCTTACCAATAGGATATTATACGATCATAATTTTACAATCAAAACATTAATTTTTTTAATTTTTATGTTGCGTATTTTGTAATTTTTATAGCTCGTACTTTATTTACGATCTTTATTGGTACATTTCAGGCAACTGTAGAGTTCCCAAAACAGACCAACGTCCCCACACAACTTTCATCCTACAATATGGCGTACTCTTACAACGGACTCCTCAGCAGTTTTGCGCTACGGCACATGTAGTAGCAAATCCATCAGTTTCCACGCTTTCTTTCTCCTAAAGGTGGAGTTCTGATTAGCCAGAAATAAGAATAATAATCTCTTGCAATTTATTTTAATTCTTAAACCTTCTAAATCTGGAATATGGAACAATTTGGAATCCGCCACGATAAAAATAGTTATACCAGGGGCGAATTTTGGGAGGGGAAATTATTTTATTCAAAGTGTTTTCGTGGAAAGCGTCGTAATACAGATTATGTAGAATGACGAAGGCTGAACACAGCTCATGTTGCGATACAAGTTTATTCGTTTTAATGTTTATACGGAAACAAATAACTTGAAAGTTTCGTGACAAGTTAAAATTAAAACAAGTTAAAATTTCCCTCATTTCTCTCTTCCCCGTGGATCCGCGCCTGGTTATGAATATAAACTGTTATATTGAAACCACGGCGCAGGGGCTGCTCTTCGCATTACGATCGCAACATCTGAGAACTGTATCATATCCTGTTCGATCGCATTTTGTGTCCAGGAGTGAACGATTCTTTTCATGACGTTCGCGACAATCCGATCTCGTGGGATCCGCGCGACGTCTTCGCCCGCCGCCGTGACGCAAGCGGCAGCGCGCGAGGGCGCCGCGTAATAACCTCGCGCGCTCATATTTCGCGCTGTGACGCGTTGCGTTGCGCTGCGCTGCGCCGCACGCACAGTGTGAGGGATTGCAAAAGTGCAAGGACAAAATACAAAAAATTGTTTATTTGTTCGCACTCCAAATGCCTAAATAAAAGGTGTAGTTACCGAGATTTTTTTTTGTTATGACTCGACTAGTTTTCGATGGATTAATCATCATTATCAGAAGTCGAATTTTGTGCTTTCAGATGGATGATCTGATGATGATGGCTAAGCCCAAAGAATCAGCTCGAATGAGAAACGTAATAACAATTGTAATGACAAAGTCTTTTATTCAAGTATTCAAAATTTTGATTTATCAATGGCATTTTTAAGCAAGTATTTGGCGTAAAAATTCCAGATACGCAATCGTATATTAATATTACGACTAACTTTGCACACCGTTGTCTTTTGTTAGCATTCAGCTCGACAATTTGTGTAATGTTTATGCGTTACACGCTTTTGTATTGCCGCGACCCCTGAAATTGTCATGCCACAGTCAAACCGGTTTAATAAAACTAGAGAGGACGTCGAGGAGAAGGATGAGAATGATAAGAAGAGAGGAAAAGGGAAAAAGAAGAGGAAAATAAAAATCGAACGAAGAAACAAGAAAGCGAAGAAATCCAAGAACAACAATAGCGAAGAGATTTTGACTTAGCCCAGTAGCATGTTCTGAATTCACTTTACGAATCTTATTCTACTCCGGGCACGTAGGGGTCCCGACATCTACTAATACAAAAATTAATACCGATTAACAGCAGATTTACTTTCAAGGATATTATACACAAATGAAGAATGTGAAACGCTGGAAGTGCCAAACCTACACATCTTCATATTTTTCAACGAAAACGTAAGTGAGCCGAATGTTTCACAACACTTGGAAAATTGGAAAATTTGCGAGTATCAGAAGTGTTTTCTAAAAGTTCCAAATTACACCAATGAATGGGGAAGTATATAGGTTCCTTCTATAATGGCAGAAATGTACAGAGTGAGTTTTGCAACTTCAACGATTCCTCTTTCCAGTCTTCAAATATTACGTAGCAAAATGTGATTATTACCAGAATTTATATACATGTAAATTATTTGGCTATCAAGATATTATGACTCAGAGTATTTTACTTTTGTGGATGGCACATGAAATATAAGGTGTGGTAGCGCCAGTTTGTACTATCCGCTGGGGGCACGCGTGTCCATAATCACAGTCTAACAAATCAAAATCCTTGACAGAGAGTAGTAGCAAGTGTTACATAAGGGATAACTGGATAACCGACGAGAAGTACTGCCCAACAGAGTAAAGTTCAAGAACATAAGCAATACAAAAAAACCTCACTGATCTCCAATGTGCCAGTAAAATAGTGTTGTACATCCTCAAGTTCTATTAATTTCAAGTGCGGTCGACTGCAAAATTATTGTAATTTAATACGTAAGAGAACAATGTACTAACGTCACTTAGTTTTTCGAAGTTTAGTGAAAGTAATTCTGGCTCAAAGTAATAGGCTCAATCATTAGTTTTGCTCTAAAACTTAACATTTCACAAAAATCATATTCGCAAAATGTCTTGCTTGATACGACAAAAGATATGATGTATTTGTTTCTGATTTCCTCAGAAACTATTATAGCATCATGAAAATCATCGTCCGTACCCCTAATAACAATTGAAACTAGAAGCCATAAATGTGTAAGAATATAACAACACACAGTAGTTGTTACAAAATAACATTTTCTACATTTTCAAAGTAGAAGTTCGTAAGAAGAAGTAGAAGTTTCAAAGTAGTTTTAGATTGAGCTATTTACAAAACTCCTATAAACAGTTCGTTGCATAAGTCGTCGGTCTGAGTTATTTGCACACAATTAACTCTATAGGGCGGACAACTCTAAACTATGTTCTGTCACTATTTTTAACTGCCATGCTGAGCTGCAACATTCTAGAATTGGGTTGCTGAAGTGTTTGATAGAACTTGCTTTTGTGGACTGTCTGATTTGAAAGACGGATGAGAAGCCAAAACAACGAGTCAATTAATCTACCGTAGGTCGAGGAGTGACTGCAGGGCCTGTTGTCGCTAACCAGCATCTCAATTTTGATAGCCATTAGTCTCTGGCGCACAGCTATTTAAAGGATTGTGGTTGCTTCTAGCTGTGACTTCAAATACTGATAACGAAAGAGCTCAATTATGTCTAATGCAAACACCACGAAAGAAAGTGGCGTTTGTATGACACTGTAAAAGAATAGTGCGGCGTGCTCGCCCTCAACCTTATGATTTAAGTACCTTTGCTTATCAAATAATACCGAACTATTTATAAAAACAAGCAATTTATAATTGTACTTTTGAACATGTGCTGGTTATTGTAATTTTGATATTAACAAAATGAACAGCTCCGAAGTATAAATTAATAGGGTATAGACTGACGAAGGTGGATGTTAGATTACAGTATCTTTTTCACTAAAAAACAGAAGACATTTTTCGCATGTGTTGATCACGAAACCTATTTCTAGTGCATGACTTTCATTTTTCCATGATATTGCACCCAAATAAAATATTGGTTAAGTCCTTAAAATGCTAAAAATACAAGATCTGTCGAATGAAAGAATGACAAAATTCTAATATACTTGTGTGTACGAGCTAAATGCACATCAAATATTTTGTAGTTTGAAAATATATACGTTAAACATTTTTCCTTTGACTCGTTTTACAGAGCCCGGTACTTTGTGGACCGCAATGTAATAATATATTGTAACGCATTCTGATTATTGGCCGGATAATATTGCATTTCCGTACACTGAGCGCCAAGACGCGCTCTGCTGCTCGTCCTTCTATGGCGACAGTGGAGACGCCGTAGCGGACGTCATCAAAACCAACGCTCGCGAAACTCAGGACGCTCGAAGAACGAACAAAAGACGGGTATGGCTATAGACGCGCGGCAAGTTTTATCACTCTTCGAGCCCACATTTAACAGTATGTAGATCGATCTCTGACGAAGTGCGTTAGCAAATGCTATTGCGACTTCGTGTTTTAACTGTGCGTATTCATGGAGATTCTGAATTAGTGTGTCGATGAAAGTTCACTTTCTACAGCGGCCCAGTGTGTTCTGGCGAACAGGCAACTGACTGCACGCGATATTTCCTCACCCACTCACTCACACAGGTACTTGCGTGCACAGCACTACCAATCATATCGAGATATCAGTCGGAAGCTTAAAATTTGTCTCGGGTTGGAGCATTCCCCGAATCGACAAAAAAGAAAAAAAGCATCCGCAAAGGGAAGCTTATGTCGACGATGGATCTCATGTGATAGCGGCCGAGGAAAAACATCACCTCACATGATATACCTTGCACTACACCAACTGGACTTATCACCTAAGAGCTTGACGCGACGCGGCCTCGTGGGCGGTATTAATCACTCGCTCACCAGCATATTAGTTAGACCCGACACATCGAGACGCAGTTTCCTGGATGAGAATTCTGGACGAAGGGTCTTATCACTCGTTTTTGTTGTGCCCTACGGTCAGTGATACGTGGAAACTCTAACAGTATGTCAAAGAGCCGATTCAGCAGCCGAGATCGCTAAGGCAGTAGGGCCGTAGCGATCGCGAACCGGAGGATCGCGGGTTCGAGTCCCACTTTAGGCGTGGTTGTATTGTGTTCGTCTTTTCACCTCCTATCATCATCACATCGTGTCATCCTCACAGTTACCATACCGTTACAAGCAATAGTGATCGCTAATGACCTAGAGGTCGATGTGACCTTAAAATAAAAGTACGTCAAACAGCGCCTCTCGTATTACTGTTGCACCACCACCAGAATTTTAACGCAGACACCGTCAAAAGAGTGGTCCACGAGCTGTCTCGGACATTCATCTTGTGAGCGCCTGTGAGATTTGTATTGATAACATGCATTGAAGTGTTCTAGACCGACCTCTGCGCGCCAGCTCGATTCACCTTCTCTCGGATTTTCGATTAGTCTTCACACGCAACGATTGATAACGACCCTGCAAATCGTTTTGGCGTAGTCTCTTCCTGGATACGGTCCCGACCGAGCGCGACCCCGAACAACATTTCAGGCTAGGTCAGCGCCTCGCCACGCCCGTCGTTACCTTTGTCAATCTTTGAGAGTATCGTTGTCTTCGGACCATTGTATTTACGCTCACGGAATTACTTGATATTTTATATCAGCTCTCAAGTAATGAAATTTTTGCACTACTATTCCGGTCTCTGCAGGGCTCTTCAAAATACAACTCCAGAGGCAGAACTCCAGAGGCAAACTGCAGAGGTAGAACAATGCTTGAGCGGCTCATGAAAGCAGTGACGAAAGTTTAATATGAAGAAAGTTTAATAACGACGAATGTCGTTAGTTGTGACTTCACTTCACTCACTCACACTAATATATTTCACCCCTTTGATAAGGTCTCGCTTAGTTGCTCAGGGAATGTTGTTGGCACTCTGCAGATGAAACATCATATAAGAAGATTCTATAAGGTATGTGACGTAAATCGACATTATTAAAAAAAATAAAAACCGTGAAAAAGGTTTTCGACATCGAATTAAATATGAAAGTTATTTGCTGTTGCAAAAACCGTGACACGAGGGGTATTCGTAATTTCCCTCTTTCCGTTGTAACAATAAATATTCCTATTTCGTTTGATGCAGCAAGCCTGAAAAGCAAGATTTCTAACACCCAAGTTTGATAGCAAGCGCTTTGTTAGCAGTTGCTGTTAAGCGGCATTGATCGCCTACAAACATTACACATATTTATGGAGAGAACATTTTTTCGAACTCTGATATTCTTAAAAATGGATGGTAGAGCCTAGTACAGTGAAGTAGATGGGACACACTATATACAAATTTCTTCAGGTAATTCATTAGAAATTTTCATTTGTGTATATTAGATTGTATTGTATTTAGAAAAGAAGACAGTTTGACAAATCTGTTTTCCTTAGCTGCTGACTCTTTTCTAGGATACTTACATGTGTCAATAATTACGTACACTGTTAGGACACGAGTTCATGTTTTTATGAAGGTGAAGGTTTGCTATTAACAATTGAGTTGATTTAGAAAATCGGGCTAAAGTAATTCGGTACAGCAGTTGACTTGATAGATGGCACTACACTATCTGAATAAAATTTATGCTTGCTAGGCTGCCGGCTCTGATCGTTTGTTTCCGTGGTTATCTCTTATTAATTGCAAGAGGATGGCTTGGCAGTACCTTAAACGTCACTGCGCCTACAGCATGAAATAAGCACAGTGACGTGCACGCTCGCAAAATGAACAAGACATTGCTGATATTACAGTCGCCCGCAGATTTCATCGCTTCTTTGGATCACATAATACTACATAGTGTGGCGTCGTTAACACGAGGTCCACAACCGTTATGTCGGTGAAAGTGTGCTGCGGGGGAGGAAGGGGTTGAGTCTGAACTTCCGGGATTTTGCGCTCTGGCAGTTGACGCAGCGTGGCAGAGCCAAAAATAACCTTAGGCTGTAAACTCCTAGGAAGCTAGCCAGCGAGCCCTCGCTTACCGACAGCAGGCGAGCCTACGTAGGAAACTTGTGTGGTGGGGGTGTAGCCCTCAACTATTTAACGCGGCGCCATCTGCGCCCGCGTTCTCATTCAGTTTGCATCGGAGAGCGTAGTACGCGTAGGTACAAGGAGCGTAGGAGTGTGGGCGAGATGTCCGGGGTGTAAGGGCCAGACGATCTCGGGTGCTTTCTGCACGCGCTCCGCCAGACGGCGACCGGTTTAAATTTTGGCATCAGGCCATGTGACGGTAATTGTCACGGGACGGAAGTCGGACAGCTCGCATCACGCGTGGCTTTTTTTCTGCGGTAAAGCAGGGTACTGGAAGGAAAAGGTTGCCGGAGTGTTTAAATTTAGCAATTTATTGTAACTAGTCTGTAACTTTTCAATATACTATTTTTATTTTTGTTATTTGAATTTATTCTCATTTCACTACGTCACAATAGGGTTATCGGGTGAAGACTATCATCAAAAAGACAATATGAAAATGCTTTAGAAGTGAGATTCAAAGGATAACACACTGCTGGGCGTCCAGAGACTACACTGTATGGTGGAGTTAACACCTCTCTCAAGAAAATTTCTTGAAATGAATATAATAACTAGCATACAGGGTAAATCAAGCTAAATTAATTTTCAACAGAAAGAAATAAGTTCCTTTAACTAGAATCAATGGGAATCTAAGGAAACTGCTCGGTCAAATTGTATTTGATCCCTTCTCGGAAAGGAAACAGTTGGGTAGACGTTAGGGGGGAAATCGAAGGCTGAGATAGATGGCTAATGAAGAGCTCTTGGAAACCAAGATCAAAGCCAATGAAAATAAAATGATGCTGAAACGTGATGCAAATGAGTGTTGCTCTCTCTAATCAAGCAACGGTTCTTCAACAAGGCTTTACAGCGTTATGGTGGCCTACTATCACTATTTTGAAAGGATAATTATGGTCTGGAAGGGATAGTATAGATCAAATAAAAATATTGTTGCGCCAGTCTCCATAGTTGGAAGTTGTTGCGCAGCAGAAGCTTCAGATTCATAGCGCTTCCAGCTTAAGAGTCTGAACAGAGACGGTCAATCTTATTTTTACTCTCTCTTCTTACTTTGTAAGAAAACCACCGTCACCTCTGACACTTTCGGAGACTGCAAACGTTTCTTTCAACTTCCGAGCGTAATGAAAATGAGTAATATAGATCATATGTTGGAGCAATTACTATATTGACTGAACAAATTTAGAACAATGATTAGCAACAGAGATTCTAGAAAATGTGTACCAAAATACACATTATTTGGTACTAGCTCATTAACATTTTCTACGTGAAAAACTATCTATAGATCAGTACATACATATTTTTTTCCTGATACTTCTCCATTTTTATTTATTTTATATTTTGAACAAATATTTTGGACATTTCGGAAACATAAGCATTTTTTTTAATTCGAGCATGCTAGATGTTGATTTAGTCAAGGTCACATTGTACGCTCCTGGCCAAGATTACTGTACTGGCCATGACTTTCTGTTTGAATCATCTAAAACCGTGCTCAGCTTCCATATGCCTATTATTTAGTCGGAGGAAGAGGCCGATTTGAAGCAAACGGTGGATGGTTCGCACCGAAGTTGACGGAGAATATACTGATAAGGTCTAACGGTTTTGCTACTTTTTCTGTAACATATGCTAATTTTTAGCGCATTAGATCATTCTAGTAGTATAATTTAACAACAAAACAATAGTTTAGCATTGAAATACTTTTTGAATATATCTGCCAACCCGTTCGAAGTACTGGAGGAACACTTCAAAGACGTAATAGACCATCTGCAGAGATCTCATATTGATGTGAACGGCATGTGGATAGTATCTCGTGTCCCTTGTGGAACAATATGCCGCTTTTAAGGACATACGACACATCTTTTCCGTGCTATGGTGGCTGGTACAGTGTTTTAGAGCATAATCGGAGTTTCATGTTACATACGCAATCTGAACTGAGAATTTTAATTGTTTTCATAAATGTATCCAGATTATATGTGTGTTTCCGTAACATTTGTATTACTTTTTAAACTACAGTTACAGTTTGTAGGGTGCGTACCTTCCATCAATACAACGTCAATTGTCACTAAGATCATCAAAAGAATTATTGATCCAAACGGAGAGGACAGTTGTTGAATGATGTGTCCAGTGAAGTCAGACACACCGTTTTCTAAACGTCAGTCAACAAACGATACTGAATAGATTTCTTTTTATTTCAAGATTTTAAACAAGTACATGCGTCATCATCATTTCTCGTTCAAGTCTGAACTGGCGCACACATAAAGAACGCACCACAAGCGTGTCGGTGTGACGCATTTGCGCGGCGAGATTTGGGTAAAGCACAGCGGCCGGGGCGCGACGCGGAAAAAGAGCCGTGGGAGGCGAAGGGCCGCCCGCGAATAAAGTAGGTCCCTCCTACTAAGTCGTTACGCGCCGTGACGCCGCCGCGAAGCAATCTGTGTGCGAGGGCGGGCCCCAGCGCACGAGGCCACGGCTGCTTTATGAAGGCCAGGGGCCCTTGGATCAGCGCTCCGATCATTCCTTGCCTGCGTTCCGAGCCCGCTCCTCGCCCCTATCGCCTCCGCCCCGCTCGCCCGCCCACGCCGTCTCTCTTTAACTTTTTTGCCTTTCTCCACTTTCCTATTGATACCTCCCCCTTCTCTTCCTCTTCCTTTCGTCACCCCCCCCACGTCCATCCTTTCAACCCCTTCACATCCTTCCCTTCAAACAATACCTTTACATCCTTGCCTTCACACCCGCCCTTCACACAGTTCCTTTCACATCCTCCCCTTCACACACGCACTTAACAATTCCTTTACATCCTTCCCTTCGCACAGTTCCTTTCACATCCTCCCCTTCACACCCACCCTTAACATAATTCCTTTCACATTCTCACCTTCACACCCACCCTTCACACAATTTCTTTCACATTCTCACCTTCACACAAGCCCTTCACACAATTCCTTTCACATTCTCACCTTCACACACACCCTTCACAGTTCCTTTCACATCCTCACCTTCACACCCGCCCTTCACACCATTCCTCTCACATCCTTCCCTTAACACCCGCCCTTCACACAATTCCTTTCACATCCTCCCCTTCACATCCGCCCTTTATATAATTCTCTTCACATCTTCCCCTCCACATCTCACTTATCCACTACTCCTCCTACTACCAGCTCTCCCATCGACACCCACACGATTTCCTCACGTGATCTCTACTCCGTCATTTCTTCTCTTCTTTCCCTTCTCTACTTCCCGCCCACTCTCGTATCTCCGTTATTCTTTCCGCAGAAGCACCATTAACCCTCTCCCTACCCCGTTCAGCTTCCTCCCTCAGCCCCCCTCTGCCTTCCTGCCCATTCCGCACGCATGCCGCCGCGCTGCCTCGCCGGGTGGGTGAGAAACGACCGGGGGTCTCCGCCAACGCTGCGGTAATATAATGTGCCGGAAAATAATACACAAGGAGCGAGCGGAGACTGGTGGGGGGAGGTGAGCTAGAGAGGAGATATCGACGAGCAGCGAAATGGAAAACGACCAAATAAATAAACTTTTAGTATCAGCCGCGTTTGCGTAGGTAAATCAGAGAGAGCTGCTGATGTTTCTTGTACCTGAGTGTGATTCTTGGACTAATTTATATTTCATTTATTTTAGAAAATACCATTTGTTCTATTCCCATGCTAGAGTATTTCTCGGGAATTTTAATATGGCTTAGCAATATATCATCTAGGTCTCGAGTCAGGTACAGTGGGGCCATATCCACATAAGCGTTGCTCCCCCTCCGAATAAATGTTGCTAGAAAAGTGTTAATTACAAAAACCTCTTTTTGCACAAAAACTAAATTAAAAATTGATGAATTGATTATAAAATAGAACAAATATTTGTATTTCAATTTGTTTTTTTTGTTCCCAGTTTGTATCATTATTTATTGTTTTGAATAAAGTCATCCTAATAGTGTCCCTTTTGTCTATTTGTGAGATTTATTTTCAAACTCCGCCATCAACTGACTTGAAATCAACACGTAAAGCGATGAGTGATTGCTTTAATTTTATGTGTGTGAATTCTACAAGTGACGCAATTACCCAACAGAGATCGCCGCTTTCCTAGCCAATTGTGCTACTCCTTTGAAGACATTCATTTTTCTACCACTAGATTGCACTCAAATCGCCTTGAGTTCTCCCAACGGTTGGTAGAAGACGACGACAGTGTTCTTAAGTTACGAAAGACCTTCCATTATTGCTGCTACAGACATGCTTTTCAAACGATCAAATGCCAAATTGCAAAATATAAAAAATTAATTATTGCAAAATTCTTTGGTCGTTCTTCACCGTCCCTCAGGTTTACAAAGGAAATCTCCGAGAAAAACTATTCTACGGTAAAGGGTTTCCTTTGCATAGCATCTACGGAACGTCAGTAATCTTCAGTCAAGTCTTAAGTTCGTTGAAGTGTCTACTCAACTACCTTAAGAATCAATTCCTGAATGAACATTTTAAATTGTAAAAGTATGATTATTACTATTAATTTAAAGCTCTCGAAACTACTAGAGTAATATTATAGTTCATGTTGTTTTGTTTCCTTTGGAAACTCCTGTATCACAGTCTTCAACGAAGGAGATTTAAATTTAATTACGCTCTCCAAATAGAAGACGAGAAAATTCCGAGGTAAACCATCGCGAACCCACCTCATCGACCACAAATTCCAAACGGAGTGGAGGGGATTTAATCCGTGAGCCATCTGGAGGTGGAAACTGGTAAATAATGTAAGGGATGGAGAAACAACTAAAACATACAAGACAAAAAAGATGCAAAATTAAAGGCTCTAAAACAAAAGACGTAACAGAACGCTTCGTTTCGAAGATACGAAACAAAAACCTAAAATAGACTTAACTAGTATGTACGTTTTAATATTCTCTTGCATTTTTAGATGTTTGGGTTTGGCTTCATTTTGATGTCTAGCGCACCTGGATTGGTTGAGTGGTTGGTGAGAACTGTCTGGCCTCTCAGTCCCTAGAACCTGACCTAGATCCGTGAATTTTAAAAGAGTGGAAAATTCACAGTGAGCACATCGCAATTGCGGCTTATAAAACTATCCCGGATGAATGCTGAAGAAAAATTAAGCCGCCAACAATTCCAGTCGCATTCAAATTCCACATTCGTTTAGACGGGGAACGCCTCAATTAATAGACATCGCCAAATAAAATATTTGGCTTATTTTACTTCACACAGTGCCCACGTCCACAGTGCCCACTTGTGAAATGTACACGAACCTTGGCTAAATGCCAGATTAAATTAAAGTCTCCAACAATTCCCATATTCATTCAGACAATTCAGACTATTCAAATCCCATATTTATTTAGACAATGAACACCTCAATTGTATGTATTTATGTATGCCATGTAAGATCGTCTTATATTTGTTTACATTTTACTAAATGTTTAATTTATTCATTTTCCAGAGACATTGTTTGAAATTCAATTGTCTGCTCTCAAAAAATGTCCCCGAACTTTCCCCCTAGCCTCTACTCCCCAGAAGTAAGCAACACCATTCTGTGGGATAGTTCCTCAATCTACCGCCAGGGTGAGATTGTATGCGCGGCGCCGGTGCGCCAGGAGCGATGGCCCGGGAAGGCGGCTGGGAAACGCTACGCCGATTTACGAGGTAAGGAGACGCCGCGCCGCCCCCCTCGCCACCGCCGCCGCTGCAAATGAGCTGCTGAAGCGACGCTCCGCTTCGAGACGCGGTGTCGCGGCGCCGCGCCTGCCTGATCTCGCCTCCGCCCAACACCCTGCGTTCTGAACAGATCTTGTCGTAAGCCCATTTTGTAACGTCGTGGGTAGGGACCTACGCCGCAAAGAAAATAGACCCGAGGGAGTATATAGAAGTTTATTTCCATTCATTTACAGATGTACATAACCTCACTCTTAGGGCGGTTTGTTAGAGCTATCACTGCAGGCCCTCTCTCTCTCTACATGCGCCTTGCGGCGGCACCTGCGACAGGCCTGCTAGGTAGCCTCGCAAATTGGCACCTGGTGTGCCCCGGCAGTTCTGCCTGTTCGAGGAACACGTCACCTGGTCCGAACACATCGAACCACCATGTGCCATTTGCACTCCGCACCAGCCTCGGTGGATTAAGTTTTGTGGACTCGCCACGAGGAAACCAAAGTCGTTACCCACCCGCGCAAACGTGACGCCACGTTATATAGGGGCCAGTCACATGACCTCCCACGTCATTTCTCCCTCCACGCACTGCATTGAGACATATCTTTGACGCTGCCTCTGCACACGACACTCTTCCTTTGTAGGAAGTCCTACCTTTTGTTCAGGTGGCTATTTTTAGTGCCCTCAAACCTCTACCTTGCGAGTCTGCTAAGCCGTGATGCTACAATATTTATGCATTCTTGACTATCCGGGATGAGCGGCGTCTCGGTCAATGTTACTTACGTTTCGGCCATCTTGCTGTGGTCTTCTTCAGAGCCAAGAATACATTGAATCCGGTTGCGGAAGCCTACGAACCATTCAATATTCATATTTGAATCAGGGGTATTGTAGGTAATAAAGTCTGGTGGTTCCCTTGTTTGGTTATTTAGAGTGTCCAGGCGTGTGAGCTAATATGACTTGTCCCAAAAGTGTAGTGAATGTTATATCCCAGAAAGCGGTCGTGTTCCTCGGCCGTTGGAATGTGAAATACGGGGTCGACCTACACTTCGGCTTGTCTCATTAAGGGCATCCTCCATCAGTTCGTTCGCCACAAATATTGGCCTGCATCGTATATGTGTCATTCATTATTGTGTATATCATACATGTGTAATTCATTTTCTATATATTCATTATTCATCATCATTAGAGTAAATGTTATTGTAGTTTTGCTAATGAACTGCGCTTCGAATATTTCATTTTGCGTTTCCTGACGTGTCAACTGCAGTGATTGTTAGTCACGTAAGTGTTGTGAATCTAATCTCAGTAAGTGGCGGCGTTGCTCGCCCGCAGAATGTGAAATGCGGAGCCGAGTTACGTCTGCTTGCTGGTTTGTCCTCCTCCAGTTATCTCCTCCCGGCGAGGTATCGTCCCAGCCACGACAAGCTCTACGTCCGCAACTGGTCTCTCGGCGTGATATTTGTTTATTCGTGTCTATTTGGGTTTTGTTTAATTTTATTTCTTTACTTGGCATCAACCGAGCTTATATCCTCACTCAAAGGAAACGTTATTGGATCAATAATCACTGATACACATCTTAATCATACTTAATATTAATCTTTTGACATACTTTCAAATTCAGGACTTACAAATTTTCTCTGTCTTTTCTACCTAGCATATTTAAGTCACAGAAACTCTTGTGGGTTTTGGTCAATTCAAGAACCACCCTGTTGATGGGAATTCCATTCATTTTTTAATTACTTTGCTGCTATTCTTCTTTGTAATTTTAATCTTCTCATTTCTTGAAAATCTTAAGTTTTTCAAATATTCAGAAAAGGTTCCACAAAATATGAAATTGGAAGCTCAAATATCGCCTCACTTAAGATTTTGAAAGAAAGGAGCAAATCCGCACTAATTCGTAAGTTCTAACGGTTGTTGGTAGCTTTTAGTTTTAGTCATCAACGTCTGGAGCAGACGATACGTAATAAATAAAGATTTGTCCATTTACTTATTCGTCATTCAGTTCCTTTTTGATTAATTGCGTCATCGCCGGCTACAGGTTAGAGCATGGAATTTCTTTGATGGGTGCCAGTGATAGAACTCCACACTATACAAACACAAGAACAAAGACCGTTTTGTTTCTACTTGAAATTTGCTCTGAGTTGCTTTGACGCCATTTTCTGAGGAGATCATAAATCTTGTTGTACTCTCGCCCAATGAAAATTTTACGATTCTAAATTCCATAATATCTTAGAGTGTTTCTCTCCTTTTCCCTGCCAAAAAGCGCCGTCTAACTCAATACCGGATGTGGAAACAAAGACCCCTCTCAAGTCATATTTACTGTTCTGTATATTTTATGTAGCTCACAGTGACTTCACATCTTGCCCGTGAATGTTTTCAATATTTGAAGTCCTATCATCACTTAAGAAGCTGAAAAATATACCCTGCTCAATAAACATATTCTAGTATGCTATACTATGAAATGTGTCTTAAATAACAGGGTTACTACAGAATGATTTGAAACTTGTCATTAGCATTTAACTATCTAGAGTAAGTTTCAGTGTAATTTATTACTTTTATAGAAGCGAAGTGATAGCAACATCATATTCTTATAATATAGGATGAATCAAACACTAATCCAACACCCACTTCTCAACCTGAATATTATAAAGATGTCATTTGACCAATCGGTGATATAAGGGTAGTTTGAGTATACGTAGATTTAAAGTATTTTATTTTCGTAATATTTTATAATGAAGACACATGGCGGGTTAATTTGGATTTTTGCTATTATGTGTCGTACGAATCACTACATTTTTATGATTAAGTGATCCATTGATGCCCTGAAGTCCTGCGGTTACGATGTGTTGCTTCTAATTTACGAACACTAATTATATTAATTAATTTTATAAAAAATATCTATATAATTATTACATTTCGTATCTTAATCCCTAAATAGGGCAATGAATCAGAATGCATGCGTGGCACTTAAGAAATAAGACGAAACGGAAGAAAATAGAATAGTATTGTGGAAAAACAACTTATTTGTTGAAACGTGATACGGATATAAATGAGTCGCTGGTTAATTGAAGTTCGCTTCACTTCACTGATAAGTCCTTGCGCTCAATGGATCCTCCTCTCTTTCTCTTTCTGGTTTAGTCTGCTATTTCCAAGCTTTGCAAACCCTACGTGTGGCGCAAATCCAATCACATTCGCCCGAAATAAACGAATACAGAAACCCAGTGCATTTCTCAACTCTATTCGCAAAAGATTCTTTATATTGTAATGAAGAATAGTTTCAAGAAATAATTGGGTTCTTTGATTTTATTGTTAGGGAAATCTAACCGTAACTTTAACCACAGTAAATAAGTCGCTAGGCCATGAAAACTTAAGTTCACAGGACAGCAATGTACTATGTTCTCCTATAAGTATTTCAGTTAATATATCAGCGTAGATGTTACACAGCTCAGTAATTATTGTAATAATGTAATAGCGTGAATAATAAGATGACTTATCTTGGTAGAGTTAAAGATTTTACAAACTTTATGACATTTTGATTAATATACATGAAAGTTTTACTTAGAACAGGGAAAGAAATTAACTTCCTCTGCTTATATATAAATGCAGAAAATTATTAGGGGAATGCAGTAGTTCACTTATCGTATTTTTAGGAAAAATATTTACTTAATTTATTAACTTACCCATCGAGAGCAACGATACGTTCGGATAAAGCTTTTCAGTTCTTGCATTCAAATATATTTGTGGACAATGGTTTTACCTCGATTTTAAAGACGATCACTTCTTTACCCTAAAAATACACTGTTAGTTGAAATATGAAATTCAGGCCTTGCTGGGTTCGTATTATCCCACGTTAATTTTCTTCTGCGCCACAACGCCCTAAAGACTAATCGCGAGGCACTCTATTTCTATCTCACCCCCATTTTCCACTATTCTGTTCTCATCACGCAACCCCTACAGCATTTTCGACGCGCACGAAGCTTACCCTGCTTCTCTCCAAACAAGACAAGCGAGGCTTTGCCGCTTCAACAGCGGCAATAAACGCGAGGCGGTTTACACGAGAAATTTAGAGTGGCTCTTCTCTTTGCCACGCCGGAATCCTGTTCCCTTTTTAAAGGAGACGCAGCTCTTTGGGGGGTTGTGTTTGTCCTGCCGGCAAAGCGGAGCCCTTCTGTTGCCGCTCGCTGCCTTCTTTACGATTTTATTACTGTTTCGCGCCAATAAACGCCCTAAGGTGGCTCCTGTTGGTCGGGTTGGCAATATTTCGTCACTCGCTTACCGGCTGATTTAAGCTCGGAGACGGCATTGTCGCTGCCTCTGCAGTGACTGACTGGAAGATCCCAGGGTTGGAGACCTGACGGGAGAGGATTTACATCGATCCTCTTTTTGGCCCCATCACACTCACAACCATTCTCACACTCACAACCATTCTCACACTCACAACCATTCTCAAACACGCGCTACACTACACTGCGCTACTTTACGATGTTGTGAGCGTGTCCCGACTTGGTCAATGACTAGCTGTTGAGGGAATTACCTGGACGGAGAAATCCCTCCTCCCAAAAACAACGTTTAGGTCAGCGCCGGATCTCACAATCCCTCCGGAAGGGATGGCTCCGATCATTAACTGAGGTCACTGAATCGTCTGTGACTTGGAGGTAGAAGGGTATCAAGTCCCGACGGTGACAAGATTTTAGACCTAGATGGAGAACAAGGCCAAGTTCGGCCGCTATCTGGAGGATAATTCAAGCGGCCGGTTGCGCTGAACAGTTATTTTCCGCAGTAATAAGCACATTAGGGGGGGAAGGTAAGGGGGGATCGAAAATATAAGGGCAGAGGCGTTGGTGCGGACGATCTTCTGTGGCGCTGTTTGATTTCAGGTGCTGAGGAGGCCAAGCACTGGAAGGAGACGGCGGGACGCCCGCGCCAGAAAATAATATAGCTAAAATAAACGTCGGATAGATTAGAATGTACTCGGCTTCTGACGGCAGGTTTTTCCCCCTTCAGGGGTTTTTTCCTGAGCCGTACCTTATGGTCTCTTTCCGCGGCTTTGATGCGATGGAGAGACCATTTGGAGTGAATACCAGAATTCGAAAGATTAGAACGCGAAAGGATGTAGGTATTGTAATGGCTTAAAGGCCTTTGGCCTAGCCACATAGGATCAAGTAAGCTAATTTTGTCTGTAATAATTACCTATTAAATAAATAAAAATAATATTTTCCGCATGTTCTCCAATCAATACTAGACAAATGACAGAACACTATTCTAATAAACGGGGACCGCGCGCGATCTTTCATTCCTCCCACTTTCCGATCCTCGTCCCCTTTAATTCATTCTGGCATTTAGAAAAGGCACGTGTACATTTCACAAGTGGGCACTGTGGGCGTGGGCGCTGTGTGAAGTGAAGTAAAATAAGCCAAATATTTTATTTGGCGATGTCTATTAATTGAGGCGTTCCCCGTCTAAACGAATGTGGAATTTGAATACGACTGGAATTGTTGGAGGCTTAATTTTTCTTCGGCATTCATCCGGAATAGTTTTATAAGCCGCAAATACGATGTGCTCACTGTGAATTTTCCTTTCTTAGAAAATTCACGGATCTAGGTCAGGTTCTAAGGACTGAGAGGCCAGAGAGGTTTTACCAACACGTACTCTCTGACTCTTCATTTTAGTCGTCATCCTCTAGACTCACTCCTCCCGTATTCCCTTTCCTGCTATTTTTCTCTCTTCTTATGACTAATTCTACGAAATCCAACTAGTTATTAACTTTCTTTAAACTAATATATTCTAATGTATATTTGACACTGGTCAAAAGCATTTTCTTATCTGTCATTTAATCAAACTGATACTCCTATCTATTAAAAACTACTAAGTATCGTATAAATATTAACAACCGAATTTGAATGGGAATAACCAATTATACTCCTATGCACCTACAGAACATTTTGTTGATTTTCTCAATCATTAAACTAGATTTTAATGCGCGTGACTGATATTCAGAGAGGATAATGACTTGTTTATTCTATACTGACGTTCATGCTTCGTTCAATATTTGCGATCACTGGCGGTTCGATTTCGAACCTAATTAATAGACAATAGGTCGCGATTAAATACAATATATACGAGTAAAATCTATCATCAATTCTGCTAACGTAAATTCAAATCAAATCAAATGATTTTGTTGAAAATTAGCCGTTTCTAGGAAACCTTCACTACATTACCAATTTCCAATAGGCACAGAACTTTAAAGATAACTCTATAGTCCTTGGCCAACTAATTGGGGTCTATAATTTATCCACCATATTCTCATACTGAACCTACCTATTCATACTGAACCTACCGTCTGAAATCTCATACTCATTGCATCACTGCTTACGACAAAGCTGACGACACGTGAGAACAAGACTCCAAGAAAGAGCCCATCTACCATTACGTATTTGTGAATCAAGTGTTGCTTTATGAAGATTGACCTTATTGATGGTCTTCATATTCAAATAACTATTATGCTAATATATTTTAATAGCACGAGAATCCTACGAGATTAAATTAAATCTTGTTTATGTTCCCTTTCATCGATCAGGTTGCGTTTGTTTACCATAATAATATTGTTATTCTAAGACACTATGAACCACGTGACCGCAGTCTCACATGGACACAAAGTTCCCACAGGCGCGTCAACACGTGACTTGCCTCCCGAGCCGTGCTCACCGCTGCACCGTCCGTGCGCAAGTTGTGTGTATCAGCACGAGGTTCTCGCCCTTCCTCCAGACCCCCCCCCCTCCCACTGGCTCTGTACACTCTCTTATATACCTGTGCCTCACGTGTCGAACGCGAGGCCTCACGTGCCGAACGTCCTGATGTTTTGGCCTCCATTTCCTAATATCGGAGAACCCCAGAGCGCCTCGTGTCTCCCTTTGTCAAGTATTTGTTTTAGAAAAAGCCCTTCTCTCCCTCCTGTGGCGAGGCGTTTTCCTGTTGCTAATCCCTTACTGCCCATCCCCAAATAGCTGCCATAAGGTTCGATCGCTAGTACGTTACAATTTCAAGACGGTCGCGGAATCAGCGCAAACATTCAAACGCGCACCGTCCAGCATCAGCATCAGCAAACAATGGAGGTCAGACCGAAATTGTACATAAAGACATAAAAGTTTGAAGAGATCATTTTCTCAAAGTCTCTACCTGTGGAAAATCCAAGTACGATTTCAAAAATCTTCTACCACTATAGAAAAATTGCAAATTGATGTATTCAGATAATGAAATATACTAACTTGCTTCAAGAACCAAACGAATAATAGTTTTATAATTGCTCTCAAAAATGTTTATTTTGATTGAAGGCGAGATATCGGCGTCGTAGGGCCTGGAGCCTCTCACCAGCAGACCTGTTTGGCCGGTCTGCTGGTGAGGGCATTGTTACAGTGCCATTATTGCAGTGCACCGAGGACAGTAGATTGGAATTGCGCCTTTATGCAAATAAGAATACGCGGCGTCCCTTAAAGTAATGGGGTAGAGTTCGTTTCCATGCACACAACAAAGAAAATTGAGAGCCGTAAGAGTAGATTTGTAATTTATTTTGTAAATAGCTTTAAGAAACCGTTCTTTTCTATTATCTCAAGAGAATTGATCATTTTCACATGCTATCAAGACGAGGAAAACTGATGTAAATAATTATTCATGATAAAAATATTTTTACACGAGAGAACAAATGCTCAGTGTTCTCTGATTTCTGAGTGTTTTGATTCATTAAGTATAGTAGTTAGTCCTAATAGTCTCCACTTGAGGCGTTCATGTTTCTCGTACGCCCGTGACTAGAACGACGCACACTAAAACTGACTTTCTAAAAAATTACGCTTTGACCCTTCCTTCTCGTCATCACCACGTCACAAGAGTGATCAAGTCAAAGGGTGTGCTACCCTTTACTGGTATAGACACACGTAGAGAATCAGAGGTAGTAAAGATAAATAAAAAAATAAAATATATCCAAAGTGTGTAAATACTACAATGTAGTATATATTATAACTAAATTTACCAATTATTATTCATAATGGACAAGGATCTGACGTACGGACCATTCCTAAAATTTGCGATAGTGTAGTACTATATTGTGTTGGTTATCGTGTAATACGATGTGAAATTATATTTTTGTAACTAAGGATTGTACATTTCCGACGGGATCACCTATTTTGTAGCTCGAGTAATAAGTCTTTCTCCGAGAGATGGTGTAAAGGAGAGTGGCGAAATTTGCGTTCTCAGACGCAAGAGCGGGCCTGATGACCCGAGTCTCGCTACGTAAATAAGGCATTCACCCCACTAACCTATTCACAGCCAACGGTCTTATCATTACTACCAGATATACTCAACGCTCTCTGATATTTTCATTCCTTTCTGAGCTGTTCATGACTGTTATAAGTGGCGAGATTTAGAACTTACAACCATCAGCGTCCAATCCAAATTAAGGCACAGAAGGGAACGAAAAGTTGCCAGAGGTCCGTGTACAGTTTGTATAAGGTACTACTAAGAAATTATCAAGAAACACACGTAAATCAACGTGACCCTAGGAGACATCAGAAAGTCATTAATGTTCTGCACATGAAGAAAAAATTCCTGCCACGTAGGTATTGCAACTATGAGGAATCGCAATCACCTCTATCTCAGCCATCGTAAGGTTTTGCCTGAACTCTCAACGCTGGCGATAATGGAAAATAACAAAAGAATGATAACATTTTAGAAAATTTGTCCGATTTTCCCAATTACCTGCTTAATGAATACATTTTCGAAATTTGCTAATTAGGAACTTATAACATACCTGCAAAATATTAGGGAATTTAAAGAAGGTTCTACCAAGGCAATTTACGATGCTTTGTCATTCGAAGACTTCCAGTGAATATTAGGAGTTATTATCCGACGTCGATAATCCTGTTCAAGCAATAAAATTGTGCTAATCTGCATTTTCAACGGCCAAGCGCCGGATTTAATTTGAGTCCTATTACTTCTTCTGAATGATATCTCTCATTCGTTTGGTATAATAAATCTATCTTTTCGTAAATATAGCTACCAAGGCTAAATGAATTTCTACATTAACTTCAAAATATTCTTTTAAATTCTTTTTATATGTTACTATATGTTGTCAAAACATCCTGTAAAGACAAATGTCACAACACCATGTTGTCGAATCGTATCACAACATCGTGTGCAACTCAATATTTATAGATAATCTGACGACGAATTATGACACATATCTCGTGCCGTCGAATATTGACGCATCTTATGCAGTTGAATTGTCACAAAATATTGCTTCTACGAATTGCATAATTGTTCGCGTCGAACGTTGCTGCAATGCTATTTTCATCAATTGTTCAATTAATTTGTAATTATTGTTCACGTTTATTGTATAGTTTCTTCATCCTTAAATAATAGTTTCATTTACCAAAGAGTATATTATCTCATTAATTATTTCTCATGATATCTTATTATTCACATAAATATTAAAATTCGTTGTCTATTTCAAAGCCACTTGTATCTAAAAACATACTTCAATGAGGTTTGTACGTCTTCCAGAATCACAGGAAATTACTATTTCAAAACAGAGTCGCCGACCGCGACTTCCCAAAACAAACCACAAACAGAAACAAATAGCGCTCGGTGCAGGGGGTGTTTTGCAACTCCTCCAGCTAATGTACGGCTCGCCGTGACACGTGCTTTCAAGCTAACTCCCTCGGGCAGCGCGGCGTAATTCAAATAAATGCAAAGGCACAGACCGCGTACGTTGTACAATGAAGCGCAGGGCAGCCAGGGCACGGCCAGACAAAAGTGTGAAGCGAGTTAGGAACTAAGTAATTAACGCTGAAAATAACATATTAAGGTCGCAATCTCCTGCAACGAGAACGCAAATAACCCCCAGAAGCCTGTAAGAGAGCACACGGGCAGCGAGTTGGTGATTTGAAACAGGAACGTGTTACGCGGAACGGTTGTAGGTCTTTCAACACTGGATCAAAATTACGTTCAGACTCGTGAGGTGGGGTATGTGTTATACATGAAAATATTTCCGTGAAAAGTTGAAAACCTCCATAGATTTGAAATTATAAAAAAAATTATTATCAATGCGGAGTCAGCGGCTCACTAAACATTCCCTTAAAAAATTATGAATTCTTCCCGTTAATGCCCTCAAATTTCGTTAACGATTTTGAAAGCGGGACTACGTGAATGTCGCCCAGTATTAAGCTACACGACTGTGCAATCACGCAGTCACAATGCTTCAGACGGGATGCACACTCACTCACTTGTGGCGGCCACTAGTCGTTGGCCACTAGTCGCCGGCAACTGCGACTAGTCGCAGCCGCTTGTTACCGCTGCTGTGGCTCTTCCCAGTCGCAAGTATCAGTCACTTATTTCTCTCTGAGAAAGTCCACTTCAAAATGTTAACAACACGCAAATGTTTTAGACGCATGTATGCATTTTTCATTGAAATATTAAAGCCCCCAATTTCACTTGCATGGGTAATATTCTTAAGAATGTGTCAAACCCATTGACTGCAAACAAAAAATGTCATGAATTTTTTTGTCGAAAACTATGACAAAACGTTGGTATTAACAAGCGTGCACACCTGAAAGTTTGGGGGCAGGGTAGACAACTACATTTACCTTTTGCATAATACTTTAATTACATTTGACTTAGCTCATTAGAAAATGAATAAAACGCAAAAGGAGAAAGAAATTATATCTTCAGTGATGAAATTAATAAATACGATTTAATGTTAAACCATTTACAATATTTCCAGACGGCATGCAGGGCCTTTTCCCAAGTGTGTAGCAATTTTCGAAATAATCAAGTTAAAATTAGGATTGAACATTAATAAATATTTTATAGTGAATTATTGTTTTACGTGAGCCTTCAGGGCTTGCGAGAATCTCTCAAATTATATTTATTTTCTTCATTTCAAAAAAGTATTTATAGAGTCATTGCCCCTTTATGTGCACGCGTATTTCGGTATTGAAAGTCTCCGTCCCATAGAGCGGATGATGGAGTGATTCTGAGAAGCCGGTGACGTGTGTGTGTGTGTGTGTGCGTGCGTGTGCGTGCGTGTGCGTGTGCGTGTGCGTGCGTGTGCGTGTGTGTGCGTGTGCGTGTGTGTGCGTGTGCGTGTGTGTGTGTGCGTGTGTGTGCGTGTGTGTGCGTGTGTGTGCGTGTGTGTGCGTGTGTGTGCGTGTGTGTGCGTATGTGTGCGTGTGTGTGCGTGTGTGTGCGTGTGTGTGCGTGTGTGTGCGTGTTCGTGCACGTGTGCGTGTGGGTGTGTGGTTGTGTGTGTGTGGAGCCACTAGTGCCGGCCACAAAGTAGCGAATGCCGGCCACTGCCTCAACTAGGCGGATTTCGCAGTGATTTCGATGTTGTCCGAAATTTCAATCGGCTTAATCGTGAAATTTCAATCGAACATTTTCGTTTGATGTACCGGGTTCATTCACGCACATGAGAAAGACACAGATAACCGTAGAAGCCCTTCCGATGGAGCCCGAAACATTGGCTCTCGGACGAAGATCTGTTTGGTTTGAAAGCGTGGGCGACCGTAGTCAGTCACTACTTGGCTGTCCGAAATTTTGCCCTGAGGAAGATCGCGAGTCTAAACAGTTGTTATCTACTGAGTTAGTCTAAGCATACGACTAGAGAAATAGTTTACAGTTCGTAGAAATATTTCAGAAAGAGTGGTAGTAAGTGAACTAACATGTAGATTATAATTTTGTCTGTGGTTATAGTCGAGAAAATAAGACGAATCAAAAGGCACACTTCTAAAAACTTAATTGAACACACTGTTATTTGATCAAAATAGCCCGTTTGTCCATATTAAATATAAACCTGATTCATCAAAACAGAAACACTGATTTCTATGAAAAAGGGTATTCAATATATTAGAAAATATTTGGATCCTTCCAATATTGGTATTAGATAATGTATAATATATATTTATAATTTTAGGGACAGCTAAAGGCAAAGTTTAACTAAAACAGAGTTCTCGGCATATAGTTATTTATGTAACAAGTCCTTTAAATTAGTCTTTAAGGACGAGGCACGAAAATTAACTGCAAAGCAAGGCGATAGCGGAGCCAAGTAGTTAATCTTCCGAACACGTCGTTTTTTATTTCCAGTTATTCAAAATAAATATTTAACACTTTCATGAATTAAGAATTGTCGTCTCTCTCGATGTTTTGTAGCAACGGTTGTTGGTACCGAGTCTTGGTAACGTTTTTAATAACAAGCGCAGTGCGTAGAAGGACCAAGAGGACGAATGGGGACAAATTAGGATAAGTGGAACAAAGCTGGGAAAGGAGGACTAATGAGGACAAAATGAGACAATTGAGACAAAATGGGCAAAATTGGAAAGGGGAAGAAGGAACAAAATGGAAAAGGAGGGCAAATTAGACAATAGGGATAATGAGAGAAAAGGGACACTGGAAAAAACGATACAGGGTGACAAAATGAAACAAGCGAATAAAATAGAACAATGAGACAAAGGGACGAAATGAGACAGAGACAAAATAAGACATGGGAACAAAATGGAACAAAGGGACAAAATGAGACAGGGAAAAAGTGGGACTGGAGGCAAACTGGGACAGGGGACTCCCCGGGACCAATGGGACAAGGGGACAAAATGTGACAAGGTGGACATTGGAACAAAAGTGGACAAGTGAACAAAATGACCCAAGTAACAAACGAGAAAGTGGACAAGTGGAACAAATGAGAAATGGGGGACAGAAGTGGCGAAATGGGACAAAAAGGACAAGAAGGACATATTAATCCAAATATTTACGAGCACTAGTAAAATCTGAACCCGAGAGTGCGCTAAAATATTTTAATATACTATCGAGCTTTTTAGCAGCCATTGCTATGGACACGCTCTTAAAACGTTTAGATGGCTGGTTGCTGAGGGGCTAAATGCGTGTTTACCGACGTAAATAAAAAAAATTTATATTTATGACACATGAATGTGAATCGAAATATTAAGAAGTGCGAAGGAAATATAAAATGTACAATCCCCTTGAACCTAATATTTAAAGGTGTCAAATATTATTTAATTACAATTGTAATTCACGTCACTTATCACTCTTAGACAATATTCAAATTTTATAGCAACAGTAAACAACTTCTAACTTTGAAAATATTCCTCAAAAAGTAAACAGAGATAAAAAAATATCATTAACGTAAGGAAAAACTCATCCCTGTCAATAAAACAGGATTTACTTAAATATCTGAACAGCAGATAACCCTTGTATTTTTTATATACTTCGAAAGCATACGTTAGCATCCTATGCTAAAAAAAATTGCCACTAAGAGATTTTGATCAAAATAGTGTCCCATGTATTTGTTTAAATTTTTATTTGAATATTTATATTCTCGGAATATTGGATCATGTGCATTGTGTTTCTATTCTGCGCTAAATGAATAACACTTGATCGAGCGACTTAATGGATGTTTTGTGTTAATAGACTTTTATGTGCATACATTTTAGAAGCAAACGTGAGGGCTATTTTAGCGAATAGCGAAGCGTCCATAATAAATCTACAATGAACTATCGTACTTTAATACCCCTCATCACAGTCAAAATTTTCATTCAGGAACACAACAATTAACCGCAGTAAGAGAATGCATCTGCGTGACTCAAGATATTCAAAAGCCTTGAGATCATGCAAAGACACTCATGAATAAGCAAAGGATCTATTGAATTGCATCACGTTTTTCAAACTGTCTTGTTGAAGCAGAAACGTGCCGAGGAAATAAATGCAAATCGTATATTCATTCCAGCTTAATGACGTTTCCTTATAAATGAATTTATCAGAAAGGCTTGTTAAATTTATTTAATTGTTACTTCCGTTTATTCAAGGCATCTACTGAATGACTTATCAGAAATATAAACTAAGTTTAGAGAAAAACTGAACCGCACATAAATATCAAAAAAATGTAAACACCAGATAAGTTAACCATAGCAATAAAGTAACTACAACGGACTAATAAGATTAGCTGTTGAAATGCCCAGAAAATCAAATAATCAATTAATTAAAAACTTGTTTTTGCAATTTTGCGTGAAATACAGACAATTTTTAAACAATTATGCCCTTTTACAATTTTCTACCAACTGGCCTTTCGCCACATGTGGTGGGGCAGTGCATATAAGTGTTTACATGTGTGTAAGAAAGAGAGTAAGGATAGAAGAAGGAGGAGGAAGGAAAGATCTCGCTCGGTCTGTGGACCGTTTGTTAGGGTACTGATTCTGCATTCGTCTGGTGTTGATCGAAGAAACCAAGGAAAACTGCTGATCAGAGCAGCGGTTCACTAGATTTCTCGCCAGACACACACTGAATTTGATATAGCTGTGATGTTAATAGTCGAACCTCTTGCCACAGTTGGAACTGGAATTTAGGACTTCCCGGTCAGTGACATTAATTTATGCCCTGTGCCACAAGAGTCGTTCTAATAAATAATACTAATAATATTAATAATAATATTAATACTGACTGATTCATATAACATTATATTTCTTTAAGAAAAAAGAACTTCCATAGTCTAACTCCGCAATGAATGTTTGTTCAATTAAGACCACACTGAAATGGCACTGCAGTGCACTTCACTCCACTTCACTATGGCCCTTAGATCACTTTCTTCATTATTTCTCTACTCTAAACTGCACGACATCTCTTTTCCCCTGTATCACTTATGCTTCGTCTTATAACCTAATATTCTTATTTAAGTCCCTAATACAGTACTTAAGTCCCATTATTTAATTATCCCATTAAGTGTCCCATTATTTAAGTATATACACGATTGTGGTACATAAATACGAAAACAATACCAGGCTACTTTAGCTTGTCGATGACAAATTGCCTTGGTTATCCGCAGAGTGATAACGGCGTAAGCGAGAGTGATGAAGGCTTCGCTCTTCGTTACTTCCTTTCAGCTTCCGGCCACGTCACTTCCGAAGCCCCGCCCGATTTTTGATCGATATCCCACACGGTTTTGTTTTGTGTCATCTCAGACAGTATGCGTTACACACTGCCTTTACAAACAAACAAACAGCTCTCCGCAGAGTCCATTTTCCTGATAGTACGGGGAAGAAGTCTGTTCCGACCTCCCCACGCACAATTTGCGCTGCGCCTAGCGGCCGTCGTTTTCCAAGTGAATCGTCTTTTGGCGCGTCAATGTCCGATGAGCGCAAAAGTGATTTGTCACAAAAATCCACCCCGAATCTGACTAGTCAAGTGTTTATTTATTATTGTTTGTGATAGGTAAAAATAATTAATTTTCTACACGAGAGAATGTTGAAGATTGGGGAGAAATTCTTTTACCTATCATATGGATTTCCTCATGTTTTTTGCAGTAACCACGAAATTTATTATTGTTTTTTTGAAGGCTTTCATATGCAGTAAAAACAATATTCTACCTAGTTCGCAGGTCTGTATACAGCACCCAGAATTGTACCAGAAAAAATTACCGAATTCTTTGAAGAAATTTAATAATGAAAAAAATGTACTAACATGGTTTGATGCCGTAATATGATGAATTAATATTATATCTGATTATTTATTGCACTCATTTAATATACTTTCCTCATTGCATACGTTTAGCCATCCCTTCCATGCTCGTCCTTATTCTAACGACAAATCATTTTCCATTTGTCCATATTTAATACAACATATCGCGGAAAAACTTTCTTAGTTCAGATTCTGAATGAGAAACGAAACAGAGTTCTGATTATACAATTTAATGAAAACTAAAAGAAATGACTGACTCTCTTCTCAGAATACACTTCAATATTTAAGAAAAGAAAATAACAATTTTGCACAACTACTACAAATAAACAAGATATATTTACGTATTAACATGTTCAGAATTTATAATTGGCTAGCCTATCTGATCGACCTTTGTACCAGTGTTTGAATCTTAACAGTAATGTAAAATTAATTAAACTCTAAATTGTAATCTTTTGTGCTGCGATGTGTCGGAACATTACATTATGATCAGAAAGACTATGCGTGTTATGTTCTCGCAACAGCCACAACACGTTAGCTGTGCCTGGTTTAATAAATCTTAGCCAGGGGTGAAAAGGTCTGTTAAAGTTCTAAAAGCGTAAAACAGGATTTTCTTCTCCTAAGGCCTTAATCCATCCGACAGCCGGTTATCCTTTACGTTCTGCTAGGACGCGTATTCGACCATACACTAGATACCAACAAACGTGCGGGCTCCTCTGACCTGGAATGGAAGACCCTCCGCGACAACACATGCTTGAGAAACGAGAGATAAACAACTATGCCCAACCATGCGGGACCCTTGGGGCAGAAACGCTGAGTTGGTACCAGCTCTTAGTCACCTAGGCCATTCACGTCGGCAAAACAGGAATACATACGTGTATTATAAATTGTTAATACAGAGTGAGCCATTTCAAGTGAAGTGGAAATATTAGCATATTCGTCATAAAATCAGCAATGCTTTAATTGAAGTTCGAAGATAATGCAATACTTAAAACACCCTGTCAGAACTCTACAAACAGCAGTAGCACCAAGGTCGGTTAACGGGTTGATGGTCGAGGCAGCAGAAAATGCCAGCCCAGAGGTGTGTCAAGCTGGAACAGTCATGTCAGCACACTCAAATGAAACATGCCAAATGATTTATTGTTATTTAATAGGTCATTAATTGCCCCAATTTGAACTGAATTTCCACGTATTTTCGTGGCGAAAATGCGTGAGCTGGCTTTATACGATGCCAGCACGCACATAAACTAAATTCGGATCGTAGATCGACAGAAAACCTCAAATGATATATTGCTAATTAATTACCACAATTCGGAATTGAGTGCCACGCATTGTCGTGGCGAAAATAAGTGTGTACTGGCTTGACACGACGTCAGCCTAATAAGTTAGCGGATCAAAGGTCAGCATGTGCTAGCAGTCTGGAGAGAAGAGCCGTGCAATATAGAGGTCTTGTCAGGTGGATGGGTTTCCCTTCACGCTGCGCTGGGCGTTCCACGAACTATTGATGCAAGAGATTTCTTGCTTTGATCGAAATTATTTTAGTGGTGAACTATTGACCAAAAAATTAATTGACCATTTTACCATAAAAGTATAGATTCCGTAGAAATATTTTGGGTGAAATTTACCGAGTTCGACACAGCTTATCACCGAACCCTTTATATACTTTTCCAAGACTCAAAGCGCTGTTGTACTAGACTCGGGAGGCTATTGAATATTATTTGTGAACAGCGAGTGCACCGCAATTCTGACAGTCAGCTGGAGTGATAAGATTCTGACGGCCTCAAAACAAGCGTGACGCCACGGCCCCATGCGATTCAGGTCTGCGGTCACTTGCTTCCAATGCCGCCAATTCACAAAATCTAATTTTCTTAATTTTCATCCTCCAAAAAAATATTGGGTCCTCTGCAATACTTCCTCTGCAATAACAAAGGCGAGATTTATGGCGGAACGCGACAGCACTATTTTACTATTTCTATTAAATTATTAAGTTTCGGGACCAAAAATTGTATAAATCAAGCACTGCTTATAACTATCCTCAGATAAGCACACGTTTGCGGACCTAGGGACGAAAAGAAGTCGGTTTCTGCTTTGCAGAAACGAAGAGTTTCTCAGCCAAATGACATTACAAACATTTGTTCAAGTAATTGAGAAACAGTTGTGATATTTTTTCCCCTTGAAATGACTTATTCTACATACAGTTGAATTTAAAAATTAATTTTCTTCATTTTCTCCGTGAATTTTGCTCCTGAAAGAGACAACCAAAAGATTTTTTGTTAAAACTTCGGAAGTATCGAGGTGTCCGTTAATAAGTTACTTAAAAAAAGACAAAAACGAATGATTTCCACGTTCATTTATAAAATAAAGTAATTGATAATTACATATATACGATTTTCAATATTTAATTTTTTGAGCTAGAATTTCTGCCTATGTCACACTAGTGCAACGACAAAGACAATTAGAATAGGTGATTGTGTGACTAAAACTAGAATTATAATAAAAAAATTCCACTCTAAGGAAAATAGACAGATTGCTTACATATTCCAAGGATATTTCCTATCTTACGTTTAGAATCATAATCTTTATCTCTTTCGTTTTATCACAACTTTAGCATCTTAAGTCTTATTATTTCTTTCTTGCTCTCTTGACCGAAATTATTTCAGTGGTGATTTAGTATGAGAATGTCATAACTGAAGTTTTTGATCATACGTAATGTTGGCGTAACCAAATAAAGTCACAGGATTCACTTCACTATGAAGATAGAATTAGTAGAGCTGAGGTGTACAACTGGCATTGTATAGGTAAATCTTAATAATTTTTTTTAAAAGAGCACAACAAATTCTCTGAACATTAATGAAAACTATGTTTTTCTTGAGGAAAAAGGGGTGGCAAATAAAGTATCGTTCCAAATACTCGTAAATTCGTGTGTTTTTTAACAAAAAAATAATACATGGTTTTGGCATGAAAATGTCAACTAGCAATTCCGTTGACAAATCCAATCTACAAAGTACGTTTCATAACATTTTGTAGTACAGTGTTATCTTTCAAAAGCCGAGAGACCAACGAGTGGAGGAGAACAGAGTTGCTTATCAAATTATCCTTAAAATAAAAGCTAATAAGAGATTACAAAGAATGTGGCAATAACCAAGCAGTTAAAACCAGGTCATTCGCAGCAGCCGGTTGTGAAATTCTTCTGGGCGAAGCTTCCAACGCAGCGGCAGCTTCGGAGGGAACAGCTACTAAAGCGGTTGGCCCGGGAGAAGGGGGAGGGGTGAGGAGGAGAGGGGGAAGACGAAGGGAGGGGGAAACGTGGGGGAGGAAGAGAAGGAGGGGAGCGCTTTGAGGAAAGGAACTGCGTTTTCTTGTTGCCCCGCAGGATAAGCGCCCGGGGCTTAAGCCCCACCTCTTCGTACCTCTCTCTCATTCCCCCCTCCCCCTCGTCTCGCTTCCTCTCTTTCTCACTTCTTTCCTTCAAAGCTCTGCAAAAGATCGCCCTCAGGGGTCACTCGAAGGAGCAATGGCGCGAGAGGTGGAAAGTTTTGGGTCGGCTTTAAGACCGAGTGGCTAGGTGTCTTAGTTGGGAGTGTAACTGAGGCTTCGTAGAAACTGAAGGCGTTAGGTTCAAGTCCCGACGATAGCAAAGTTTCCCAGTTGGAAAATGCTATTGCTTGAAGGGTCCTAATCGGTGGTCACCGAGGATTTGTCAGACCAATTTCAGTCCAAGAGCAAAACAGTTTCATAAACTCGACACAAAACGCGGGATATTCCTTCCTTCATTTTGTCATTGACCCAACAGAGTAATAGAAGATGTCAACGTGTAGGCGGTCGTAGTCAGCATTTTTATTACGTAATTTCAGTGTGTGTGGTAGTAAAAGAAAACACGTTGACATCTCTCCAATCTTTAATACAAATTAAAAATCCATTCTTACATGATTAAAATGCGATTCAAAATCCTCAATACAATAGTGATATTAATTTTAAATGTGTACGATAGAACGGAAGAAAAGTTGGAGGAAAGCACGCGGAAGGGCAGATTAAGGCCAGTGCAAGAACTGAACAGAACGGGCTATCGCACGAGGCGGAATACATAACAGGAGAGGAAAACGCATCGAAACAACAAACCGTAGTCTGCGGGCACATGACGGGTTAGATGGGGACGCTATTAAATGGAGTGCTCGCGAACACGTTTTATCATTTCAATTCTGAATACATATATGAATTATAGATCTATTGAACACATTTGTTGACCAATTCCATAAAATGTTTATGATAAAATGTAGGACTCCCACATCACAATTGTGCTCGTAATTACCTCAATATTAAATTTTCTTTGTATTAAATAATTATGTCTAATCTAGGATTCTTCTGAGACAAATTAAGTAATTATGAACTACTCGATCATAATAGTCACGCATTTCGAAGACAACGTACGAACACACAAAAATACGATTAAAAACTCAATGAATGCCCTTTGCTTTCGTGCTTAAAACAGAAATTGTTTAAAATAGTTTTCAGTTTATATTTATTTTTAAGGCTTTCAGTTAATTTCCAATTCCTATTAAATTATTTAATTTCAAAAAAGTGGATTATAGATAAATTGCAGAACATTAGAAGTATGTTACTCATATTCATTTATGCAACCTTCGGTACAAAAAACCCTTTCCTCAAAACTTTAATAAACTGCACACGACTAGGAACAAGATAACATATTAATCGAAAGATACTTCACGTCAAACGGAGTAAATTGAAACAAAATTTGAGCATATACACTAGAGGCTGCGTATAAATGCTGCATACACACTAGAGGCTTTTGCCTGGACATACATTAACGATCTATATCTAAACTCTTTGAACATTAGTGAATAGCGGAAACGTAAAAGATAACGATCCGGGGCAGCAAGAGAAGGGCAAATCTAGAACGGAAAGGTAAGTCCAACATTTGCGTGATGATGGCAGTGGATAACACTTCAAAACACCCAGGGATTTGGTCTGAGGTGGCGCAAAGTAGAACAAGTAATAGGGAAGCTGCAGTATATGGAGCGCAAAGAAAGTACATCATAATAATTTAATCCTTCTAGACGTATCAAATAATTAGAAGGTAGAAGTTCATACAAAACTGGAAATAATCGTTGTGCATTGAATAATTCAATGTATCAGGTAACACTAGGCTGAGGGGATCCAATAACAGTACATAAGTTACTGCGAATATGTCACTCGCGGATGAGGTCTATTCGGAAGTCGACTGTGGAGCAGGTTCAGAGTATAATGTAATGGGTATGGTGGGTAGCTATACTCATACAAAAAATTGCGAGTGGGTAAAATACCCACTCGCGAATTGGAGTGAGAGAAATATTCCCCGGAACAGATTAGAATGGGTCCAAACCATGCAGTAGAAGAAGAAGAAATATTCCATAAAATCATATTTCAAAAATGAAGTTTCTCGGTAATGCGTTGACACCAAACGTATGTGCGAAACATTTTTTTGCAAGATGGACTTAAAAAATACTGCGATTTTCCGTGTTTATAGCGACATTAAAAAGAAAATCGATGCGCAAAAATTGTCATATGAGTTTACACAAAAAATGCAAAGCGCAGCGCTGTTTTTCATTGCTAAAATGAGCTCTATTGAAGTGTCATAAAATAAGTATAATTACTAATAAGTGTGATGACAATTTAATGCTTAACATGACAATTTGAAAAAAATCTGATTCGTATTTTTCACTTAATACACATTGTCAGTGGGTGATAGAGGGGGAGGGGAACCTCCTCCCGGGTCAACTACTCACTCGGACGTAAAACCAATCACCGGCTCCGCTGCAGAGTTAAGGCAGAGGAATGAAAATTCGCAGCAAAACAGGGCCGTCTGGGAAGATGGAGCGCGTAATGTCGAGAGAATGAGCAGCAGGGGGGGGGGAGAGGAAATGGATAGCGGAATCCTATTGAGTGAGGGGCACAGACAGAATTTCCAAATCAATTTCAGCATTTCAATTCATATCGAATATTTACAAGGTAATTGAAACATTCGAGAAGGTCATTTAAATAACAATAGTTTGCAGTTTGTTCGATCAATGAAGAAGAAAACAAGATAGCTGGAAGTAAGAGGAAAAGCACAGACAGTACAAGAAAAAGCAATGAAGAGGTCGCTCGGGAACAAGTCACACCAGAAATTGACAGCGGAATGACGCCCGAGGAAGCGAGAAAAAACTGCGAAACAGCAACGCGCTTAGGGGAGCCGAACTAGACGGGACAGTCTCCGGCAGCACATGGTGGAGCGATGAGGTGGGGGGGGGCAAACTAGAGCACCGTGGTGAGACGAGCACGAGTAGAAAGTGGAATCATTTTAAATCTTTCAATACAAATCTCATGATTTATCAGGGAATTATATCATGATACAAGTTCATAAACAATACTAATCGTTTTGATGTTTGTTAGATCAATAAAGAAGAAAACAAAGTCGCTGAACCTGAATCGCAAAACAAGCGAGCGCAAGAAATGACCAAGAATGGCTCGCTGGGTGGGGGTGGCGTGGGGTGG
>BOPP01000006.1:11828833-11860799 GCA_017312745.1 Gryllus bimaculatus
GCAGAGAGCGGCGGACGGTGGTGAAGGGAGGAGGTGGAAAGAAACGATGAAGGGCTGTGGAGGGTGGTGTAGGGCGGTTATAGAGGGCAGGGGACGAGAAAGGCTGTGGGGGAAAGCGGCGGCGGCTAAGGGCTAGGGCGGCTAAGGGCTAGGGTGGCTAAGGGCTAGGACGGCTAAGGGCTAGGACGGCTAAGGGCTAGGACGGCTAAGGGCGCCGGAGAGCGAGGGTGGCGGGGCGGGGAGGAGGATGAGGGTGGGCGGCGACTGCGGCGGGCAGTAATGGAAACCGGCGGCTGAGGGAGATGTCGGAAGATGTCGGGAGATGTTGGGAGATGGCCTCGGTACCTCCCGTGAGCGGTCACTGGGGTTTTGCAGCACACTCTTCGTACAACGTACGACGGAGGAGAGCGAGTAGAAGTGTGGCCAATCCCTCTGAAAGGTCCCTGAACGGGAATCCGTCTTTCTAAGGGCGCTTTGCTGCTGCGAACCACACTGCTACGAACTACTTGCCAACCTTGTTGCATTGGTATGAATATTACAACGACAAGATAGGTCAGCCGCTTCATAAATTCTATGTCAATTGTGTATTTGAATTGGATACATAATTACGAGAAGCTATGTACAACATGGTAACTAGAACATGCAAACAGATAGGCGAAAATCAAGCCGGAGAGTTCTGGTTAGGGTCATTATGAATTTCCTCATTTCTAAATCTTCATTCTCATTTCATATTCAGTTTTAAATTACCACAACTGTAATGCTCCTGAGGTGAGACTGTAGGGGCACAACTTCTCCCAGGCCATAAAATAACATAGCAGACTGTGTTTACAGAACGGTGAATTTTGTCTTATTCTGTTCCTTCTTTATTTAAACAAAGTGGAGGTGCTATCTTCTCCCACATTTCAAGCATAAATAAGATACCAATTTTGCGTGTAATGAAGTCTTAAGAAAATACTCTATACAAGTGATTAAAAACGAAAGTAAAATACACCCAAATCAATTGTCTATAGCGAAACTTACTCTTAGTATTATTATACGTTCTAAAAGTTCGTAATTGACTGAATGCTGAAGCTGAGTACGCGTAAACGCTACGAGGTATGTTTTTTTTAATCGGCACCGAGATAATGCGCGCAATAATCCCGTCGATTGACACCAAACACTAGTAGTAGAGATCGGGATATGGTTAATCACGAATGTGTAATAACCGGCACGACTCCAGATAACGTATAGAACCATACAGGCACAGTAGGCAAATATTGACCTTCTTGTTGCAGCAATATCCATATAATGTGGTATGAAGGGTAATGGATAAGTTGAAAGTGTTCTAAGAATGTTCAGTAGTTGTGACGACTTTTTAATGTGATTCTCATAGGCTTTATGGCTTCCACGAATATTATTGTGTCTTTATCAAAATTATACTTGACTATGATGTGTAAACTCTGAGAGCAATGGATCAGAGGAATACAAAAATGGGTATACCTTTAGCAGGGTTTTCTATGTTATCAGTCGCTGAAGTTTATTTAGACGAACAGTATTCACAGATTATGAAATACTAATACTAATTTACGCGTGGTGTATGCGAGTGCGTTCGTAATTAAAAGTTTCAATTTCAACTAATTTTACTTCATTGTTTTACATTACTTTAAATATTATGCGTACCATTTAATAAGGGTGCATATCATCAGAATAGCTGCATATTACGTTCTCGTATACAATAAAATTAGAAAATTATAGTACAGAACTGATATACTTAACGTGTCTTCGTTGGTCAATCTGGTACTGAGAATATTCTTACCTGAAACAGAAAGAAACTTAAATTAACTTTAAAATTACTTATCAACTTATAAATAAATTGTGAATTGCTGAGTATTAGAATAAGACAATATTTGGATAGTAAAATATTGTCATAGTTGGCAACAGTTGTACTATTTTTGCTTCTAAATTTACAATAAATTATATTTTTAAAAGAAATAAATTGTAACGATGAAAATTCACGTATTGAAATTAATTGCCTTGGAACGCTTTCAAACTAAAAAAAGCCAATTGCGGAGGTTCACAAAGGTAACGAATTCCCCAAAATTACAGATTGTTATGACGCCGGTGATTCGGTCGACTACTCGCAGTTCGCAGGTATACGATAAGCGTTCACAGTTCCCTCCCTAGAGTTTGTAATCTTTAAGCATTTAAATAAATTAACTTCTTTGGCTTTTCACTTCTTCTAACTTCTTTTAGATTCTCTAGCTACTTGGAGGATTAAATACCAGAAATGGTAACTCCTCTTTGACGTAACCTGTGACACATGCATAGACGTCACCAATGAAAGTCCCGCCTCGAAATGTTCCCCTAGATCCTGCACCGTATCAGGGTAGAGTAAAAAGTCATTCAAGAGTGATACAAGAATTTTAGTGTTTTTTTAAATAGACGGATTATAATATATTTTCCTGGTATTCATGAAGTTAAATATTCTTAAAAATACAATATCTGTTGTATCGAGGATTCGCACCAAACCATCGACTCATTGCCATCAGGTATGAAGGAGCGAAACTCAATGAGTGAGCCAAGTGTAGCGTAGTGTATCATCCGAATACTGATACCACTTTCATGTTTGCAATCCTGTTTTACTTTCTTTCAAGAGGCAGAACGTAAAAGTGAACTGAGAATTTCATAACAAAGACACGGATTCATTTTTTAAGATATTCTACCTACGGAGAAATATCCTCATGCTCATTTGGGGCAAGAGTTTGGGCCCATCGGTTGTAGCAAACGTAATTTGTCACTCACGAGTGACTTCACTCTATTGATATCCGGGGATAAAATTTGGAAAGAACACATCCAAAGTAGTGTGTTAAGAACGATGAAACTTAGCTATTAAAGAACTAACATTTTCAGCTACGATGCACGCTTGAATCTTCGAAAGAGGAATATTCTGCCCTTGGAGAGTTCCGTGTAAGCCCGCCCGTGTACGGCGAGGGGACGATGAGTGGTGGGTGAGGCTTGTATGACGTCACATGCATACCGCGAGTGCTTCCTCTCTCCGTGTGCAGGGCAGAGCTAGACGCGATCTGGACACAGCGGAGTGGCCTTTGCTGGGGCAGCCGCAGCGGCGCAGTTAATTAGCACACGTTCGTCGTCACTCGCCGCCGCCCGCGCCATCGCCAGGCCACAAGCTCGCCCACCCACTGCGCCCGCCCTCGCACTCGCTCTCACCTCCTGCCCTTGCCTGCTGCCTTCTGCCTGCTGCCTACTGCCTGCCTGCACTGCCCCCTCTGCCTGCCGTGCCTGCCTTGCCCCTGCCTGCCTTGCCTGCTTGCCCTTGCTGCCTTTGCCCTGTTCACTCTGCGCTGCTCTTGCCTGCCTTGCCACTGACCTTGCCCTTGCCTCCTGCCCTTGCCTGCCTTTGCCTGCCATTGCCCCCTTGCCCTTGCCTCCTTGCCTGCCGCTGCCCTTGCCGGCCTGCCCTGCCCATGCCGTGCCGTCCCAGCCTTGGCCCTTCACCCTGCCCTTGCCCCCCGTGCGGTACAGAAATATGCCAGTCTCATCCGGCCTCGACACGGACGCCATTTTCCCCGTCGCTCCCCCTCCCATATGCCATACACACTTGTGCCCCTGCGGTCATCGCCCACCCTAGGCCACTCTTGACCCCGCCATCGCTCATCTTCGCCCGCACCTTCGACCCCTGCCCCCTTCTCGCTACCCCGACCCTCGCCCCTCTACTCGTAACCCTTGCTCTTGCGGAGCGTCCCACATCTCCTCTCGATCCTCACACTCTACGGTCACCCAAGCCGTCACCGCTCCCACCTCCCTCGCCCCTTTGCTCTTCTTGCCCACACCAACATCGCCAGCGTTCATCCTCGCCGGTCACTGCATCCCCCGCCCTACCTCCATGCTCGCCGCCTACCCCACACCCGGCGCCTTTGCGAATAAAATCTCAGCTCCGGTGCACTCCCTCGCGTATGTGCTCTTCTTCGTGCATATTCATCCCAGGCAGAGCATCCAATTACAAAAAGCGCTCAAGTCATCTCTCTCGAATTCCTCAATGCTCTCGTATTTTAGCCGTTTTGGATATTCAAAAGCTCTTCTTCAAAGGTAATACCGCAAGTGCTTTGGAAATTGCATATGGAATGAATCTGTGTGTCGAGAATATCCTATGAATTTATCTGGTATTTTCGGAGCACGAATCGTATTTAGTAAGATTATTCCACGAGTGAAAAAAAATTAATAGGTGGAAAATATTAAATGATATCTCTGTAACATATTCCTAATTAAGTGTTAATATTACACATGAAAGTAAAGCAGATACTAGGGTCCTTCTAGCAGATAAATCTTCGCAATGAAATGTGAAACACTGGAGTTACATACTCTAGAAAATTAAGCATTTATTTACATCATTTAGCGAAGTCTTATCCAAAATCGTCGGTAAATGACACAAAAGTATTGTTCTAGAATAAACAATTTATATACATAATTGCCTTTTATTAATGTTGAACCACTACATACATTGAAAATACTCTTAAATAGAATGTTATTGTTTAGGTATGAGAGTTATGTTCCTCACTAGTTCTCTGTGAAGAAAAATAAATCTACTTTGCAAGTCCCCATATGATGAGTCATAAACTCTAAGAAATAAAATATGTTAGGTCAATGCTGGATATGGGTATGGGGTAATAAATAGATTTCTAGAACTGGGCGTCAACCCATAACCCCACCACCACTACCACCATCATAACAACAACTACAATATATTATTCCTTGATTTATGCATGGTTCAATACCAACACCTGAAATCACACAATGTTACACCTTCTCGGCTGAGACTCACTCGATAGCTTGATACGATGTAATACTGACATATTTACACCACATGGCCAACTTTGACATTCCGTTGTTTGTACAGATTTCGATATATCGAGGCGCAAAATTCACCATTACTAGTTTCGATATTTGATTTCTTTTCTGACATAGAACTTCAATGCCTATCTCACGACCGCAGCGGCCGACTTCTCGACTGAAGTCCAGCGGCAGTGATTAGCATTATTACTCCACCGCAACCCCTGCGATGCGGTCGCAGGGAGGGCAGGGTGCGGCGCGGGCCGGAGGCGGGCGCAAACAAAGGACGGTCGCGCCGCCTTAATTAAGGCGTGGGCCGCGGGGTTCCGCGTTGGCGGTTGCCCCCGTCCCCACCCCACCCCCAGTCGCGGTCTGCCCCTCAGACGTCCCCTTCGCCCCCCGCCACTCGCTCACTCGCCTGACCTCACAGCGGGGAACCCCCTCACGCTGCATTCCTCGTACTGCCCCCCCCCCTCCGCGACGCCCATGATTTCCGCTTCTAGGTGTGGCACCTGTGGGTGCCGCAACACAATGCGATATGAAGCGTGTTCGCGGAATTTGGATAATAAAGCGAAGAACAGATGTGGGGAAATCTGCATACGTCAATTGAACTATAAGAGATTGGAATGATTTATTATTTACGCCCTGAGGAAGGTCGCAGAATGGCGACCGAAACGTCGGCACCTTCGCCATGGACGCGACGTCGCCCGGACAGCCTAGTAAATACTGACTCCGACCGCGGAAGCCTACGCTCTCAATCGGAATGATTTGCCTGCGGCAATTTTCCAAACTCTTTCTCTGAATATCGGTAGTTTTAGAAATAAGTTTGAGTTGGAACATTAATAACAGATGGTGTAACTAACGGACATTTAAATAGAGTCATTTAAAACCTGCACAATTTCAACTGAGTTTTCCAGTTCAGTGAAGGGTTGCGAAGATGGGTTTGAAGTGCAGTGGGGTGCAGAGCAGTGAGGTGAAGTGCAATGCTGCCTATCGGCCTGCGATGCTGTGTTGTTGTGCGAAATATTATATAATTAATGATAAATACTTCATATCAATTAATTACTGTACTTTATATATATATATAAATATATATATATATATATATATATATATATATATATATATTGTGGCGTTAATGGATTGTGCACCCATAACACAACGTCTCATGTGTGAAGACATACGGAAGCAGCGGGGATTAACGACGCGTAAGGCAGAGGTACTTAACGCGCGGCCTGGTATGCCGTTGCCGTATAAACGAATGCGAACTAGCGGCCTATGGTTTTCTTTGTGAAGGGTTGAGAGAGGGAAGCAACCCCCCCATACAAATTTTCCCAGGACGCCGCACCATACAATAGCGAACCGCAGCGGAAAGCTCTCTTTTTCTGGTACCACGTACGGTCGAGTAGGCAACTGCTCTTTTGATCACCGTTCGCTCGAGTCAACACACTTTTCGTTAAACATTAGTTTAGATAATTGTTTTGCGCTGCAACGACCTACTAGGTAGGAGTTCGGCGTCGAAAGACGTTCTAGTTTAGTGCGTCCGCGAGATAGTGCAGATTAAGTAGTGTTTCTTTAATTAACGAACACGGGAAGTAAATGTTACCGTTGTGAAGGAAACAATTAAAAGTTTCTGGCTTGCTAAAAGTAAAGTAGCAACGAGCGAGAACTTGCACGAAGTATTTCGGTAAAGTGCAAGGGACATTTTTCGCACCGTGTTTCTAGTCAGAGGCGCGCGGTAAGAAGACGAGGAAGAAGAGAGGCGAGGACTTGGCGCACAGAGGAAGAAGACGGATCGAAAACGAAAGAAGAACGGAAGAGGAAGCGCAAGAAGGAACACAGACGGCAGAGGCGAATCCCGTCTCTCTTACAACGTGAGGTTGGACGGAGGGCGTACACGCGCAGCGACCAGCGCACGGGAGCATCAAGGCCAAATTTAGGAAGTCACGAGGTAAGCAGTTTTGGAAATCGCAGAAAATAGTCAAGTTCACTGTCGGCAGGGAAAAACTAGTATAGGAAAGTGTAAGAATTTGAAGGACACGGGTGGCAACAAATTAACAGTAATATAGTAAGGAGAACGTTTTGATGCGTATGGCTGCCTAAAAACATTATACTTAGGAAATTTTTATTCGCGTAATTTCAGACACAGTTAAATTTGTAAAATTAAGAGTAGTGCACTTGCACACATTTTGTTCTTTACGATGCAATATCTTGAAGCGAAGATTTGTAATTGATTTTTTGATTCACGGGTGATGTAATCTAGAATAGCAAAAATTTAGATATAATTAAGTTTTTCCAAAGGGAAATTCAGTGTAGTTTAGGGTAAATTATTTCAGAGTATCAGAATCTTCAAGTAAATTATGTGTTTCTTTCATAATGAATGTGTTGTAAAGGTTTCTATTGTGTTTTTGATTATTCTTTGGTAAAAGTTGATTCTACATACTTGGTTTTGTCATTAAATTTACGCATGCACTAAAGTTTATGGTAATTATACGCTCGTTTGTGTGGCAATCGGTGTGGGATTTTATTGTGTCAAGGTCCAAACCTTTCTCGCAACCTGAAATCTGGCTCCCTAGATTTTTTTTAAAGCTCGCTTCACGAGCAAAATCTTGACAACACTGCTTACGGTTGCATGCTGCTACGCATGGTGACGGGGTCTGTGTGTGGGTGTAGGTGGGTATGTTAGAATATATATATATTTATTTATATATACATATATATAAATATTTGTTAAACCTAATATTAATAACCCTCTGTACTCTATTGAAACCCAAGTCGAATCATGTGAAATTTGACGTCAACAAAGCGGGTCTGCGACAGTAGTCCATTCGATTCTTGTATCCCTGATTCCATCACAACTTCATTGTAGTTATAATATCACACATCCCATAATAACAGTTATTACTTCAACATCAGTTTAATTACTGTTTTAAGTTTGGCGACTATAACTTTTGTTTGTTATTACCATGAATAAAAATTTCCCCATATTTTCCTTTACTACTTTGTTTTGCGTGCCCTTGATATTTCCTCCATTTTCACTTATTACGAACGTCTCGTAACATCTTGGCTTTTAATACGAGTGCAAAAACTTAAGACTGCCTACTTAATCTTATCCCATTTCCTTTCTTCACGCCACAACTCCACTTACAATTTTTTTTGCTGTCTAATCGACGAAGGTTTTAACTTGCCATCCCCTTATTACTCACTTCAGCCACCAATAATATTAATCATCCTGTTCACTTTTGTTGCTAGTAAAAAAAGCTACTATCCAGTACTGCCCACCATCTCCCTTTTCAACGACCACATCCTTTCCCATTTATTCCACCGTAACGACCTTCACCCATAGACTAAGGAGGCATATAGTTCGTTACTCTATGCTTCAACCTCTTCTACATGCAACTAACTAACTCTCCTGACCTCTCTCACTTCCCTTCAGTACTTCAAACAATTCTCCCTCTTTCGCGCATCTGCACACTAATTTTCACCCCCGTCCCCTTCCTCAAACGCGGTGGCGAGTGCAACCTCTACATCGTCTGCCCGGCTCCTTCGCCTCTCTGCTGGCTTCCCCTCCCCTCCCCTCGCCACCCGAGGGTTGGCCGGCGCCAGACCGCTGTATTAAGTTAAGGCTAAGCACATTTTCACAGCGGCCAGACGCTTCCTTTTATTTCCCTCTCGTAGCCGGCTTTTTATCGCAGACCGCGATCAGCCCTCTTTGAAATTGGATGTCGGAGCATCGCTTGCATTTTTCGCTTGCCCAGCGCAGCGCAGCGCAGCGACGACCTCTCTTGTGGCGGGCGGCTGTGGGCTCTGGTCCGCACTGTGTCGAACGCCCCGCCTAATCCTTTCTCTTACAAAGGAATCTTTTAATTTGGAGTCCCGAGAGACCAAGAAAAAGTTTGTTAAACTTTCCAAATTCGGAATTATCCAACGTCTACATTTAAAAAAGTACTTTTTTGCACATTGATAAATATAATTGCTTATTACAGAGTGTTTTTCGTCCGTAAAATATAACTTTTTCGATAAAAGTTGAAAAAATGTTCAATAATTGAGTTAAACTGATAAAAAATTATACATGGATTGCCCTCTTAAAACCCTCACATCAACATTAACAAACTGTGCGGAAACCCCCAAAAATTTAGTTTTTCAACGTCATTTAAATTTGAGTTTAAACCTGTTATATTTTGTTATATTCCCTCTCCTGCTGTAGTATTAGTACATGCAACTCCCGTAGCAGAGCTGATGAGGCGTCGTGTCCACATCACGAATCGCTGGTGTTAAGTGCAGCCCACTTCGCTCCTTGCAGTCAGTCTACGTTAACCACAATTCACTACTGGGCGTCAGCTGGTTAGCATGGTGGCTAGTATATCATAGTCCGTGGTCACGGCTCTCGGCTGGTCCCCGCTGCTGTCGCGTCAGTCGTCGACCCCACCCCTGGGTTAGCCTTGCTGCTGTCGCCGTCGTAACCAATGCCGCTAGCTGCCGCTGCTTATTACAAAATCCTGAATCTGCTATACTATGCATTAGGTTAGCAGACGTGATCCGCTTTTTGATATTTATATTATGTAATAAATACACTTGTGTTCCGAACGTCTCTTAATGAATATCCCCAATCTTCAACATACTTAATTGAGATTTCTTTGGAACAATTTGAGTTCATCCGAAATTTATTTATTATGCGAATAATACATGCAATTTGAATTCTTTTGATTTCCTTCGTAAGTTTTCCTAGACTTTAACTGAAGTTTCATGTAATATTTGACCGAGCCTTGGAGCGGTGGGCGTGCCTTATGTTCTTAATGTACCAATTCTTTCAACTGAAAAAAACTCGTAGAAAACTATGTAAAATTTAAATAGTATATTTTATTTCCGCGAAGCCGCCTTCTGCATTAATGTGCGGCGAGGCAGTTGCGGGGACAACCCGCACTGAAGCGCTCCGTAGAGGCGTGTGTCGTTGGCAGAGGGGGGTGACAGATAAGTTGAAAAGTAATGTTTTATCGAAGTTGCATTTTAAATCCTTCCAAAAACGATCAATTTTCAAACATCATTTATAAAATAAATCAATAAATACAATTATACCTATAATAATTGGGACAGTGGGCGAAAACTCCGAGTCGTAACCAATATTCGTAAGCTTCCTAGTCTGTAACTGAAGTTTCATTTAATATTTCACGGCGCCTTGTTGTAGAAGGTGAGCCTTATCTTGTTATTGTACCAATCTTTTCTACTGAAAAACACCCGTAGAAAGCGCGTAAGTAATAAATAGTTCATTTCATATCCACGAAGCCGCCTTCTAACCTATTGTGGGCGAGGCGCTTTCGGGGACAACCCGCACCGAAGCGTTCCATAGAGGCGCGTGCAGATAGCGAGCAAGTGCCAGATTAAGCTGAGAAGTGATGTTTTCCGAAAGTTACATTTTTACTATTTGCAAAAATTATCAATTTTCAGACTTGACTCATAAATAAATATCATTATACATATAATAATTGATACAGGGAGTATAAACGTAAGTTTTCTGAGACTGAACCAATGTTCATAAGTTTTCCTTGTCTTTAATTGAAGTTTCATTTAATATTCCACGACGCCTTGCTGTTGAAGGCGTCTTGTAAAGGTACGAATCCTTTCTACAGAAAAACATCCGTAGGAAACACTAAAATTTAAATAGTACATTTCATTTCCGCGAAGCCGCCTTCTGCCTTATTGTGCGTTCGCCGGGACATCCCGCGCTGGAGCGCTCCGTGGAGGCGCGGGCTGCGAGTGCGTCGTTGGCAGAGGGTTGCGGCGCGGTGGCGGCGTGAGCGTGGGCGTGGGCGTGGGCGTGGGCGTGGGCGTGGGCGTGGGGGTGAGGGTGGGGGAGGGGGGCCGCGGTCGTAGAGCGGCGCTGGAGCCGCTTCAAAGGAAATGCTCGCGTGCTTTCTAACGAATAGACTCGGCCCGCGCCCCCCTCCCGCGCGCGCTGTTTCTTTGCTCTTTTGCTCCGCCCGCGCAGAGAGCCTTGCGGGACGCCTCGCCGTGACGTGACGCGATGCGACGCGAGGCGACGCGACACGATGTAGGGAATTTTTATAACTTTTGGAATGTGGATTGCTTTTGGGATCTATTGAGAAATGAATTTCAATTCTTTAGATCATGCCCATTTGCAAAAGGGACTACACCAAGGATGATTTCGGGATTACATTTCTAAATCAATTAGGCATTGGTAAGTAATTATCTTCTATACTTTAAAGATGGAAAACTTAATATGCATGAGCATACTAATTAAAATTTACTTTTCTGAATACTACATACGTTGTATAGAGAAAGTATTGTAACACTCAGGCAAAAAACGGCGATATTTCGATAGATAAACTCTTATTGTGGGGCCTGAAAATGTGGATAAGCCTTCTCCCTATATGTAGTAAATTACTTTCTCTAACACATTTGGTCAGAATCCCCATTTTGTGGATCCTTGATACCGAAAAATTGATTGACGGCATAGCATCTGTCTGACTTTTTGCACAACGCTGAAGGACGCAAACAGTATTTTCACCAAAATTGGTATCCCTGGCTGAAGTCGCTGCCGCTTGAATTTAAAAGGTATACTTTGATTTTAGAGGATACTTTACGTGAATTCTCAACATTTTCCAAATCTCCTTAATAAACGCTCTAGACGTTTTGTTTAATTGTTTATTTGATAGAGTACGATTGTAAAAATTGCGCAGATTCGATTTTCGTTGGATTTACGAGAATTAAAAAAAGTGTATTTTTTCCCGTGTCTTCCTGCAACTACAGTATAGTTCATAGAGATTTTCTCATTCAATTGAAATTGATTCTGAACAATTAGTCTATTTCTAAATAAATCATGCACGTTGTTTTGAAATATTTGTACTTTTAGTGCAATTTTGAATGAAATGTCAGCCATATACACAACAAGATTTTCTCAAAAACAGCCATATTTTTTCCTTAAAAGTTTTCTACGGATAGAGCTAAACTCACTGAATAACATGACATAAACGTAATTTTGATGTATTCATTTCATTTTTCAAAAATTAAACAAATTTTTAAATACCTCTCAAGTTGTTAATATTTACATGACAGATATTTTTGTCCATTACTGTATTTACGAGTATAACAGGTTCAATACAATTTCTCACGAAGTTTCTTGAAAACTTAAAATGTTTATGTGAAAATGAGTTCAAATTAGCTCGTTTTCAGAAGCGCTCAAATTACTTTTTTTAAGTAATGTTCCAACCTTTTTAATGTGCATTAGGTTAAGGTTATTCTTAAAGTCATACTTCAATTCAACTATTACGGAACAGAAAAATTGAAAAAGTGTAAAAATGTATTTTAAGTGCCGGTAGATAACTGGAAAGAGGCAGAAGCAAACCGAAAACCTAGTCCAGATTAAATAGATTAGAAAACTAACACGAGAAAGTGTGTGCCATTATATAGCACCAACCGTTTTCTATTGACTTAGAATTTTAAAAAAAATATAAATTGATGAATAAAATGTCTGGCATGAGAGTGATCAGTCTGCTTTTGAACTATAGATTACTTGCTGAGTATTCTCGTAATGTGAACTGAATAAAAATGAGCAATTTCTTTTCTATAAATTTTTCATTATTCATAAAATAAAGTACTAATGTATTTATCAATATAAACAATTTTTGTCTATATGGTTGATCCATGATCTTCTTGCGTTCTGTAAAACGTTCCTTAGTCGTTTATAGAACGCATGGAACGCATGTAAAACGTTCCTAGAACGCATGGAAATCTTTGCAGAGAAGGCAAGCATCAAAAAGTATATCAATGAGTTCGATCTCTTTGAATGAAATTTTGAGAAATTACACAAAAAAACACAAATCCAATCCCGTTATACTTAATATAATTTTAAAACACACTTGTTACAAAATCCTGTACAGTATTTTAGTCTACCTTTACTGGTGATACTTCGCAACTAATAAAAACCAGAGGCAAATAGCAACATAACCTTACACAATACCCAATATCTTATAATGCAAGCAAAGAGGTGTTGTGAAGTGACAAGAGTTCTTATCAGTCTTCCTCACACAAAAGAATTGCAGTGACTGATACAAAGTCACTCAAGGTATTTTCTCCAAGGATCACTCACTGTGTCCTCACCAGTTATTGGCCGTGTGCACGAGTCCAACTCCCGAAAGCCGGGCATCTTTGCGTCCGCACACTCGTTCGGCGCGGCCGTGTTTTAACTGGTAGGAGATTTTGTCCCCGCTACAGAATTTGAAAAAAAAAATTACCTTCTTCCGCGTAAGGTCGCGGGTCGCGTTGCACCGAAGGAACGAGCTTCCTCGCGTGGCCTCTGCCTCGACGCCTCACTTTCACGACGGGCTCAGTTAAGTCTCCCAGACTCACACACCGCCGACCGTTCGCTTCATATTTCACTAGCCAAATCCCCACGCACGCACTCGCCAACCTAACCGTCTGTCAATGTTTATTCCTTGGAGTCGGTAGCCGGCGTGAGCTCAGAACTCAGTGGCCTAGGTGGCGTTGTCCACCTCTATGCAGCAATCGCGCGGGCATTTCAGTTTCGTGGTGCCTGCCTCACGTGAGTGGCACTATGTGATTGATCACAGCATATGAGAGAGTTATCGGGGCATTTAAACATTTAAACATTATTTGCTCTGTCCTTTTTTTCCAGAGAATAATTTGCACGCTCTCTCAGGTGAAGGGGAAAAGAGAAGTGCCTGATACCATAACGAAGCTACGAGTAGAAAATGTCCATGACTGCAATTTATTCAAATAACTCTTACTAGTGCAAGACGCGCTTGGCCGATACACACAACCTTGCCGTAAAGCAGATGTCAGAATAAATATCTCATGAATAGCATGAACCCGAAAGCCTCATTATCATTGAACCAAATTAAATATTAAAAGAAACGGTGAGTTTTACAATATAGAAAAGAAATATTTAAATATTTCAGATATTTATCAACATAAATTACAATTATAATATTGATTAAATACGTTAGCTTTCAAGAAGTTTTCAATTTTTTTTTAAATTATTGATCATCAACAGACTAAAAAACTGAACATGAAGTTTGTGGGTAGCGTAATCTGCGTACGTATTCTTGAGCTCCAGATTTGATACCACACTCTAACTACATAGAGTTGAATTTTGAATGATAATTCCAATTCAGCGCGGTTAACATTTGAAACTCAAAACAAAATTTTCTTAGTCATAGAAAAATTATTTGCATTAAGAATCGAACTGCAAATTTGGTATTATTGAACTGACGACCGAATGACAATCCTCACCCCCGTCTCCTTTCCTACAGCAACCAGCAAAAAGTGAGCTTAACAAAACGTGAACGTAGCCGAGCATCATTTGTGACTAGAAGCAAAACAAGAGGCTTCATCGGCATTGGTTCAATGGATCAAAGGAAACTAAACGCAAACTGATCGATAAATGGTATTGAACCAGAAGTTGAAGTCAATTTTTGTTACTAGCCAATTGAGTTACTTGTGAATAATTTGTTTTATACATTTTTTTACCAATAAATATGTCTCACTTACGTCACTTTCCTTCATACTAACGTGGGGATAAAGTGGAGGAATCGACTTTCTACAAGCAACTTTCTTGCGCGCGTACGCTAGTTTACTTATAAACGTCCTTGGTGTAGATGTCATGTGAAGAACAGTGAACATTTATTGCATTGTTGCGTGTGAATGCTGCAATTGAACGTCTTCCATTCCCGGTACCTCGGTTAAAAAGCCCTATACCTCGCCCGACCCGTCGGCCGCAGACTGGGTTTATTTGCACGGCGACCTTTCCGGGACGTGAGGAAAACTCTTCGGGAAGGCGGTCTCGTTGCGGCAGTAAACCGCGAGATTTACGACTAGGGATAAAGTATGCATAGAATCTTGCGGTGTGAAACAGAGAGAAACACGGTAGGAAAAACAAAGAAGCAAAGGGAAGAGCGAAGCTAGACGGAGAAAACCGAGGCAGTAAATCGGAAACGAAGGAAATTTCGAAGCTGGGTAGCAGGGAATTTTGTACGTGGCTACACTTTGTGATGCCAACGAAAGTGAGGTTGCAATCCACGGATTTTCTGAAGAAGGAAACCTAGGCACGATCCAAGTCGCTTTACCCTTAATCGTACCTTATTTTCTCCCTCTTCACTCCGTTACAAAGAGAGGTCTAGAAGTAACAGGTAAATCCTCCCAGTCGAAGGAAAGAGTCTTTAATTCCATTTAGTTTCCAATAAATCACAATCCAAAAAGGCGGTCCCAACGTGAATGAAATTCGATAAGACGCAACAAAAGTACAGGCAAGAAATATAATAGTAAACTACTCTTTTCTTTCAATAAAATAATTATCTATTATTAAACTGTTACGCATTAAATATTAACATTTAACTACTATTTAATATACAATTGATACAAACACCTATTTTAGTGTGTGGTTTTTCAAACCAGTTCAAATTTTTATAGTACTAGGACAAGTGAATATTAGCACTACGGATATAGTTGCTATAGGCAATATGTTAATTTAATTTAATTAGATTAAGTAGAAATATATGTAAATGTTTGCCAAAAAATATTTGCCTGATGAACTGACATTTAAAAATACTGCGAGATGAAAATTGAAAGGGCTACATCAAGAAATACAGGTTTTGTGACAATGAAAGAATAATATAAAAAATTGAAATAATTGTATTACACCACAGTTCAATCAGAGCATTCGTTAAATCAGCAAGTGTCGCCAAAGGTGCTATGGACCCAAGTCACGGTGTTACCGGTCATACGAATAGGAAATAATTTCCAACCGGAGAATTAAAACTGTTAAACAGCTGGTAACGGGGGAGAGGTATAACGGGCTGGAAAACTAGTAAATAAAGATTGCCTTTACTTTAATACATATTACCATTTATTATTAGTGTAAATAAATCACTAAATAAATAACACCTATCTGCATACTAGAATAATTTCTCTTGTTGCGAAACATTTAATTTCCACTGAAATAATACTAATAAATTGTACAAGGAGTCCCACCAACTACGGACAACCCTCGTAACTTCTAAACGGTTCCCGATATCGACAATGTTTCATTCTATCGATATCGATATAGATATCGACAGACTTAATTCACCTGAGCTATCTGTACCCATATATTTCTTTAACCTTATTATTCTTCCTCTTATTCACCTCATTTTATTCCATAAATAGCCATACTCGGAAGGCAAATTACAAACCTTGTTCATTTTAAAGTTTCACATTACAAAAATTAAAATGACTTTTTTCACGCTCTCACATTTTTTCAAATTTCCTTTAAACAAGTTTAAGTGAAGTTTCATTGTTTCATTGTAACAACTCTCGTACTTCTTCAGTGTGAATATACGCATTAAAATACAAAATTGCATTTGCCTTTAGACAGCTTCCTGGACATCATTGAATATGCATGAAAAAGGACGCATGAAAATAGCAGAGCATTTGTAGAAACGCAGAAAACATTTGCGGCAGAGAAACTTTTCTACCAGCAAAAACAGTTCAACCGCGGCTGAAATACGGTATAACATGGCAAACCCCATGTCTTAGTTTTGTGGCCAGAGGGACTTTCATGAATTCAGAGAATTCAAAGTAGAATTCCCGTTGAAGTAACGAGAAATCATCCGAAGTAATCAATGATAGGTTAAATTCCATATGAGACATACTAGATATATCCTTGTCGCAGATAAAAGATGAAACATGAGAAACACTGTACACTTGTTTTTGTAGTCTTTATTGTTGTTTAATTATTGAAGGGATCAGAGCATTACAGTAACAATCCTCATTTTTGTATTTTTATCAGCATAACAAAAAGTAAAGTTTACGCAAGTTCAGATACATTTCATTTTCTTCATGTTATATCGTAACCGGTTGGGAAAATATACTTACCGTTTCTGGTGAATACAGAATCGCTCTGAAATCAATAAAAGCAAGTGTACCAAAAGGCGATTAATTCATATCTACTAGCAAAGACCGATGACAACCGTGGAACGGTGTATGTGTTGAATAAAATTAATATTGGTGTATTTGCGATTCGGAAATTATTGGCCAATTCTAACACGTGTTCCGTGACAACATGCGACTGAATCTATCTTTCTGCGCTCGCCAGTTCTTTACAGCTCTCGCTCAGGTGACCTGGATCGAGTACACATGTGTCGGCTCTGCACTTCGCGCTTTTTTATAATAAATCTTCAAGACATCCTTTCTCCCTTACCGCAATGAACGTGAAGAAATCAGCTCGCTTCCGCGAGAAGTAGGTGAACATGCCCAAGTAAGCGGTGTGTATTTCTTAAAGATTTTAAAGAGAATTCTGAGGCGTCGCTACAAGTGTCCAATTTCATGATAAGGCTACGAACTTTGGCCCATGCGATTAATGTAAAACATCCTTGAGTTTGTCTAACGCACAATTCCAATCATTTTATTCAGAGTTTATTTTTGCCTCTTCTAACTGAAACTCTACGCTTTTTCTATCGAAGTGTTCTTGTCAAATTTTCGGCAAAATCCCGGTCTTCGGTTTCCAGAATTAACAATAATCATTCTTGAGCCTGTTACATTCATAATTTACAACGGATCCGGTGATTCATCAACGATTAGTTGAATCGGCAGAATATGTATTACACACCCAGATAATAATAGACGGAGAAAGTAGAGATAGTGCCAAAATGATTTAGTCAGCCTGTGTGTTCCGGCAATTTTTTTAAATTTCCAGAAAATATTATTTAGCATAATCTTTGTGAATATTTACATTTTACTCAGTATTAAAAATATTGGCCGGATTTGATGGTATAGTGGTTATCATGCTGGACTACTGATCCAAGTTCGCGGATTCAAAAATCTTTCAAAGACGGAGGAATCTTTTCGGTCGACGGCTAAAAATCGACGGCATACACGCGGACGTTTGTCGGCATGTAAAACAGATCCCACGAAAGGCACTTGGCCGATCATGACAAAATTAAACCCTCCAGCAATTTAGCACCAATCAGAGTTTCGATATGAATGACAGGATAAGATTGCAGATCTTGGATCTTGGCCTGTGCTATCTGGTATTCAAATAACATATCAAAATTGGCGCTCTAAAGCCCCTAGGGAAAGCAATGTCATAGTACACTTTCTCAAAATACATCTCACAAGAAGTCGCTAGGGCCTTCTGGAGACTAGCCTATGCACTAAGAAGTGTATAGCATTAAACGAAGATTAAAAATATTTTTAAAAAAATATATCATGTATCCCGCAAATTCACTTCTACCTTTCAAGGTTTCTTTACTGTTTTATTTGAAGATGTCTTTTTCTCTGTTTCCTATTTGAGTACATACATATTGAAACCAGTTCTTACTTTATTTTAGTTTACTTGAAAATGTTAGAAGTTCACAAGTGTGACCTATTCATAATCAACAGCCAAAAAAATTACAATTTTTTTAAACAGGGTAGCCAATCTTTCTTTTTCGTCTTAGAAAAGGAATTATATATCAAGAAAATTTCCAAACACAAATACATATATTCTTAAACAAACCAATATAACAAACCATATAATAAAAAAATCAATATAACAAAGTTTCTCTTCTCTTGAAGAGGAAAAAACGACAAATCAACCAATTCAAATACAATTATGCTATTTACACTGAAGGACGCAACCACTGAACGTACGCATGAAAGGGGTGGCTTGGGGCACAAACGAAATACTGTCAAGAGCCTCCTACGTCTTAACGAACTGGGCAAACTTGATGTTTCTCGCAGTCATGGCGAGTTCGTGGCTAAAGATCAGGAGAAAAATATAGGAAAGACGATGATTACAGACCTCTTCTCGGGGCCTTGCCTCATTCAACGGCGCGAAGCTTGCGACGGTCAGCGAGCTGGTGTAGCTGAGTATGTCTCCGCGCAGATCCGGGTTCTTGCACGGCAATGTAGTGTGAGAAAATGGATTCACGTTAACCTAGGCGCAGCAGCTTCAGTGTCCGTTTCTCTTCTTCGTCCTCGCCATGCTCACCACCACTCCCCAATAGCACACTATTTTGACCTTCCTCTCTCGCGTCTCACAGCCTTCTCTGCACGTTGCTCCTTACCGCGTCGGTCGGCACGGACACTACAATTCTAATATCTCAGAATACATATAAATGGGGATTTCCAACCTCTCGCAGAAGCCACTGCCCGCGCTATTTGAATGTAGCGTTGGTATCTGTCAACCACAGATAGGTAAAGGTTACAATATATTTGAGATTGCCAAGAAAAAGTTAAGGAGGCAATCATTTTCTTTTCTTTTTTTCCTTTTTTTTTCATTTTCCGATTTTTTCCATTTTTCTGCATTTTTATTACCATTTAATCATAAATACTTATTTTTTTAAAAGTAAAATAGCCATGCTTGTAAAGTTTAAATTTAAAAATTGATTGCGCTAAAACTGAAGAAGGGAAGTAGAAATCACGTATGAGGCTTCATGCATGATCTCTGCATGAATTTTTGGTCGATGGAAACATCGTACTCGCTTGCGTGAACATTAATTTAGCAGCGCTGCCACAGATCAAATGGTCAATTAGAAAATTAAAAATCAATCGTTAGTGAACCGATTTCAACGACTGAAAGAGCCGGAACCACCGGTTGAATCGGCCAATCAATCCATCACTAATTTGGTTCAATGTGTGGGTCCCCGGACGTCAATCATGCGAAGTTACTAAATTGTAAAGTGCAACGTCCTTTTGCGGCAGTTTACAAATTCCTTTTTTCTCTAACAATTAGCGAAAATATTACCTCAAGAAAAATAATAATTCTTCTCGAAGTAATAGTAGCAATTATGTATGTTGCCAAATCCCCGGCTACTCTTTTAATCTTAAATATAATAATCAATTATTAACTTTAACAACCTAATAATAATCATTATTAGGACTCAATGATTTTCTGCCACAAAAAACTCAAAGCGGCAGTCGGCATTTGTTCCTAAACGTCACGAAAGTTGAGATATGATGATGATAAACGAGTTAAATAAGTGAAGTAATGAGCCTTCGTGAATAGGAAAACATGGGCAGGGAACATAGGAGTGGTGAAGTAAAATGGAACCTGCTGTCGACCCGTATGTCCATCAAAAACAATCCCATTGATTGATTGTGATTTGAATCCCAGATGAAAGGGCTGGCTGGTCACAAAAACTCTTGACTATCGATAGAACTGACTGTTCAACTATTTTTCTGTGATAAATTTCCTAAATTGTTCCTCGGGGCTTTCTCTACTAAAAATTTTAGCCTAGTTCGCATTTTTGATATATTAATCAAATATATATCATATATCAAATATATATCATATATCAAATATATATCATATATCAAATATATATCAAATATATATCAGATATTTGATATATGATATATTAAAAAAACAAGTCGTAGGTTAATATTAAAATATTTGAAGTCTCTCCTTTATGGTATCTCTATTCCAGTTGCATTAACGCATTTTGTGACAAAGTAGATACTACCATTTAAAACACAATACGAGAAAATTCCGTTACCAATTTGCCATCTGTTTTCACCATTTAAAAATAAAGATTAACAATATTTGCTTGAAAAAGAATGCCTAAAACAACATAGTCGTTTGGGGAGATACTTTTCCATTATAAATTGTGTCAGTATTTCCCTACCGTCAACATGATTTTCTACCTTCTACCATTCTAACGGAAGATTCCGTAATAATTTCGTATCAGTAAAATTACCCGATATTTCTCGCATTTTAATAGTATCTGGTTTTCCGCTTTGCGAACGCTATATTAACTGAAAGACAACGATTCAAAATTCTTAGCTCACTTAATTATCTATTTATGATTAGAAATCATAGCTTCAAAAAGAAGAAAATAGTATTAATAGTTAAAATAGTATTAATATATAATTAAAATTGAGTCTGAAAATGATGGAATTTAAAAAATATATTTATTTTTATAATTCACTCGATTCCTAGGATTCGAAAGCTGACAGTGGCAGATGTTGGACACCAGCTAGATAGCTAGGCTGTTTTCAGCCACTACCTGGAGGAGAATTCTAGCGGAGAGTTGCCCTGTTCAGGGATGTTCGTCGAATGAAAGAGCAATGGTAACAAATCGATGATGAGCCAAGCACAATCTTTCCTTCCTCATTCTTGTTTCCTTCTCTCCCCTTACATACACATACATTGTTACACGCACAGCAGTCGCTTGTATTCACCAAATCTTTTACAAGTGAACTTCTACAAGAAGTTTCACTATCCACCCACAAATAAAAGTTTCCAGGAAAAGTTTCCAATTTGAAAGCTTTAATCAGTGGTCTCGAATTGTTTTCATTTTATGTTCTGAAATATAAATAATTAATTATACAAAAAATATTACAAACACTTTTGTAATACCAACAATTTTTGTAACATGATATGTATATTAAACAACTACAGATTCCTCTTGTATTGGTACTGAGATGTTTACAAGTTTCTCGTAAGTGGCATATGTGGAGTAGATAAATTGGTACGTGACGGAACATTTCTGATTTCATTTTCGCAATCAGCGTATGCGATTTAGTGAAGAACACATACTTTCATCTCGCGGCAAGACACAGGTTAAATTTCTTGCACTGTATAATCAGTCAAACATTATATATCATTTCAACATTTCCCTCACATCCAACAATTCTTATAACTATATATTCCCATTTTTTTAGATCAATGGGGCACCCGACTTTTCCAGATTTTCCGAAAAAAAAAATCCCTGGCTTCCCGCGTAGTGGGCAGTGCAGGTGCCCAGCTCCGGGTCGCCGAGGCTGCCGTTAGAACAAAGGCACGCAAGACAAACGAGCGGCGCAAATAATGCCCGAGAGCCAAGTGACGGCCCCCTGCGACTGACAACTCCCGAGCGGAGGGGGAAGGGGCAGTGGATGCGGGCGACGAATGACTGATGGCAGCCGGATGGGAGGGGAGGGGCGGAGAGGAGTGGGGGAGGCGGCGCCGGTGAGCGTAAATATCACGCAGCTATCAAACGCTTGCGAACCCATTAATGATCGGAATGTATTTCACACGCGCTGGCGTTCAGGCGAATAAACCACGACTTGTTTTTATGAGGTGAGCCGATTTTGAATTTTGTTATAGAGGCTCCGCCTTTAAATTCGAGAGTTTCTGTGGAGTATAACTCATGCTGAGGCATGAGTTATGCGATAAAACCATTGAAGGACATAAAATTCAGATTTTATAATAATTAAATTTTCCTCACTGGATCATCTTACGTGGGAATCGAACGACTACGACTAAATAGTTAAAATATTTCCCTTAGTACGAGGAAGAAACAGTTCCTCGGACACATACAAATGCATTTCTACATCATGCAAGATTTTTTGCCTTCACATCAAATACCTTTAATATTGGTCCAAGGGATGAGGTGAAACAACGGGTAACGGCTTTTACACGATTGACACTAATTTCCTTGCAACTGTGCGCCCATCTTTGGAGTATATTTGGAGAGATGTTGCCGTTGTTACGACGCTAATGGTGCAAGAGTTATTTGATGGTGCATGTCGTTCAGAGAAAGATTACACCGTAGTACGTTATTCGATCTGAATAGACGTTAAATCATTTGAAAGAATCTTATCTTGCGTTAAATGTTATACTTAATTGAACATAAACAGCCACTTTGTAAGAAGCTTTATAGTAAGTTTTACAAGTATGTAATTTGTTGCATGTTGCATGTTGTTTGTTGCAAGTTGCATTTGTTGTAGTTTGTTGTTGCAGACATTGCCCGGCTTGGTCTCCGTGATTGATACATAAAATTCTCTAATGATATGAAATTATGGCAATGCCACAGAAGAGTGTGACATTGCAATAATTTCGCCCTCTCTCACCCCTTTTTCCACTTTATCGCCATACAACTTCAAATTGCTTCCTCTTACGCGTCTTGAAGACTGAATATGCGCTTTGAGGGTTCTCGATACCAAAACACTGGTTGGCATCACTAGTTTGTAGACGATGCGTAATACTACATACATGAATTCGAGTCGGAGACTGTTAAGGATAGTGAATCCATACCTCGGTTTAAAGAGAATACTTCCCACATTGGATCATGGTCGAACAAGTACTTGATAAATATTCACTATCAGAAAACTACAATATTCGATTTTCAAATGATTTTGACTTATATCAATCAAACTTTCTGATTAGTTGGAGACATTTTTGTTTGCCAGAATAACATATTCCAAATTTTTACTTTCAAATAAATATTCGTCATGCATTATTATCAAAATCTCATATATATGAAAGGAATTCATGCTAATTTTACATTTATCAGAAGCGAGCCTGACTTCTTACGTTTTCCATTATCAATATGAAATCGTTAACATATCAACAATAATTTAGTTATATTACTATTAATTTTTGTTGAGTTTCATTGTCTGGAGAACAAATGGGGGAAAATTAAATTTATTTGACGGAATACGTTTACGAGAAACTTTAAGACAAATAATTAAAATGTAATAATCAATCGTAAAGGAGAGTAAAACATGGCACTTAAAACACGTTAAAGCCACGTTTTTATACTGGTCTGTAGTTCAGTTGTTACAAGTAGACCTTTAATGACCATTTTGTTACAACAATCTCGTGTTGTAGGTGATCAAGGTATTTCAAGATACAGCAGTTAAAACTTACCATTTACTGAAAATTATTCGATTCTTTGCTCAACGAGAGTTTTCGAGCCTCCATATACGTCATCCATTTTTATCATTTTTGACAATTCGCATTGCAGTGACAGGGATATTGTGTGAGCTTGGAAATTTACAGCGATTTATCGAACCATCTACTGTTCATTAACATCCGACACATTTCCATTCGGGAGGAGATACAATACTACTCGTACGAGGAATTTTCACAGATGGCATTAAAAATTTAGCATGGCGAGACAATATATGATTATTTCAGTTCCCCGAGCAACTTTCACTGATCGGATAAAGAGCATTATAACCTGACATGCCCCGAAGTCAGCAGCTGGTATGAAATGGGCTTTCCTTTCTGCTCCGCTGCAGGCAAATCCTGCAAGTGCTCCATCCCCTTTAAACGCAATCCGCACTCCACTGACGGTGTGTGGGCTGCGGAGCGCCTGTGGGTTCTGCTAGTCCATGGGAGCGAGCAAAAAATGGGGCGCTGGGAACAAAGCGAAGTTAGGGGACGGGAAGGCATTTATGGCAAGGGACCATTTCGAGGACGAAAAAGAATGGCGTGTCAGCATCAGGGTAGGCGAATGAAGGAGACGTATCAGAGACGTAGATAATGATCATAGAGAAAGAGATGATGATAGAGGAAAGAAGACTCGAAGAGTAGGCGTTGCTGAAAAAAACCTGTGGTGGTCTACCGGATAGTAACGGTGGAGGTGCTGGCGATGACAGTCGAAGAGGTGGAAGTGAAGGTGCTGCTGACATTGGTGATGGTAATGGTACGGTGGTAATGTGTTGGTAAAGTTGGTGATGGTAATGGTGGTTTTAATGAGACAGGAACGATATATTCATTTAACGGTTATGATATTAGAAATGACTGTTCATTAAATAAGGGTATAGTGAAAGTCAAAAATAAACTGTAGTTCACAGCAACGCGAAACTCAATTCCAGTTCTTGAGGTAGGGCGCTATTCTACATTTGATATTCTGACTTTCTCACCAATAACCTAACACTTTTACATGGAATGACCTGTTTCGTAAGCAGAAAGTGCCTTAAGATATTACAACTATGAGATTTTTCTTCTAACCAAAACGTGGATTTTTACAATGATGTGATTAAACGTAACGGTAACGCATTCGAAATGGGTATTTCAGAAGAATGAGTCTTTCTTCATTAAGGAATTTAAAAAAAATTAATGTCGCTTAAATTTGCATTGCCAAAACTATGCTTATTTCTACAAAACGTGAATGTACGATATGTACAAGACATTCAGGATAATGTTATGGTAAGCCCGCTCATATCTCTAGAGCTGATATAGTATGATATTACCCCGATGGTATTGTATGATTATGTTACGACTATGTAAGATAAATAATAGTATGTTATAATCTATGTTAGGATGGTTATGTTAATGTAATAATGTTTAACCCTCGAAAAGGTATGTTATGACCATGTTCTGATTATATTGTATGATGATTGTATGTAAGATAAATTATATGTGATATTGTATTATGTTATGACATATACATTCTGATACTTATGTTAATGTAATGACGGATGAAGCCATAATTGTCTATAAACCCTTGTAATAAAAACTGAAGTCGCTAATAACCTTAGTCGTTGATGCGACAAAAAATAAAGAGAAAAAAGACATTCAGGGTCAAAAGGTAAGAGTACGGTATATAGAGTAAGAGTGCGGTACGTACTTAAACAGTTACCACCCCGAGGTCCGTAACTGCTGTTATGTGGGTCATGAATCGAAGTATCAAATAAGAAACAACAATGTTTAATATTGTAAATATAGCATTGAAAGAAAAGACAAAGTACTCGATTTTCGTATAACTCTATTCAAATCCTCCTTATTGATCACATATTTGTACGTAAAATCCACGTATACAACAACTGGTTTCTATCATGCCAAAAGAAATCCTATACTAGATGCCTGGAAGAGAAAGAAGTAATACGTTTACATCTTTTACAATGACTCTTTCATTGTTTTATAAGTATTTGCGAAGTTTGTTACAATGTTCTAGAGTCTCGTACACTTCTGTTGTATGGAATTGCGGCATAAATTGTTTCAACTTTTACTGTCTCAGTTTTTTCTCTTATTTCCCTGGAAATTACCAACTTGAAATGAAATACTAGCTAATGAATTTCTTTTTGTTGACTAAACGTGTGTATAATTTGTAGCGTATGATAAAATTTATGAGGATACATAAAAGTCTTCTCAATCCGCATAAGTTTTCGATCTTTAAATCTTGAAATGTGGTTTCGTTGATGTTATCAGCCCTCTACTAATAAACCTGACACTTCTAATACGCCCAGCAAACTTTCAGAATCGTTATCTCACGACATCCTCGTGAACGGCATTACAACGCAAGGTCACAACCCGAGCGCTGCGAACGTTGCAGGGGTGTCGAGAGGGGAAAGGGCGACACATTCACCCTTTCATTCACATCACCTCTCCGCCCCCGCCCCCGCGCCGCTGAAATCCCGAGCACGTCGCGCCCTCGCCAATTCCCTTCCTCCCACGCGGAGAAAGAGGGTCGACGATTTTATTCCGCGCGTCGGTCCCCTATGACGTACACCCATTCACATGTAGAGAGCTCCATGCTGCTACTGCATGAATGAAAATTCTCGGTGCAGGGCCGCATTACAGTGAGTGATAAAGCGTCATAATCAGAAATGAACGTGGCATTCACGAGCATTAATATTCATGTCTTTATGAATATTGTAAAACGCTGATCTGTAATATTCAATTTATGACGTCGTCGGTTCTGTAGAGGCTAGTACTCTGGTTTTCATAAGCAGGACTCTCGGGTTTAAAAATAATCAGAAATCTAATGATCTTGTTGAAATATTGTACTCATTGAGTTAAGAGCGTTTCCTCCACCTTTACATCCATCTTCATGGAGGTATCAAGAGAATCTTTAAGTAGTTAGACATGGTCTTCAGCAAAAATTGCAGCTGAACAAAACCACACAAAATTAACTTCCGAAACGTAATATGCTCTCTGGTCAAGAATTATAAAGAAAATACTCTCGTATAACACTACAATAAAGTAATCGTTTCCACAAAAACAGCCTTTACGAATATTTGCTATAACTGGTATCGATTTTACGAATACAGACAACAATATACAGTTAGTTTTATTAAAGTTTATTTTGAGCTAACGCTTAGTGGCAAATATAATTACAATGTGAAGTTGCCCCACTTATACAAATTAAAATCTAATTATTTCTAAATGAACAGTTTGTCTTCATTTTTGTTTGAGTGTCACCAATACACGTTTTTCATCAGTAAAGCTAATGCCAAGAGTGGGTCAATGGAGAAACTGGCCGATTGATGCAACAAAATACATAGTTTATTTAATGTAATGTGTATATTTGTTACTTTTAGTAACTGACTAACCAAACGCCAACATGAAGTTATATCTTCTATGTTGTCATAATTTCTTAGAATCAATAGGAAGAATTAGTAAGGTAAGATGTAGAGAAAAAAGGGAAAAAACAAAAGAACAAAACTGAGAACAGGCAAGACAAAGAAACAGTAGCAATGGAAAGGAAAGATATCATGAATCTCCAGCACATGAAATAAAAATCCGGTGTAAGAGGAAGAAATAAACCAAAAAGAAGATAGAAAAGAAATGTTAGATGAAGAAAAATTCGAACATGCACAAGATCACAAAGAAAATTCTGATTTGCTGGATTAATACCTCGGGGGGGGGGGATTGCAACGGCTGTGGAGATACCATGAAGACCACGGGTGTGGGGTACTCCGACGCAGAATTCTGCTGACGCTGTTTGCATCCCCTGCGTTTCCCATACAATGAACAATAAAGTGATGTGTACTTCTCTGGAGTGATCAATAAGGGATTTACGGATTTGCATTGTCCGTTCTGTTCCTCGGATCTATTGAATCTGCCTCTCGTGGTAAATCGTCTTTCACGTGACGGTCCATTGGGTTGGGACGAAAATTCGTTCCGTTTACTGTCCACCGTTCGAACAGTGAGCTGCCTAACAAACTGGGACCAATGTCACATGTCTAACTTTCTTTATGAACATTTTCTGCATTTTCATCTGTAACAAGTGTTTCTTTATTTTTCTCGTATAAAGCCTTTAAATATTTTATTCCTATGTAGAAAAGGAAGGAAAAAATAATCGGCGCAGGTAACATTTTCAGCACACCCTCTGTATTTTCAAACATTGCAAAACATTATACATTTAAGTAAGGTCGAGAGCACATGAAAATGCGAGTAGCTTTCTTATAAATCCCGCTTGAAGTTATTGCAATTTATAAAAAAATTCAAAAACACTATTAAATATTATAAATATTATAAGTATTATAAATATCTTAAATATTTTTCCATAGATAGCGTAAAGAACACTTAAAAGTTGCTTAAGTATTATTTTCGTCGAAATTTTTTAATTTCTGAAAATTGCAAAAGTTAGAATTAATGCGAGATATACATACTGTTGTAGCACCACTAGTTCTGGGGAACCTCGAGAAAATGTACTGTAAACCTTTAGTGTTCATTCCAGATACCACATGAATTGACAGCTACTTAAATACTAGACACTGCGTCAAAAAGCTAGAGTTTCACCCTCTGTGGTGATTTCTACGCCTCCGCCTCCACCACCTACGGCTCCGCCGCGAACGACTTTGCCTTCTACGACTTCGCCTCCACCTACTATGGCTCAGCCTTCGCCTTCTAGTAGCTCTTCTTCTTTTTTGAAACACCGGCACCGGTCACAGTACTCTTCACAAAGTGTATTTCGCAAAGCCTTAGAAGTCTCCTAAACTTTGAGGCTTCCAAGTGAGGTTTGGATGGAAAAAGTTCAGGGACGTTTGATGTGATTATGCCGTATATCTCACATGCGTTAGTCACGGTTCGATCAAGAAGAAGAATATAGGACATCAGCTTCTGGTTTATCCTGAGTGGAAGCCGAAAATATGTCGTTTATCTGAGGGTTTCTCTTTAAGTCAATTTCTAAAATGAAACACAACTTGGTCAAAACTGTTTTTAGGCCGTAATCGAATTTGATACATATTAATTTCCTCCGAAGAGAAGACTTTCAAAAATATTGCACGTTTTCTCTTTTCTATCAGAACAACAAGAATGGTTTGCGTTTTACGCAGGATTCAGAATCCAGATGTCGATGAAGTTGCTTGTATAATTTAGGCGATACTAGGTCCATAAATATTAGATATATTTTAACCACAAAGGTATGAGCTACAAAATAATTAGTTTTACTACAAACAAATGATATATTACGTTAATACGTCCCTGAATGTTTATTTATTATAATTCTAAATAGTTTTGTCCTTGTAATAATTGACACTTATTTACCAAGGTGTTCTGTCTAATGAAAAAAATTAATCCTTTTTAAAATTCTCACATTCACACATGAACGTATACCAGTATTGACACTGGAACAGGGTCCAATTAATGACGCTCATGTATAAACATTATTTAAGCTTCATTTTTATTAATATAACGGTATTAAGAAAGGAAATTATATTAAATGTTTATAAATAATGTACCTATAATATAAATGAAAATTTAAAATATGTAATAAATATTAATCAGTATTTAAATGAAAATTTGGATTAAATCCCTGTAAAAATCAGTATTGAAGGTAATAAGCAACAAAGTAATTCACTTTCAATAATAGGAAAGACTTTCCATTTAGTATTAATTTACAGCTCTTTATGCTTCGTGTATCGTGTAATATAAACTAAAAGCAATTTTGTTTATCTGGTATTATCGAAAATATTTAAAGCCTTCTCTGCAGCGATTTGTTCGTTGAAGCAGCATAGCGAAACAATTCGATACAAAATATATTTTCAAACATAATTTGTTTTGTACTCCGGTTAGAAGATTACAATTTTCGTTCCTGGGTGAGAAACAAGAACAAATACTAATCAAAAAATCTATCAAAACATTAAACGTAGGAGAGTTTCAACGGTAGAAAGTTTCAAAGCATAACGGATATACATAAACACGTAATAAATATTAGCGAACTAATTCTTTCTTCCATAGTGTGTATGAAGTAACGATCATTGTTTTAATTTTTTATTATATACACTGAAAAAAATTAAATATTGTAAAGGAACCATTTCTTTAAAATGCATTCCTGGTTTTAACATGCAATAAAGCAATATATGACAGACAAGAGATCGTTTTCGGAGATGTATTTACCCAATCCATTGCTCCATCTAGCCCTAAAAGGTCCCTCTATGTGTGTTTATCATGTCCCGAGCCAGTTACTACATAGTATTTAGATCACTGTAAAGGTGAGTGTAAGTGAAGTACGGATCGAAACAGTAGACGGAGCACACAGTAACACGGTAATGGTCGTTTCAAAAACCAAACTAGTATCTTCTTACAAAAATTAAATAATTCTTTGGTTATAAACAATAATGTGTAGTAAGTATAGGATTCTTATGTAGTTGAACAAATATAATTCTTCTTCCAACATCTGTATTAATGACAACAAGACAAACTTTGAAATATTTAAACTGCCGTATTATTCTTTGATGGAAATATTACTGTAAGTCTCATTACTGCTGGAATGGAAGCAAAGCTCAGTACAAATTAAATCTTGAGCAGACCATCACTGTGATGAAAATATTAAGTTTTTGTACAAATGAAATTTGTATCACTTTTTCTTTCCACTTGAGATAGAGTAATATTAATTTTAGAGAAACTTTTATGCACGGTTTACGCGCTAGTATTGCCCACAAACAGACAGAATGACCTTTCGTTGTAAACCAAAGATTCGGTATCAAAACCAATCGTAACCAATCATAACCAGTCGCTCAGAACCCACTAAACGTGGATTCTCACTAAACAATTTGTTAAAGGTAGTAATTAATTAAGAAGCAACTATCTTATAAGAACAAAAATTATCCGTCAATTTTGCGGCAACAGCCCTTTAATTTTTCTGATGAAAATCGAAACGCTTTTCAGCACCATCACAATACGTTCTCTTGATTCCGTAAGTAGTACGCGAGAAAGTAAAAGTAACAAAAATGGTTTCTTTTCATTCTCTTAAGATGTCCTCCGTGTCCCCATTTCTCTAGTTGCAGCCCGGCTTAATTCGGTGTCCCTCATCTCCGTAACATAGTCGCGATTTCTTTCTCGCGTCCATCCTTCGCCCTCTCGCCGTACCCTGTGTGGACGGTGGACCCGCCCGATTATAATTGCCTTCATTTCAAGTTGCGAAACTCCCTCCACCCATCAGGTCCACTCTTGCGCCTTTCAGCACCTCATTTCAGAGTTCCGGCTCTACCATTTACGTAAGCCGACCGATAAATCCAGGTTTTTAAAATGAAAACGAAACCAATCTAAAAAAATAATTAAAGACTTGTCTCCCAATTATATATTTCCAATATTTCGAAACTGTACCACTATTTGTCTTTTATATAGCGGAAATGTACTTTTTATGTTACTCAAGTACTATGTACTTACGTAGTAAAGAGAGAGCATTTTAATGCATCACTGAAAAATAGCGATTTTTTGACAGAAAAACTCTTATTGTAGGTCCCTGATAACAAAAAAGTGGATCATTCGTTGTCCAGTATGTATTTAATTACTTCCTCTAAAATATTTATTTATTTACTTCATTAATCTCCTCCGGTAGCTTATGGTGGTCACACTAACTTCCAGTGTTGCGATACCAGTTTCGATTAGCTGGCCTGAGACAAAATAGAGCTGTAGCATTCCATTACAATCGTCTCAGTTCCTATAACAGTGTAACGAAAGAAAGCTCAGGCAGGCTACTATGCTAGACACTTCGAAGGAAAATCATCATGCTCGACATGTCTCCCGTAACCCCAAGTGTGGATAAAATAAAGAAAAGGGCTCCAGCCTGGGAACACCGGCTCCAGCCAGGCATAAGTCGGGTTGATCCGACTGTACAATGACAAATACATACATTTTCTTTATTATTTATTTAATTATTTATTAAAAGAAAATAATTAAAAGTTCAAGCAGTCAATGACAAGGTACAACGTTACAGACAGAAATGGTTATACATGTGGAAAGAATGGATGACGCTCTCATTCCAAAGCCATTCCAAAGGTGTTTAAGTATAGGCCTCAAGGCTGAAGATATCCAGGTAGACCCCTCAAAAGATGAAATTCTTAGAAGTCGGAACAGGTCATAGACCTGTCCTTGAAGTGGAGAATAATAATAATAATAATAATAATAATAAGAAGAAGAAGAAGAAGAAGAAGAAGAAGAAGAAGTAGGAGAAGAAGAAGAGGAGGAGGAAGAAAAAGAAGATTAATTTATTTTTTTATTTATGGATTTATTTTTTTTTACTTATTTCTTTATTTATTCACCCATTCATGCATTCATCGATTCTTTCAGCCCGGTTCCTTTGTGACGTCATACCCCTCCCTCTCCTGCCCCTCCGCGGGAAGGCGGGCGCGATTTCTCGCGTAGTAATACCGCTTATCGCGAGCGTCGCGGTCGTAACCGTCCGTGTGACTGCCTGCTATC
>BOPP01000006.1:11861321-12008966 GCA_017312745.1 Gryllus bimaculatus
GAGGGTGAGAGAGAGAGGGTGAGAGAGAGAGGGTGAGAGAGAGAGGGTGAGAGAGAGAGGGTGAGAGAAAAGAAAACAAGAGGTATTGTCTAAAAGATTTACAATACAGAAAGAGTTGTGATTGATGTCGTGTATACACGATACTGCTTTAAGAAAAGCGCGATTACATGTAGCAAGTGTTATCAGTTTTTTTAAATTGTTCTTTTAAAACAGAAACAAATAAAAGTATTAAAATTTATTAGTATGAGTAACTGAAAGTGTGAAAAAAGTAGAGACAAGATTCCACGATGTAAATGGTTCTTTTCATGTCTTAAAAAAAGGGGCGGTATTGTGACAAACGAAAGTACTTGTTTCTGATGACTATTACTGATGCAGTGTTGTCACATATGCCTGTCTTCAATAATACAAGAGTATTGAATAAAGATTAGCTACTTTTAATTTATCACCTTGATTTTCTTTCATTCATTTCGGTATTTTGTTTACAAGAAGTTGCAAAATCTTAAGGCTTACAAATTGCAGCAGAATTACCAATACAAATAATTTCACATTATTAAATTCCGTTTTCGAACGTGCAATGCTGGGCCGAAAATATGCATGCGGCAAATTTCCGAAAACCAGGTGACCAGAGACGGAGATAATGCAGGTAACCTCATCAAGCCGTTCCAAGCCCTGCTAATCGATTTTAGGGACGAGAGAAACGCGCGTTAAGCAGAACATTGTCTAACAATAAGTTTTGCAAAGCCCTAAGGCTATGAGAATTTCTAAGTGGAAGAATCCGATTGTTCCATTTCTGGGTTTGCTTCCTGAAGAGAGTGAGTAAATATTATGTACAGGAATACATCCAGAGGTTTTAAAAAAAGTAAAAATTATGCCAATCTTTAATAAAGAGACGAAAAATGAAATGTAAAATTATCGGCTAATTTCTCTTTTGTCAGTTTCATTAAAAATAGCACAGACGTTTTTCTATATAGAAATGGAACATTTTATGAGGAATAAACGAAATGTTTTCAACTCTCAACCTTGATGTAGAAAATCAAAATCTACCGAAAAGGCTAATATGTTCTTTCTTTAAAGATTTTACTTCATGAATTGATCAAAATGAAGTCGTATAATATTTGAAATTTTCAAAAGCTTTGAATGTTATTTACACAATTTGCTTTCAAATTTACCTTCAGATAGAATTCGTAGTATTGTCTTAGATTGAATAACCTCGTGTATTAAACATCGATTGCAAAGAGAAAAAAATACCGTACTTTATCCAATGAACTTTACTTACTAGATCTTTCCCATTCTTTGCCAATTATGCAGGGTTCGATCTTAGGACGTATTTCCTTTTCTTTTACACGTAAACGATATGCCCTCGCCCGTCAAAAACGGAAGAACAAAATATTCATTGCGAAACAGAAATTGTAGTTAGTACAATTTCAGATGTTTTAAGTTAGTTTCGTTATAATGGATTTATAGTACACGAAGAGAAAACAATTGCTTTTAGCAATTAAAATACACAATTGCATGTGCCATTAAAACTGAACAAAACGCAATTAACTGATGTTAAGATAAAATTTCTAGTTCTCTCAATTCAGTCACGCCTCAAGTGGAATATCCTTAAAAATGAATTGAAAACTAAATAAACTTCATTATGTAATGCATTCAGAATTCTTTAATGTTCAGTCAGAGTTAAAGCAGCTCGTTATGTGTATTTTGTGAAAGGGCATTCCCGCATAATATTCTGTAGAAGCACTTTCTAAAGTACTCAAACATTTAATTGTAGAAAAAAATGTACAAAGAATAAAGAAATGACAGTCAAGTGATTTTTGTAAGGCACATTTCATTGAGCTTAAAATCCTACCAATGCATTGACTATTTCTTTACGAATTTTTTGTGTTTTGACAAATTTGACATTAAGATGGGAACATACTTTCATTACAGAATTCATAATTATAACACACGTCATAGTAATTATATTCTTCAGCTTGCAGAACCAACAGCTAACTTCACGACGTCCATAAGAGATAATTAACGGCGAACTTCAATATGTCCACAAATAAACTTTACAATCCAACGTTATTATACGTTACTAATATTACGTAACCAAATAACATAAAACAATTAAAATTAGTTCACAAGTTTAAGTGCCAAATAAAATATTTTCTGTTTCATAACATTTTTTAATTTTAAGTAAATAAATAGAACTGCAAATAAAATGCTAATAACAAAAAATATTGTTAACAATTATAACATACCAATACAACCAATAAAGTGGGCAGGCCGGAGCGCGGGGCGAGCAACGCTTGTGCGCAGAGGGCGTGGGGCGGTGGGGTGGAGGGGAAGATGGGCGGAAGAGGCGTGAGGGCGGGCGCAAGCGCCACAGAGCCATGAGAAAGGTGGTTGGAGCGCCAGATGCGCCGTGGTCGTTGCGGACTGAGCCGCGTGGGTGCGCTGTGGTCAGGCGCCGGCGCGGATCGCCATGACGTCGTGAGTACGGGAGGTGGGTGAAGTTTATTTTATTCACTGATTGATTGGTTGGTTAATGTTTTCGGGCACGACTGCTGACATAGTCGTTAGTCGCGCGTGCTTTTATCGCGGAGAGTGGCGGTGTTCGCCCCCTGTTGGATAGTGGAAACCGACGTCGACCTAGCTGTTCTAGCTACCTGTGTTTCCCCAACCAAGAATCTCCCACCAGCAGGGCACAGTCCCAGCCGGGACACGCCCTGAGCTCCCGACCGGTCTCCCGGTTTCTGGAGTAGTGTAGTGCATGTTAGTGAGTGCGTAAGAGGTGAGCATAGGACAAAAAACAGGTAGAACAGATGGCATGCGGTCCGTGACCCGTTTGTTAGAGTACTTCTCCGGCATTCGCCTGGTATTGATCGGAGAAACCACGGAAAACTACTAATCAGAGCTATCGCCCGCTAGAAAACTTCTCCGGACAGCGTCTGCATTCAACATTCTCTCTTGCTAGTATCGGAAATCCTTCCACCGTCGGGACACAAACCTAGAACCTCCCGATCAGAGGCACTAGTGGCATTAATTAATACCGTAAGCCACTTTTGCCGAGGTGAATTCTTGAATTTTGTGAATTTTTTTTAAAAAAGAAATTTCCACAAGTTCACGAATAAAATCATTGAATAAACTAAGTATATAACCATCTGCAAATTTTATTCAACCTGACATTAATATGATTACAAAAAAGTAGAAAAACACAACTAAAATCGACTTCACAAAAATACTAAAACGACGTTTACAAAATCCTAATTCCCGGACCCTAGTGATGAGTAAGTAAAATACATTTCGCTAGCTGTGAACTCAACTGAGCTGGCGGCGTGGGAGTGAGGGGCACCCGTGGGACTCGTGGGCGGCGCGTGGTCGAGGCGGCGGGCAGGGGGTGCGAGGGCGGCGGGAGCTGTCGCGCGGTTAGTGGGCGGGGCGGGGCGGCGCGGCGTGGGCGAGAGGCAGAAAGCCGCACAGCTGCTCTGCTCCGCTCCGCTGGCCATGGGCGGCGTGGTCGCGTCGGGCACGTGACTGATGGAGGATCTGGTGCGAGGGAGTTCGCCCGCTGGATTAGCACGCCCTCTAATCTTTGCATGGCGCGGGGCCAGGGGTATGATCCCGGGCCACCCGGGGTCGCCGGAGCAAGGCCGTGGCTACGGGTGGGGGTGGGGGACTCGGTTCGGGGCGTAGTTGAGACTATGGTTGCAAAGGAAATGGGACTGGCGTTGTGCGAATGGAGAAGCTGGTGAGAATGGGTGGAGATGAAAGTAAAGTCTCCAGGACGAAAATGGACGAGCAAGAATTGACAGGCTTGACAGGTCGTGCTCAGACGGTCGGGCACGTACTCGGATGGACCGAGATGGGCGGGGTTCGGTCGATTCCTAAACAACATCCCGGGAAGGGCTGAGATGGATCGAGTCAGACGAGGAAGAACCAAGACGGGCAAGAATGATGAAGTTTTACAGAGTGGACAGGTGCAGGCCGATATGGATAAGGAAGGCACGAGAGATATGAGAGATCTACGATACTAACAGTCGGGACTTAGAGGGACGAGCGGAGATCCATTGGTTGGACGGACAGGGATCGACTGAGACGGGAAGGGACGAGTGGGGAGTGGCAGAGTATGGTAGCGAATAGAAAAGCGAGGGGGGCGGGTCGAGTGCGGGTGGGTACGAGCTACAGGGGTCGCAGAGGATGAGGGCGTGGGGCCCATGCCATAAGGTATGGGATAAAGAGAGATGGGTAGAGACGAGTGGGGCTGACAGAAGCTGATAGGGAAGAGCGCAGACAGACGCGTGGGTCGACGCGAGGCTCATGGGCCGCAGAGATTGGGGGCGCGGGACCTATGGGTAATGAGATGGTAGGAGACAGACAGGGGTGAGTGGAGACTAGCAGAGGCTGGCAGGGATTACAGCAAAGCTGAGAGGTGCTGAGTGGGGTGTTGGTGGGACCTACAACGGTCCCCGTGGCTGGGGGCGTGGGGCCCCTGCTACGGGCGATGGGATGAACGGAGCCGGACAGCCCGAGCGGGGACTGGCAGGGGACAGCAAAGCGGAGAGGGGCGGTGCGGGGCGGGAGAGAGCGGGGCCCGTAGGGACGGGAGATGGACGACGCCTTGTCGCGGAGCCGCTGAGCTGAGGTTGGCAGCCGTGGAGGGGTGAGCGTGGGAGGGCGGGGTGGGGCGGCCCGCAGGCGGCGGGCGGAGATTGTGAACGACTTCCATTTACGGAATTGCGCGGTCCCCGGAGTCCGTGCAGCCAGCGTCGATTATGTCGTTGGAGGCGCCCTTCTCCCTCCTCCCTCTCACCCGCCACACAAGGCGCGAAACTGCTGCTTACGGGGGCGAGCGTGCGCGTTGAATGCCTCTTTAAAAAATCCGGATATTTTCATTTGAAGTAATGTTGCCAACAGTTTTCTTCTTCTCTTCATCTTCGTCTTTCTTTATCGTCTTCTAATATTCCTAATTCTTCTTCTCCTCACCATCTATTTTATTTTAATATTTTCTTTCATTCTTCTCATCTTTGCTTCTAGTTACTATTCGTCTCCTCGGTCTCCTTCTCTTTCATCATTCGACTCTTTTCTTTTGATTGTTTTCCTCTTCCATTTTCTTATTTTTTACCTGTTCTTTTGGTTTTACTATTTTGCAAGCAACTAATCACAATTAAGTTCGTAATATTCTCAGTAGATGTGCATGTAATCTCCATTTTATTTATTTGTCAACGTTCACTATGTTAGTTTAATATGAACAAAATGATCAGTTAAATTTTGTGCTGTTTTTATTTTGTATATATGTTCTTGTGTTTTCCGTGTTCAATTCAAAATTCTTTCCCAAATCAGCTTGTTAAACTGATTAAATCATTCAGACGTTGCAAGTTAAAGATGTCACTTGTATATTTTTTCAGTTCATTCATTTAATAATTTACTTTCTGAGAAAGACACCCGGTAACATAACTTCAGCCGATCCGGTGGCCGAGATCGCTAAGGCAGTAGTGCCGTAGCGATCTCAGACCGCAGGCTCGCAGGTTTTAATCCCGCCTCGGGCATAGTTGTATTGGGTCCGCCTTTCACTCCCTATAATCATCATATCGTGTCATCCGCACAGTTACCATACCGTTACAAGCAATACTGGTCGCTAATGACTTAGAAGGTGATGCGACCTTAAATAAAAAATATAACTTCGAATACAGAAAGTTTCATACTTGCGATGCTAACTCAAATCACAGGGGTGAGAAATATTTTTCTATTTCAGAATTTCATTTAATTCGGTACATAAGACAACGCATCCCGCACTTTTGTATGTACATTAAGGCGGAGCACGAGGGAGAGAGGAAGGGCGAGGGTTGCAGTGGGGTGGGGAGGAGCGGAGAGCAACGAGGTAGAACGTGGCGTATCTAAATGGGAACGCGCGCCAGGATGAGAAGGGCCGGGTAGGGAAGGGACTGGAGGGAGCGAGCGTGGGCAAAAAGGGAACGGAAGAACACGGCACGAGTGGAAAGAAACGCAACGGAGTGAATGAAAGAGAAGCGATAGCCTCGGAAGAAATCCAGTGAATTGGAAGCAATGAAGTAATCGAAAGGTGATGAAAGCAAACGGATGGATGAGGAAGGAATAGAAAAGAAAGGGAAGGAACCGAAAACGTATTGTAGGGAATTTCAAAGATACGGAAAAATCATAAGTGTACGAAAGGAATCGGGAAGACGGGAAAGGAGACCGAAAGAAGTGAAAGGAATCTGAACTAAATGAAAAGAATCAGAATTAAGCAGAAGGAATCAATTAAATGGAAGGAATCGGAAGAAATTTGAAAATAACCGTGAGGGATAGAACGGAAGCAATAAAAGAGAACCGAAAGCAATGGAGAAAACGGAAAAACCCAAAGCAATTAAAAAGCAAACGGAAAAACACAAGCAATTAAATGTAGGAAACGAGGAAAAATGGAGGAAACAAAAGGAACTGCAGAGAAATCGAAGAAATCGGGAAGAAACGGATGGGCTCAGAAAGAAACGGAAAGGAACGGAGTTAGGGAGAAAAACATATTCAACGAGAAACAAACGGAAGAAATTGAAAGAAAACTGAAGAATCAGAATGAAAACGGAAGTTATGCAACGGATGGAATAGAATATTATGGAAGGAAACATGACAGCGTTCAATTAGAAATGTCTTTCCTCTATGATTCATCCTAACTCTACGATGATGTGATAGGGGCAAAACTTAGTGAGACAGGGCGGGTGAAGCAGGCGAGAAGTGAGGGAAAGGGTGTCGCTATGGTAGGAGAAGGAGACTGTTAGAACGGGAGGGGGAGGTGCAAACAGACGGAACAGCTACGCGTAATGACGAGCGAACCGCGGATGGGGGGGGGTGGCAGGAGGGGGGACTGGCATTCCGCCGCCAGGTGTAGCTTGAGGGGCCGGAAATAATAGAACGGATGGAATAGAATATTATGGAAGGAAACATGATGGAGTACAGTTAGGAAATTCTTCCCTCTATGACTCATCCTAACTCTACGATGATGTGATGGGGCGAAACGTAGAGGAGAGATTGATGCGAGAAGTGGGGAGGGCGGCGCTACGGTAGGAGAACGAGACGGTTAGAACGGGAGGGGGAGGTGCAAACAGACGGAGCAGGTACGTCGGACAATGACGCACGAACCGCGGGTGGTGGGGAAGGGGAACTGGCATTCCGCCGCCAGGTGTCGCCCGAGGGGCCGGCCGGAGCGCTCTCGCACCCCGCACCCCCACCCCTCGGCAGGAGCCTCCTGCGCTGCGAGGCACGCGAAGAATGCGACACGGCGCCACGCCCCCCGCACGGCGCGCCGCGGTCGCCCCGTCGTAATAAAGAGGCTCAGCGGCGAGGGGCGCGACGCGACGCAGCTTCTTTTGATGAGGCGCAGGCAGGCACGGCTGCGGGAGCTACGCGCAGTGATTCTCCAACGGGCTTTCGCAGTGCTTCTCGGCACCTTAACTCGACAACATTACATACAATTAATTTATTACAAAATTGATTTTCTTTGTTTTGACGCTGAGTAAATAATATATTAACTATTATTATTATTATTATTATTATTATTATTATTATTATTATTATTATTATTATTATTATTGGTGTTGTTGTTGTTTATAGGCCAAGCTAAATGATTAACGTTTGTAATTTTCCCAGGATCAGGTTTTCAGCTGTATCTCTCAGTATGACAAGGGTGTAAGGGTGTTACCCCTTGAAGTGTGAATTATGAGATGTTAGGTTGATGATGAGAGATGATGGGACAATCACAAATACGACCATGTCTATACAGGACTGGATCCTGCACTTCCTCTGCGCAGACGAGGGCTGTCGCATCCGTCTACGCCACAGGACGGACTATTATTTTTATTATTATTATTTTGTTTATTATTATTATTATTCCCTAAATTCACGACTTAAGATAATAGGTGTTGTTTGAACATAAAACTTTCTCCAGTCGGAAACCAGCTCCTTAAGATCAAGTTGTTGTAGGAAGATCTCCTGAATACGTTGCTCAAAATATGAGCCGTTTCCAATAAAGCGATACTTTTGCACTTCCCAGTCTTTTAATTATTCTGAGAATGTAGGCAAGGTTCTCGAAATATTTTGTAGAACAAATACTCCGGATATTTACGTCGCATAAATGCAAGTTATCATGCGGTAATAAAACAACTATTTTAAAATTCCCTCAGTTTTATTCACATTTTTAGATTCAATAATATAAAACTAATGAGTATCAACAAAAATTGTGATAAACTTATAAGAACATATCATTTGCTTTAAGTGCTTGATGAAGGTGACGTTGGCGATGTCAGGGGTGATGAATGTGTTTATTTTACTATGTAAATATAACAATTATTATGTCGCCCTTATTGCTCATGTTCACTGCATCACAACAGAAATAAGAAATAGGTTACCAAATTTCTTGCTCGTTATGAATTCAGATTGTATAAATTTAATACTTGAAAAAGTGCCTGCGAGATAATACATAACAATAAATTTTTGAACTTTTTAAACACAAAATTTAAGACAAACATAAACACAAGACAAAACTGCTATTATTTTGATTTTTAAAAAAACGTGAAAATTAAGGGCATTTTTTACCTCTTATTTCGGAGTGAGACGTAGAAAAAATTTAATATCACTGAAAGTGCTTCAAAAAGTAATTTTGTTCTGTGTTATTGTTTACACCGAATAAAAATGTATGTTCCCCAACGCTTGTGAATCACAATTTCAAAGTGGTATCTACCTGGTCACGTACGGGATCTCATTTGGAAATACCAAATGTCATAAAAGTATGTTCCTGCTTGTAACAAGTACTAAGAGGACAGAGAGAAACTCAAAAAATTGCGTCGGATGAATCTCTCTGTTGAGCATTAACGACACGCGTTTTATTCACTTTTGCAATGTCATGAATACGCGCCCTTCTGTGAGGAGATAAAAACCTTCAACGTCCCTTGGGCAGACTGCCCTCGTTATCTCCCTCTCCCTCTCACCGACAGAGCACATGTGTCCGACATGCGATTCGTAAAGGAAGACGAAGGAAAAAGAAGTGGAAGGAGTGCAGGAGTCGATAGAGAAGAGAGCAGGAAGAAACGACTTACGTTCCATAAAATTCCTTCGTAGAAATCCTCCTAAAGACCGACTGACGATTGAAAAGATTAACTCAAGTTTCCGGAGAAACTTTATGTCCCGGGGAGTCATAAAACCACAGAGAAGGGAGTGTCATCAACTTCCTACGTCTTCCATTCGAGGAAGTTTCTATAAGCCAGCCAACTATTTTATGTTGTGTTCTTCTTTGCAATTGACCTATTATTTTATTTTACCTTTAATATACAGTATGTGAGAGGCTAGAGTAAGCACTATATATTTATTGTGCCATTTCCCATAAACAGTGCCTCACGAAATTGACCATACACGTGATGTAAGCAGAAGTCACTCAATATATTTTTTAATAACCATTATAAATATTTTTAATATCACGCTGTTTTGAAATACGTACGGATTCCAGTACACCACGCCCTAAATTAAATTGAATTATTGAAACTAAGCAAGGAAAATTAATACCAAAATTGTTGCCTCGAGATGCTTACAGACATCAAAACTAATCATAATTCAACCAAACTTATCTTTGTAGAGGAATCTGTTCATCATATTTTAATTAAAATATACCTTTATTTAAAACAGTGAAATTTGTGAACGGTTTTGTTCGGGATACAATTACTGTTGTGTTATTAATTTTGTAAATCAATCTGTTGATTTATTTTCAAATAACCCACAACATTATGTTTTTAAGGCAGTACGTCATTCAAATCAGTGTGACATTCAAAATAAATAACTCAAGTACAGAACTTTAATATTATTATATTTCTGCCAGCATATCGTACCATCAGATCTGTTAGTCATTGTAAATATGTTAGTGAAACAGAATGAAACATGTAAAACAACAAATGGCAGGACAGATAATTGCATTGTGCAATAATTCACATGCAACAATTTCCATGGAGAAGTCTCATTTAATTTTTCAAAGAAAAACAAAATGACTAAAAATATTTGACACTAGTTGATATTTAAATGAGTACGGAATCACCTAGGTAAAAGAATTTGCACAGAATTATCAAATTAAAATATAATATAAATTATGAATTAAAAAAGATCTTTTCTTGTTCAGATGTCTAAGAATAAATGATGCATACTCTTAGGGTATGTACAGGGATTGAAAATTATCCGGTCTCCCGGCATGTCTGGTAGTGTAGTGCATCTGTATATTAAAATCAGATGCAGTTTCAATAAACGAGAGAACATATACTTAAATACGCTTTAAATACTATTGTTTAGTTTTTGTCTGCAATACTACTCTAACTTTGACGAAAATACTATGATATCCTCATGTAATTGTTTTTTAAATCTCTCTATTTATATTAGCAATTTATTATGGTTAAAAAGCAAATTAAATTTAATTTTAAAAACTTCCTTTGAAACTCAATACGTAATTGTATTCAATACATATTCAGAATGATACTTGAAAGCAGAAATTGTCTGTTAATTTTCAAAAGTTCCTTTAATACGGAGATTGCAAAATATAAAATGTATTTATAGCTCATTGCTGCCTTCATAGACCGGCTGCAATATTTCAGTTCTAGTAAAGTAACTTTTGCAATCTTCTCTGTTTTCGCTAACACCATGATTCTGCGTGCGGAACATTGAGAATGTTACTGACAACAAAACTTAATAATAAATATTGTTTATGAATTTTTGTTTTAAATAAAATTTATTTCCAAAATCTTTAGTATCGAATTCCAATCCTTTCTTTCGAATATCTCAATACTTTCCATGCAAGAAGCTTACAATGAGAGTATTATTGTAGTGGGACATTTAGATACAACTTTACTCTAGAAATAAATTTTAGATTTGTCTAGAAAATTTTGAAATCCAATATTTTCCAAAAATATGTACGTGTAATCCCAAGACTCCCCGGGCAAGAACCATATTGTTATTCGAAAGAAAAGCCAAATAACGCGCAAAGCGATGTACTCCAAATGTGTGTACGGACTTAATGCCAATCCCAAAAATCTGCTTCCCAAAAAGAAAACGTTACCCTTAAGTCAAAGCAAAACTTTCCCTAGAAATTCAATTCGTCCTGAGTATTTGCAACTCAGCACCATATTGCCAATCCCAAAAATACACTTTCAAAAAAGAAAACATTACCCTTAAATCAAAGTAAAGAATTTTCCTAGAAATTGGACTCATCCTCAGTATTTTCAGCTCAGCACCTTATTGCCAATCCCAAAAATTATCTTTCAAAAAATAAAACATTACCCTTAAATCAAAGCAAACAACTTTCCTAAAAATTTGACTCGTCCTGAGTACCTGCAGCTCAGCACCTTATAGCAAATCCCAAAAATCATCTTTCAAAAAAGAAAACATTACCCTTGAACCAAAGCAAACAACTCTCCTAAAAATTTGACTCGTCCTGAGTACCTGCAGCTCAGCACCTTGTATATTCCGGAGCGTGTCGCGAATCAAGTACAGCGCAGCTTGTTAGCAGCTTTGTGCGCGCGGCGAGCGCCTCGGCCCGGCCGGCTCCAGCGCCGTCAAAGGAGGGCCAAAGAGGGCGCACGCGCCCAAAGCGCTTAGCGCGAGCCCCGGGGGCGTGCGACAGAGAGAGAGGGAGAGACGGGGCGACGACGAACGGAAAAGGAAGTGAGAGACGGGTTCCCTCTGAGGAGAACGGTGTCCAGTCAGTGGCAGCGAGGCGCCCGCAGAGAACGCGATCTGCCAAAATTAGGTGCATTATTCTATCTAAAGCGAGGGAAAGAATATTAGGGAGATGATAGTGATTTGTTGCTTGTATAATGGTAAAACTAAAAAAAAAAAAAACAAGAAAAAGAATAAGACAATGGAATGGGAAAACGATTAAAATAAAATCTTATATCACCGGATTCTTAGCGCTAAAAGCTTACGAGGGCGTCATTTAAAGTTCATGTTCTGACTGCATATTGCCATTAATATCAGCACAAGTACAGCTTGTGCTAATATTACGCTACGAAATAATACTACGTGCTTAATTACTACGTGCTAATATTACGCTACGTGCTAATATAGCTACAAAAAAAAGCATATTTTTCGTAATAGTCTGAACTTGAATATCTCTTTTATGTTAAATGTTGCTTTTGATATTATCGTAGTCATTCGCCTGGATGAACTCTAAAATAGGACATAAGTAATGCAATATGTGAATTGTATTACGAGCAATGATAATGAAATCGTCATTTATACTGTATGTATCAAACAGAAATACGTATTAAGGAAATCTGTGCTTATAATAAACCAATTTAAAAAAGGATATTTACAACACTCACAAGAAAATGAACCAAATGAAACACGGTTTATTATTTCCTTCTGATTATCATCGTCGTATAAACTTGATTCAAGGAATCATATACGAGACGTTGCATCGAAGACGAATTCTCGTAAAGAGTCCCGATATCCCATCTCATCTCGTCGCAAATAAGCATCAGCGCAGCGGAGACAGACGGCACTCGATCTTTCCAGAGGGCGCAGCGGAGATCTCATTTTTTCGACTGGGGCGGGGGAGGAGGAAGCAGTGGAGCTGGAAGTGGGTGGAGGTCGTCAGGCCAAGACACACGAGGTAGCAAGCAAGCGCAGACAGCAGTCGGAGATGCGGGGGCGGGCTTGAGCAAGGAATGATAAAGCGGAAGACGTAGTGTATGTCCTCGGGGGAACGGAAGTATGGGGAACGAGTAGCGCGGAAAATTGGACACATTGGGGGATAGGAACGAGGGAAACGGTACGTGGGACCGAAAATGTAGGGAAAAAGCACGAGGAAGCGAAATCAATTGAGTACGAGGAGCGTGAGGGACGACATGCACGGAGGAAGTAGGGCATGGGGTAGGTGAAGAACAGGGCGGGAAACATGATAATGGAAGCATGGTGGCGGGGAGAGTAGGCAGGAACGTAAGTGGTTGGGGAGGTCACAAGCGGGCAATGTGAGAGGCAGGGAATGTGAGAGACAGGGTTCTTCAGAGGCGGGAAAATGACAGGAAGGAAAAGTAAGAGGCGGAAAACGTAAGGAAAAAAACGTAAGAAGCGGAGAACAGGGACCAGAAACGCAGAGCCCACAAACGCAGGGGTCACAAACGCAGGGGCGACAAACGTACAGGCCACAAACGCAGGGGTCACAAACGCATGGGTCACAAACGCAGGGGGCACAAACGCAGGGGCCACAAACGCAGGGGCCACAAAAGTAGGTGCTACACACGAAGGGGCCACACACGTAGGGGACACAAATGTAGAGGTTTGGAATATAGGGAACCTATAGGATGAGAACAAAGGAGGAGGGGACGGGGGTGGAAAGTGTGGGAGTGTGTGGGGGAGGTGAATGCGATGGCATAGAGGGTTCATATCTACGGTTTGCGCGCCGTGGGTCGGGGGTGGGGGCGGGCGTTTTCACGTAACCGCAAGGGAATGGGGGAACTGGAGGGGGTGGAGCTATACCAAAAGCGGCAGTTATCGGGAGCGCTGTGACACCAGCAAACATCGTTCCATGCGTGTGTACGCATACACCGGTGAGAGGTGCTGGGTCGGTTTTCCTGAAAGCGGTGAAGTCGTGTGTTGGCAAAATAATCTCTGCCAGTGAAAGACTATTGCTGCGGTAACTTTAACCGAATGACTCAACTGACTGTAATTTCGCGCATTTCTAGCTTTACTGAAATTAAATATGCGTGGTTCGTGATAACACGTTCTGACCCATAAATAACTGACGAAATCACAGTCACTCCTCTAATGAAAATAATATCCATTAACTGCCATTACCTGGGAAACTACATAGACTACGGTTTGTTTGATCAATGTGAAAAGAATTGGACTCAAATGACACAGACTGAAAATATTAGACAAAAGCCTGTCTCAGCAGCGTTAAATTTTCTTAACTATACTTAATACATATCCTGCAAAAATGACTGCTAATGCTGCCTTAACCTTTACGAGGGATATAATCCCTCCCGCGCTTAATTCTAATAATTTTGTGTGCTAATTAACCAAATTTTAATTACCTTGTGAAAATCTTCGAGAACGATTTACAGTCTACACTATTTAAATTAACATGTTATTACTAAAATCATTTTTTTAGAATATTTCTGAAAACAAAAGTTACAAAATTCGAATACCCAATTTGCTTGCGACGTTCTTATTCAGATCATAGCTGTAAGAATAAAAGTATTGAGTAACTAGACTTGCACACCCACGTCCAGCGGTTGCTTAACGGAACACACTTTGCGTCCTACATTATCACCTACTCGTATGGCAGATTAACAGAACAACAATAGCAGGCACAGGTACGAGATATTTTTCTTGGGTGCTTGACTTTGAGGTCAACGCAAACAAAGCGACAGTTGAATAAAAGACAGAAAAACCGTAGATTCCAAGAAAATATTTCTGTGAATCGGCTTTGTCTGCCAAAAATTCCTCTCCAAGTAGTCGGGATTGAATCCCCGCTTCTCAGAAATAGAAACTCTGAAGTGCATTTGTGAAGGGCGTGTCGAGGAGCTGTGGAGATCTCGACAGGACAGATGGTCAAACGCTCCAAGTCTTCCAAGTCTTAAGGACAAGCTACAGGAAGTGAGGCAGACAGCAGTCAAGAAGGTCAGGCAATACAAGAAAATATGCTGGCATCTGTGACAAAGCCTGAAGCAAGAGAGACAAGGGTAGAATCTCCGAGGATCCTCAAACGAGACACAACTTGGTAGATAAAGAAGAATATGAGAATCTGCGAATAACTTTTTTGTACAAATGTAGATTTTCAAGCATTTTGAAAATAATCTGGTACGGCAAGCGATTACACGAGAAAATCATGCTCTGAAACTAAATAGATCGACAAACTTCCACTATTTGTATCGATAAGTAGAGGTCTAGAAGAAAACTATAAGATGAAACGTCGAAAACTAGAAGTAAAGGCTGAACATCATGATTCATCTGGGCGCGCCTGGTTTTATCCTTCAAGAGGACTAGGTAATAGTTATTTATGACGAGAGTGGTAAAAATGATATTTTATTTTGCGAGTACGAAAGCTTGCGAAACGAGGCTTGCAGTTGAAGTGGCGATATCCTACGAGCAAAATAAAATCACTTTTAGCACGCGTGTCATTTACAAGTTTTAGAGCTGCTTACTGCATTACGTTTTATTTTAATTCAAGCATATAAATCACTTAGTGCTACATTGAGATCAGTAGTAGCTGATAGGCTACACGAAAACATTTTTTCTTTCTTTCACAGCTTATTACACAGACACTAAAGCATCGACTCACTTTTAGTACTAATGCTGAAAACTAACATTTAACACTACGTATGCTCTGAAAGTACCGGTTTACTAGTGTCTGTCTACATAATAACATTTGGCGTTATCAATTTTAACAAGTTTTTACAGATTTGGCTTATATACAAATAAAAATGGCATTGTGAGACGTTTCAAGTCACTTTTATTTCTCACTATGTCTAATTCCATTTTTCCAACAATTGTTCTCGCAGTCTTAAAATTCTTACTTTCTCGCAGTATTGATATTTTATAAATTCTTACTGTGAGTCCTGAAATTATTTCTAATTTTTAAACGCTTTATCATTCAGTGAGCCATCAAACGTCCAAAAATGTTTTTATTTTACTCCTTGACTTAACACAATATATCACGTGAAAATATACTATTTTATAAGCTTTTCTTCATTATCCTGTGGCATCTTTGAAACCTTTTCTCTCATCTCTTGTTCTTTCTCCCGTATCTCCATTGCTTCCGTTGCCGCAACGTCTAATCCACCCATTTTTTCCCGACTCCACGGGGCAAAATTTGCTACCTGCCGCGAAAAGAGAAATATTTTCTCATCTCCTCAAAGACCGCGAAAGAGAATTTAGTGTGGAATTTCCGGCAAAAAAAAAAAAAATTGCGGCAGACGATGCTCCTGACAAGAATAAAGCGACGATCGTTTCGCAATAAAGTAATGAGATCTGCCTTCCTTGCAGTTTATTTCAGGATGAGAGCTCCAGATAAATGTTCTCGCATCTCGCAACATCAAAAATTGGACGTGCTATTATATTTCCGAAGGAAAAAGGAATGGCGAGGATTTATTTCATTACAATTCGACTGTTGAACGATGTAATACCAATTCTGTGAAGGGCGAGAAGAAATCTGCTGTGGAGAAGCTTCTGTTACATTCGGAATGTAAATGAACCAGTAGTATTGAACTTTTTATTCTATTTTTCAACCAAACGCTCAAATAACGTGCCGAAACTTGGCGCATGTAAATGGTGTGTTGAAGTATTAATGTTTATTAATAAGGTCGTTAATTTTGCGAAGTGAAATTTGTTTTTACTTCGACCAAAACTCTTATTTAAAATACCTTAAAACCGAAATGGAATTCATAAAAAATGATTTGAGGGACTGTTAAAATCTGTGCAGGTTTGTTGTCCATTTTAGTTTTGAGAATAACGAAATTATGATAACCTGAGTACCACTAAAACCAAAATTTCATTACCAATATCAATACAATACGTGGAATTGGGGCATCACTTACACTTCTTTCAGAGACACAAATATTCCATGATTATGACACAAAAATATAAAAATGGGAGCAGTAATGATTTATAATCTGAAGAGAAAAATTCAGTTTCAGATACCACAAAGAGTTGGAAAATTTGCTTATTTTTTTCTTTGATGAATACTGAATATATAAATAATTTTTCTACATCATAATAATCACACAATATATGCATTTTTTAAGACTTCTTCGCTCGTCAACATACGCTGAAGGATTATATTTTAGGAATACCAGCACACACAAACATAAAAATTTGAGCAGTTAATATTTTGGGATAAAGTTAATCCTATGTTTTGTCGAAAAAACTTTCCTGCCAATTTATTATGCGGAAAATCACTGGAACCTATACTAGACTCACTGTAGGTTACGAGAAATATCTTCATTGAAATGTTTTCGAATAAGTGAGCACTTATTTAGAACAATTTTGGAATCATCAATTAAGTAATGGATCAGTAACAAGATAAGCCACGGCAGCTAAAGCTTTTGTAAATGTTAATATCGTGATTTTGATTCGAAGTGTGTCTCATTTTATTGGTGCCTCGAATCCAACAAATATGAATAAGATGAATACGTATATAGTAACATGATATCTCACTTTTACGAAAATAGACATTGTAAAATTTTCGAAAAGTGGGAAGCTTGCTTCTGTTTTTGTGTATTAGTAGGTTTAGGTATTTAAAAAAATAATGATAGGTACGTAAAATAGATACACTTAAATTATTTGAAAATTAAGAATTTGTTATCAAATAAACGAAAAATTGAATCTTAATATTTGGATAGAGACGATATCCACAGTACATAGTAAATGTTCGGTGTAAAGATGTAGATGAAAATATATGGCAGCAGAAGTCTCTGTTTAAGTAAGTGTATTCTCTGACTTAAAGTATTCACATCACGCAAGTAGACTAATCTACCCACTTGAGTTTTAGAATTAAAACAAAAGAATTTAGAAAAAATGAATTACACTAGTCACTACACAATGGTATCTCTTAATTTATGCATTAATTTCACTTAGACAAAAAACGCTTTCGAGAGCAAAAAGTATTTCCTCTTCATATGTGACATTACGTAAACTGAAAGTCATATTGATCGTAACTTACACTATTTCTGTTCTGTTTGCGTATCTGTTTTTAAGTAATGAATGTGTCAGATTTTCAAGTGATTCTACCTTTTAAAAAATGCGATATGCAATGTAAATTATGTAACAATATCCTATATAAATTATAGTGATCTGAAATTTTTTTTAATAAAAGCGGAAGTCACTCACTCTAAAACGTAAGTTGCATTTCATTGGATATCCTAACAGATTGATGACCAGAAAAAGGCAAGAAAAATTAAATATTCTGATGAACGTTTATCCAGAGGCATATTAGAGCAAAATTCGAAGAGCAGTAGTTGGAGTGTCTTTATGTGGATTAGAAAAGTAGGACGATACAGAAATGTAGGGGTAAGATATCGACATGGCGAAAACTGTGCACTCGAGCCAAGTGTTCAACTGAACGCAGAACAATCTAAAAAGAAGAGTAAAATGATCATTATAAAAAATAAGGAGAAGGAGGCGACAAAAGTAGGACAACGATGACGAAATGAAGGAAGAGTGTAAAAGGGAAATGAAAAAAGAAGATGGGAGGAACATGGAGAAACCAAGAAGAGAAGAGGAGGGGAAAAGGAAAGTAAGACACGAGGGAATGTGAAAGAAGGAGAGAACAAAAAAAGAAATAAACCACAGCATCTTGAACACAGTGTATACTATGCACAAGCAACTGGATCCTCTTTAGGAAGAGAAGGAGAGAGACAATTTGAGAGACAATCTACAATTATACGACGCGACCATCCAATATCATCCCTGACTCCCGCGAGGACAAATGAACTGTGCTCGTCGCAATCAGAATCGACAGATCACCTCGTCTCTCCCCCACCCCTCCACTCCGTCGCAGAGAAGCCTCGTCGCCCGGAAGAGAACGCGGTGGTGCGGCGAGCAGAAACACAGGAAGGAAAAGCAAATGGAGAGCGACTGGCAGCTGGAGGATGAGATGAGGCTGCGTGGAGGGGTCCAGGAGGAGGCGAAAGCGTCAATGGAGTCGGTACCATAAATAGATGTAAAAGTGGATTTGGAAACGTTCAATCAGAGAGAGACTGTATGAGTGGCAGAAGAGATTTTAAGTGCATCAGCTACTATTAGTTCCGTGGGTATGGTGCATATTATATTCTGGAAGATGGAATATGGCGGTGTTCCTTCTTGCCTAGAACCAGCGAATCCAGCAACGACTCACAAAATGATTTTTCCTTTTTCAGATATTTCCCCCAGCTGGGCACCATCTCGACCAAAACAAATTCTCAGCTCCCGTCTGATTTTCCGTTAATATACTGCATTTCAATGAAAGTGTGTTCGAGCGTGTCCCATCCAGTGTGTATGTATGTAAAACGAGAGAAGGGGCAACAATAACTATGGAAAGATCGTGCTTTACAGATAATTTATTAAGCTGCAACTACTATTAAGGCATTCACCTAGAATTAAACGAAAAACGTTTTTCAACATTTTCTAAAAATTTGCTCCAAATTTTTGGTTAACATTCTTTCCACAGAAAAATAAAAAGACGCTTAAAAGGATTGCCACCCATTTTGTACACTTATTGAACTCTTTGAATTTTATAAATTCCAAAATAAAAATAAAAAATTCGGGCGATATCCTTCAACCTCAATATTGAAGATAAAGAGATTTTTCTTAATAAAATCTATTCTTCAACGACATCATTAAATAAAGTCATACACATTTTTTCTAAATATGAGTAGTTTTCACATAGTTATGCATGATATATTGTAAATTAAAAACGTTTTCTCAAAAACTTCGCCATTTTTTGAAACATTTTCCTTGGATAAAGCAAAGGAACCTTAAATAACGCCGCAGGACTCATTTTCGTTGAACGCTGAATTTTAGAAAACTGAAGGAGTGACAAATTATGCGAGAAGACATCTGAAGCTGTATCACCACTAGTTACTTTTCCTCTCTGTATTACTGTATTATAGGTATTGAACTCACCTCACAATACGATCTCGAATTTTCCGTGTTTAAATTCTTTTTAGCTGCAACTGTTCACATATGTGAGAATTAAGATCTGTTAGCCCTTTTCCGATGGTCGTTAAGGCTGATGCAGGAGCAGAGGAGATATTTTTTTAACTAATTTTGTACTCGAAAACTGCTATGTCTGTATGGATAGGACGGATGGAAGACAGATGGAAGGACGGACGGAAGGACAGACGGATGGATGGATGGATGGATGGATGAATAGGATGGACGGATAGAAGGACGGAGGACAGATAGAAGAGCGGTTAGAAGGACGGTTAGGACGGATGCAAAGACGAACGAACGGACGGATGGATGGACGGCAGTATATGTAACGTATAACTCTGTCATATTGAAAGCATTTGAGCTGAAATTTGGTAAGTAGGTCTAGTTTTACGTTGAGATTGAACTCTGGAACATTCTCGTTTCTTGTGTTATATCTTTTCTTTTCTGGAATTTTTCTTAATTACCTCGTTTCAATCGTCTCGTACTCGTTAAAATCTACTGTTACTGCAGCAAAAAAATGGAGAAAGATTATTTGAATATTATGGCTAGAATTATGATTCAATGATACAACACAGGATTTAATAAGAAGCCATCCATGTCATATGGAGAATGTTGAAAACATTGACACCCCACACAGAACTTCAACTCGCTGCTTTCAGCAGTACCATTAAATACAAGCGCTGGCTCGCATTTCAAAGGGTCATCAATGCACAGAAATCTCAAACTTCGGTATTTGAAAGAAAATCCAGCATTTTCGTAGCTTTAAGAGGCCTAGTAAATACAATAATGTACCAGAATGTACATACTACTACCACCAAAGTTACTGTCGCCTATCTTTCTTCCAGAGCATCAAAACAAATCTGTGAATGCTGAAATATAATAATGATTATAATTATGATTAAAATTACATTTTACATACATCTTTCTAATGAACTAGATGAATGTTGAATGATTAATGTGAATAACACAATAGGTTGAATGAATACCATACAATTTTTGAAGTGCATCTGTATTTACAATTTCATTTGAAGACTAACGTTTATTTTAATATAATACAATATATGTAGGCAAGCAGTCGGTGCTGATTTCGGTGATGAAAACAACTTAAATAAAAAAGGTATCTCTTGGACTCGTCTAGGTCTACAGGTCCGTACACCTCAGAGATCGGGTCACCTTCGAGCTGCAATGATGAAAATGCGTAGTCCGCGTGTAATTTGTGGGATTCTTAACAGGTACTACTGACAAAGTGTTTCACCTCAACTGTGGCAATTCTGATTATTTTAAAGCCTCCATAGACGTGGACGGAGAAGAGATAAAATCCTATCTGGTTAGGATATCCAGAATCTCTGAGTCTTCCAGATCAGAACAAAAAGCCTGCGTCTGACCAAGAGAATATAAATGAACAAAATGTTCCAAATGTGCAAGTGCCATCAATTGATTGGTGATTTCGGTAGGCGTCAACTGCTAAGGTTATTAGTCCCGTAAGTGTTGTACGCGTTTTCCCCCTCAAGAAATGGCGGTGATCTTTCTCTGCTGGATAGAGAGAACCGGCGCCGACCTATATGTGTAAGCCAAAGGTGAGAATGGAACAAGGAAGAGGAAGGAAGGATCGCGTGCGGTCCGCGGCCCGTTTGTTAGAGTACTGTCTCGGTATTCGCCTGGTATTGATTTGAGAAATTACGGAAAACTACCGATCAGAGCAGGCTGCCGCTCGAATTCTCTTCCGGTCAGCGACTGAATATTACCTACCTACGTAATGTCGAAAATCCTGCCGCCGTCAGAACTGGAATCTAGGTCCTCCCGGTCAGTCACTGCAGTGACATCAGTTGATGCCCTGAGCCACCTCTCCCGTTACGTTCCATACAAGAGACTACACTAACGTATTTGAAAAGTGTGGATCATGTAGAATCAAGAGAAAGCGCAGACTCCAGAGAAGATTTTGCAAAAAGTATTAATGAAAATCTACACGCAGCATACAGAAAAAAAAATATTTTAAGACTAAATGGAAATATTAAAATTTTGAACTCGCGGAGTTTGGATATTTTATTGAACCTGGATACAAGAAAACAAACCGAAAACATTTAATTTTGTCGAATTGAATATTGCGAATCTCTAATGTAGTGATTTGCCCAGAGGTTCGCTACAACGGGTGTCAACTCTTCTATTCTGTTATTTACATTTCTTGTACATTATCTGTATTAAATTGTGTTAAAACTAGGTAAACTCCGTGGAGTGTAATTGTACTCTGAAAGATTACCGAAGTTACATTTGGTTAAGTTTTGTTAAATTTTGATAATAGTGCACATTTTCATCATATAGACGTAGAATATACTAGGTAGATCATGATCAACATAATCATATATTAAGTGTGAACCTTCACGTTTCCGCTGAAAGTGTTATCAAAATTTCGGTCATACTTGAACACAGTTTTCTGTAGTCTTGTGGTTAGCGTCGAAAACTCATAATGGTGAGGTGGGCAGTTCGATCCCAACGATGGAGAAGGATTTTTAAACGTCAAGATTCGTACATCTCATCCGAAAGAGAAACGCAAACACATGTATCTAACATTGAAGATATTTCATGCATAAGTCCCTTTACACACCAAAACTAGAAGTTACCCGCCCCTGGAATTCGAACCTAGCGGTCTGAACCGACTCCCAACGCAACCACAGCTCAGTTCTCTGAATGAATGTGGCGGTCGCAGCTAAATGATGTCTTAAGTTCAAAACGTTACTAAAATACAAGTGTTGAGAAAAATTCACTGATAGCTGCAACATTCATTTTTGACGTGAGTGTATCTATGAATTTGCTCTGATGTGTTGTGACGTTGGCTGTCGTAAAAAAAAGTTTAAAAACATAATATTAGGTAATAACGAGTTCATTTTTATGCTATTTTACTAACCTACATATTGTTTATGAATATTACTATACCAACCCCAGGCAGCAATAGTTTTAACAAGGCTGTCAAACTAATAGAACCACTTGTTGTATTTTTTTCTACTTAGTAGTAATAATAGAAACTTGCACTGAACCAAACCACCGGTTTGAAATACGATGTGATATAAGCTTCTGATGCGGATATAGTTGGGCGTAGGCTGAACTGCCTCTCCAGAGCGTCTGTTTGGCGCGCTGCGGGGCGCCGCGGCGGCACGCGACGCGCCTTGCGGTGACGTCACGTCGCTGTGACGTGCTCGCGCCTGCGCCTGCGCCTGCGCCATCCGCACCCAGAGCGCGCGCCGAGCGCTGACACCCGAGCGTGGGCCGCCGCCGCCACATCCGTCCGCACACGAGTAGCATGCAGCGCCGTTATCGCCGCCGTAAACCCAGCAGTGTGTCCTCGGAGGATTTTAGGTGTCTACGGGTCGTTTGTGTCTCAACTAGGAATGCAACATTGCCAACTTTCGATTCTAAACATCGTTATCGAAATTATAAACATAAATCAATTATTACGAAGTATTGGTAAAAAGTGTGAAAAAAGTTACAATACATTTAATTTTTTCCGTTAATTATTAATAAATTACTAATTTATCTATAAAATAGTGATTCTATGTTAAAGGTATCAAATTCATTATTGTTTAATACAGAATGTATCTTTAGGAATTAATTTAACTCGAATCCGATTTATGTGCTTTTATAGAATGAGTAAAGGAAAAAGAAAGAACGTCGATGCGCTAGTGATATGAACTTATGGACAGATAGACAAACGTGTTGCATCAACCAATTAACCGGTAGTAAGGACCCACAAAAAGCCTACATTTCCGATATCAGGATCCCACAATTTTTCTGTCGAAAAATACTTTATTATTTTACTGCCACACCATTACAATACTTCCTATTTACTTCGAATGTTCGTAGTAGGCGTAGAATGTAAAGAATAAATGCAACTCGTACGGAAATGTCTTTGGCATACTGTTATCAAAATACCGTTATTTCATTTGAAAGTGTAAAATGCACTTTTTATGTAATAACGTTGAATGGATTTTTGCTATATTTTCGTCATCGCTAATCTGGCGCGTCCGTGGGAGTAGGAGGGATAGCAACGCAGCGACTGAGTTGGCTAAGCCGACATGATCTCGATAGCCGGTGGCGTCTCTTGTAAGACAGTGCTTTCTCATTAATATTAACCTGTGAGTTGCCTGCGCCGCTTTCACCTGGCGATTGTTACCGCTGTCCCGCCTCCGCTTGTTCTCTCCCGCGATATTAAATTTCCCTCTCTGCGCGTTTTGAGAAGTGGCTCCGCCCAATCCTGACTTCGACGAAGCTCGCCCCCGTCCCCTTCCCACCCATCCTCCTTTCGCTCCACCCCCTTTCGCTTCGCATCTCCACAACTCGCCCCCTCGCTGCCTCTTTCCAGCTGTCGCCGCCGACGTTGCTGCCGCTGCTGCTGCCACCCCACGGAGGCAGCCCAACTCCCGTCACCGGCGCTGCCGCAGCCTTCCCACGGCGCGACCGCGGCGCGCTTCCTTCAAGGAGCATAGCCCTTCCGACGCAGCCACCGTCGGAGCCACGGCCGCACCGCCGCCCGCCGTGGAAGGGGGTGGGGGTCTGGAGGGGTAGGTTTCGCCGACCCTCCGGCGTCGACGAACAAAGGGACCGGGACAGGTAGAACGCTGCGGTCGCGGCACTGTGGGAACGCTCCCATTTAAAGCTGTGTTCTGCTAGCGGTGGCGCGTGGCCCCTCCTCCGCTTCGCGTAGCTGGAGTTCGGCGTCGGCTGCGCCAGCAGCCGCCACCCGCTGCACGTGGGAAGGCCTTCATTCAAACCAATGCTCTGCTACGCGCCGCGCGGCTGCGAAGCGCGCCGCGGTCGCGCCTTGGGAAGGGGCCCTCAATAATCCCGCGAGGTGGCTCAGGGCATCAACTAATGTCATTGCAGTGTCTCTGACCAGGAGGTCCTATGGTTCGTGACCCGACGGTGGAAGAATTTTCGAGACAAACACATGGTTAAGCTCAAATTCAGTCTCTGCCTGGAGGAAATTCTAGCCGTCGGCAATCATATCGGTAGTTTTCCGTGATTTCTCCGATCAATTACAGGCGAATGCCGAAGCAGTCCCGTACTACAAGGGAAGCGGAATGCGCGCGATTTTTCTTTTCTCCTCTTTGTCCTATTATCTTTCCTTACACACACACAAATGCACTACACTACCACACACGCCGGAAGACTGGTCGGGAACTCAGAACTTGTCCCGTTTGGGGGCGGGGCCCCCTGGTGGGAGATACCTCCTCAACCACAATACAATTACAACACTTACGGGACCAATACCCTGCCCAGTTGACCCGCCCGGATTCATCAATAAATCAATCATCTCAGCAGCTTCTTACCGCCACCACCTGCCAACACATCGTTTTCCAGCCGTCCACGAGTTACCACAAACGCTCCCCCATGATGGAAATATCTCATATTTCCTCCATAGGCTTATAGCTACCCCTCTGCTGCCGGCACCGTCCACGCGCCAGCTCTTCCCCCACTCACGGCACCTCCGCCTCTCTCTCCGCTTCTTGCCGGCCTCGTCTAGCCTCGCCGCTACCTGCCCACGCACCGCCACCCTCGCCGTTGTCTCAGCTACGCTTCGCCATCCGTCGCTCACGGTTGCGGTCTCACGCTCCCCTCTCTCCCCCAACCCAATGCAACATCGCGGTTTGTGACATTACGGTGGTATGTTCGTGCCAGTTGCTAGTCAAATACTCGACCAGTTATTACATATACAAATTAACAAATAGCTGTTTGTAAACATTAAACGTGCGTTTAAATAATTATTTGTAAATAGTTGAAAGAGAAGTATTGAATAGTTGGTTTAGAATAACAATGTTTACAAATAAATTTAGTCTCTCACATGACTTTTATTTTCACAAGTTGGCGATACTTAATATAGATTAGGTTGATTTCGGGGCCCGTTCTTATCTTTCTTTCTGCGTTGAATATTAGTCCACATGGTTTACATTGAAAGTGGATTATTGTCAAACAGTTTATGTTCGTGTGTGGTACAAAATTTTAAGTTAGTGTGGTTGTATCTCGTAACCAAAGTGAAACCGAGAGAAGGTCGAGAGCCAGTACTTCCGGTTGCGATGAATTGTGCAGCAGTTTTTTATCAATTATTTTTCAGAATGCTCGGTAAGGTACGTAACAAATAATTTCGTCTGATTCATAAAAAAATATACTACGTATTGAATAACATAAAAAAGTACTATCACCGTGTAAATTCTTCTATAACCTAAAAAACCTATGTCCGCGGAAGTTCTTCCATAAGAGCTTGTACTAATATGAACTTCTTTTATTCAAAAATTAGGCCGGAAAGGGCCAATTTTCTTTTACCATCTTGAAGAACACAGATTTTGCTTTCATTTAAAGCTCTGGTTTAGGCGTTCTTCACCGTGGTCGATCTAAGGAACATACTACCTTAACACCACTGACAACGGGAACGCCACATCACCGATCACAGTGCGACCACTCACACCGTCCCCAACGCTGCAACCCTTGCCACCGCAGACACGGACCACATCACCACTCACACCGCCAGCTACACTGCCACCTCCCACGTCGCCAACTCCACTACCTACATCGCCGCTTCCCACGCTCCCGCCATTGCCGTCTCCCGTACCAACGCGGGTCCCACGCCAGGGTCTTACCTCCCACGCCAGATTCTCCCACTTCAATCGACCTCACTGTCCCTCGCCCTCGCCCACGCACCTCTGCTCGCTCTCCACCTCTGACTCTCTCTCCTCGTCCTCCCTCAACAGCCCAGCGCTTCCCCGACTACCCCCTGCTACTCTCCGCCTCGCGAACACCTCCACCTCCCACCCACCACTACCACCACCCCCACTGCGACCACCGCCATCTTTATGTCTTCGAACATTCCACCGCTAATCCATTTTCCGCTTTCCGCTTAGCCACCTCCACCGCAACCACTACCCACACCAATACCAACAATACCATCATTCCCCACACCACCTTTCACACCACCACCTCCACTACTCACCATCACCCTCACCACCACCATCCACACCGACACCACCAACACTACCACTACTCCACTTATTCTTCCACGAACAGAATCTCCACCACCGCCACCGCCTCAGCCTCCGCTCTTCCCGGCTCCCCCCTCCCCGCCCTTCCCCTCGCGTCTGTACCCGCCTCTTGCCCCGTCTTCTTTCGTGCGCGCTGATAGCCTTTCTCCTCTCCGCGCCGTTGTCCCCGGAGATGCAGTAGTCTGGCAGACGAAAGCTGCAGACGCCTCGAGGGTACTGAGCTTTTCTTACGACCTCTCAGAGACTTTCAAAGCAAAGGTATATTGCTTTCATACCGTCTTCATTTCTCGGCAATCTTTGTTTGGGCTGATTCACCATTTCAGCACGTCTTTCTCAAATTTCCAAGATGATCGTTTCTTTGATGTTCTTTGGACTGCTTTCTAAATTATTTGAGAAGAAGAAATGGCATTGTTCAAGACCTTGCATTCTTACTAAGTTTTGCACTAAAACGTGAAGCATTGTCGTATGTCATTCTGGCCTAGCTTTTGTTCCTCTGGAACATAGTTGATAGCCATATTATATTTTCAAAATTCATTCTCTACGAATCTTTTAGAAATCTTATGCGCTAGTTTGGAATTAGAACGTTACGTATTAAACAAGAATGTTTGCACAAAACTTGTCTTATTGTTCACTCAAAGACCCCTCGAACAACAACTCCATCTACATAAAAGTTTTTGAATTTGATGTTCTAAAGAGGAACTACTGGTGACAATCCTGCATATACTTTTTGCATTACTTATCATTTTTAGCATCTTCGAAAATTCAGAGAGTTCACCGAATTTGGAACCTGATCCATTTTTCAGAAAATAATTTTTTTAATGTTACCTATATTTCATGCAATATTATACAAAAATTACTCATTTTAAAACATTACATTCGACTTTCGGTCAAGATTTTTATTTGAAGAACAGATTACATTAAAGAAAATAATATGTCTTATCGTAATTGTTGGAAGACGCGAAAAATATTTTGAACATTTGAAGTTATCGAAATTTTAAAGATTACAACGAAAATGAGACCTCCGCCATTTTTTAACGTTTACGAGGAAAATATTGAATAAAAAAATTTGGAGACATTTTGAGCAAACCTTGAAAACGGTGTTAATACTTTGCGTACAGAATCTCCTAAAACCAAGATATGCAATTTACACACACAGGGTTGAGAGGGATTACGCTTTAATATAATACTAAATTACTATTTTGTGTAATTATTTTGAATAATCTTGCTATAATTATTTGTTAAGACCAGAAGAAATATTTAAGTTCCCTTTAAATTTTGGCAGAGAGAGGGAGAGGGAATGAAAGAGAGAGGGAGAGGGAATGAAAGAGAGGGAGAGGGAATGAAAGAGAGAGGGACAGGAAATGAAAGAGAGAGGAAAGGAAAGAGAGAGAAAAGGAAAGAGAGATAAAAGGAAAGAGAGAGAAAAGGAAAGAGAGAGAAAAGGAAAGAGAGAGAAAAGGAAAGAGAGAGAAAAGGAAAGAGAGAGGAAAGGAAAGAGAGAGGAAAGGAAAGAGAGGAAGGGAAAGCGAGGATAAGAAAGAGAGGGGGAGAGAGGAACGGGAAGAGGGAGAGATAGGGTGAGAGAGAGAAAGACATCGAAAAGGGGAGAAAGAAAAACGGGGAAAGAAAAAGAGAGAGAAGGGGAGAGCGAAAAAGGGGGAGGGACATAGAAAAATAGAGATTAAGCGAGAGGAAGAGAAGAGAGAGGGTATTAGGAGCGTAAAAGGAAAGTGAGAGAGGACGAGAGAAAATGAGACCGAGAGCGACGGATAGAGAGGGAGAAAGAAGGGGGAGAGGAGGGGAGATAAAGACAGGGGGAGTTACGGGACGAATAGACGAAACCCCGATTAGAAACAGAAGTTGATCGATCTGGACACGATGCGGCCACAAATGTACAATTGTCACAGTAGCGACGGTCCACGAATCCCTGAATACCTTTTCATAGGTCGAGTTCAAAGCCTCCAAGTGAATGCTTAGGGATTCGTGTTGCATTGGTTACTCTGACTGTGGCTTTGCGCGTGGTAAACCGATGACATGGCATGTCGCATTGAAGGCTGTCGCCCAGCTTGACTGTCACACAAGGAATCGTTTTCTCCATTTAAGCAACGTATACACGGGACGTGGCCACTCTCAATCACCAAAGATCGTTTCAATGAAGCGCGATTACACCATTCAAATGCGACCAGTAACTGAATGATGATCAGTTCCACACAATAAGTTTATGGAAATTTCAATTAACCATTATAAGCTTATAAACTCGAGAGCGGCTCTGGTATTTTAACAACCTGGCGGATTACGTGCGCGAAAATATACCCTGTTAAAATTACTGACCACCAAGTTTTTTTTTCTGTTAAAAGATAAACAATGTACCGAATTTTCTTAACATTTCAAAATATTTTACAGATGCTTTTCACCATGTAGGGTTTTGTATTAACCAAGATCAATAACTAACTGGAAAATAAACATACAATAATTTTGGAATTATTATTATTATTATTATTATTATTATTATTATTATTATTATTATATTTTTAATATACTTATAGATTCTATTTTTGCTGAACTCTTCTTAAGTAACTGTTATCTAGAGTGACAAACAACACATTTACTAGTTCTCTGTACTTCTCATATCAGAATTTTCCTTTAAGTACTCTGACATCTCGAAAGGAAGACATGAATCTTTGTCATGTATATTTCACTTGCACTGTGAATCATTACATATTTACTTTATTTGAGAACTAGCAAATATTGTCTCCTTTAGTTATGCGTTACTGAAAAATTCCGACTCCGAAACTTCTTCATTCATCGATCAGTTTTAACCAATTTTTTTGCTTCTTCGACCCCCTTACGTTTTCTCTATAATATACAGCATCCATAATTATGATACAAAGAATTTCCCAAAAATGGTTAAAGATAATAATTTCGTATACCAATATTCTCGTAAATATCACCGTTTTTCAACAATCAAAGTCGCTTGTGCTTTCGATAAGTTGAATTTCTAATATTAAATAAAATGCAATAATTACAAAATGTTGAGTGCTTTTTAAGAACTGGCCATTGCGTTACTTCAATGCGAAATGTGGAGAGTACATCCTTGCGCCATAGAGGATCGTTGCCAATGCTTAATTACAATTTCTTGAGTTTTCTAAAATCCTAATTTCTAACGATGAACGACGGGTAAGAAAAAAGAGGAGCGAATTGGTAATGAATTATCCTACGTTTGTTGATTTATATCATAAAATTGTTAATTAAGTTCATTAATAATGTTTGTAATCATTTGGACATGCATTACCCTGATCAGGCGTCGGCACTTATTTGGCTATTGCCCCCCAATCGATCCCCTAACCATAATTCACCACTTTCAGAATTTCATCGACACCCAGGGAGGTCAATTCCAACCCCGTTTCAAACCCCTGGGCTATAATAAAAAATTGAAGAAAAATATATTTACAAAAATGTTTTAAGTACTCAGCTAACCGACAAGTTATGACTGACTGATAAATGTCTGAGAGCGCATCAACAGATAACATCGCTAGTCCCGTAATGACCATATTATATCCCAGGAGATGGAGGTGTTCCCCTCCTACAGGAAGGAGACCTCCGACACCTATCATAGAGGTGTACATGCAGGGTTTCCCTCTCCCTGTATCTCCCAATAGCGAGGCAGCAGCCCAACTCGAGCTCTCTAAACGTCTGACTGGTTCCCTGACATCTGTAGTGCAGAGGCTGAAAGCGTGTTAAAGGGGAGAGATTGGAAGAAGGATGAGGAAGAAAAGATCGCGCGCGGTCAAAAGCCTGTGCGTTAAGGTATTACCCCGACATTCGCGACTTTCGCTGTAGCATTGATTGCGGAAATCACTGAAAAAGACCGATAAGAACAGTTGGTTTCTGAAATTCTTCTAAAGACAATGAATAAACTCGAGTTAGTTATTTAGGTAGTATGGAAAATTGTACCATAATTGGTAAATTGACCCTAGGATCTTTTGGGAGGAGTCACTGGAATAGTGTAGCGTCGTGTCGCGCTACAAAACGGAGTCAACCACGTGGCATTCGGCGGGCATCGCCAGAAGTTGAACAAAGGGCGGAGTGATGACGCACTGGGACTTATTGTTGACGTAGCGTGGTCAGGGCGGCGGTTGAGAGGAGGCAATGGGGGCGGCGGGTAGCGTCAAAGGGCTTATATAAGGCCAGGAGAACAATGCCCCAGTCTTCTTTTAGCGGTGTCAGTGATGCGCGTTACTGTACGAGTATGTGTACTAGGGCGAGGGGCCGGCAATTCAGGGTCGTGACTAGCGAGACTCGTAGATGGTCTCAAGATTGTGCGGTGCTACACGCAGGGGACCTCGGTAGTATGTTGCGGTGTGTTAGCCGTTCGTAAATTATCTCTCCTTGTAGTGCGTCTATTTATTTAGTTTATTGTAACCAGGGTAGTTCTTTAATTGAGACTACGGTCTTGATTGTGAATAAATCTACAGTTTTACAAACCACTCTTGTCTGTATTCCGATTACACCCGTATGACACCACAATAGCAACAGTTGTTCCTCGGACCGAAGAGTTTGTTATTAATTCTTTTTTATTTATACGTATGTGAGTGATCGTTATAGCAGAGCACAAAGCGCAATCGGTGAGTTGCTCCATTTCGAGTGTATCTTAGAAAGCGCGACGAGAGTGACGTCAGTGGCGTAAAACGGAGAATCATTCACATCAGTTTTCTGACAGTTTTTAGAACGGTTGCATAGGAACGGTGGACGGCGGAAAGGGCAAAACAACTGAAAAGGCAGCGAATCCCTAACCGACAATGACCAAGGAAGTAATAATATCAGAGTTTTAAGTTTCATTCAGAAAGCAGAACAATGGACCATTTTCCTACGTTTAATGGTTTGTATGTATTGCAATATATTTTTCAGCATTAGATCTTTAAATCACTTCATATATACTTTTTCAAAATTTAGTAGAGAGTGCGTATTTTGGTGTTGTGCTCGTAATAATTTTGTTTCAAAATTCCTAAACATCATTGTTTACAAAACGACTTAACTTTTCCTTTAAAATTCGCATGAGAATAGAGCATAAAGCACTTATTTCTCTAACCTACGTATCATTTTCTCTAATATTTTTGAATAGTCAAAACTGAAACATTCGTAACTATCTCAAATAATTGTAACTTAATATTTACAACAGAGAACAGTTTATAGTTTAATGTAATTCATGCACAAAATTTTTGCACAAAATTCTTCAGGAACACTCTTAAGAATTGTATCGAAATCTCATAGGTTTCCAGTATGGATATTTTTTTTGGTTGTAAGTAAGATTACTATTGTTCATCAAATTTCGTAGGCGAGTGAACTCGTTGCGGGCAAATGATAAGTAGGTCAGGAATTGATTCACAGAGCAACTTTTTACTTCAATTTTTCTCCTTCCAATAAAATGTACTTATAAAAGTGACATTAGTCCGATTTACACTAAAACTTCTGAACTCTCAAACTTTAAAGAATTTGAAGTTAAAATCTGTAACCATCCCTTTGTTGACGGCAGTTTTTTTCACGTTGGCTCAGGACTTAAATTCTGCAAGTTGTATTATTATAATATTATCTTAGCATCGTGTCTCCAGCAGATATTTTTGTTTCTTACTAACTTCATAATTAAAAATAAATTTTAAACATATTGAACTCAGAGGTTCCAATATTCCGTGGTTTTACTATTAACATTAGCCTGCCACCTTTCACAGGACAAAAAATCAAATTTAAACGAAAATTTTGGTTCATTGGAAATTTGTCAATGTGAATTAAACAGTGTACGATATGTATTGTAATATCTTGAGATACTCCCTTCGCAACTAAACAATACAACATCAGGGCTCTAATGACGATTCGTATAGCATACATAAGTGAACACTAATAGATATTGCCACGTCGTAGATAAAATAAATGAATCCTTGATCCAGAGAAATTATATTATTCTTTATCATTTTTACAAAAGTACACTATTTAACTCTGAGGTTAGTTTTTTAAAATTATAAAACATCGTGAGTGATAGAACTTTTATATCTCAATTTTTGAAATTAGCAGATGTAAAATATATCAGAAATTCCTGGAATTACATGGTTACCATTATCATATTTGACAAAAGTAATATTAATTTTTTTGTGTGACATATTAAGATATATTTAAAAAAAATAATAGTGAGTACTAATGATGTGTAGCAACCAAAATACTTCTAAACACATGCAAAAAAATGGTGTTCCACAAAGTAGAACACCCACACTACCCAAGAGCAGCAAATAAATGCTCTTCTATAACACTACAATAAATTAAATATTTTATGAAAAACATTCTTCATAAATACTGTTATAATACTGTATGTTTGTTCAACCTACGGCCCGTGGTGCCATTTATTGTGGCTCGCGATAGGGTATTAGTAAGAAGTGAATGTCCCTTGCATCCATGCCGGCCGAGAATATTTTGCGCCTCTAGCGAATGCTCTTTGAACGGTCAAAACATCAGTCAACAACAAGTCGGTCAACTCCTCTTAATGTAAAAATAGGTTAATTTTAGATTTAAAATTTTCTTTCTAGTAAATTTCAAAAATCAATGTCATCCTAATGTGTTTAACTGCGTTATGCATTTTACAGCTTGATACCATGCATGGTTTCATCCCCTCCTCATTTCAGAGCAGTTGGACAAACTGCCCATATCAACAATACGAGGACGTTAGGTGTGTTTCGCACAAGTAATGCAAAATTGGCCCGCAATATATTACACGTTTTAGTTGTGGCCCTGCTTGGACACTCTTTGTATTTAGAGATACACAACACAACAGTTCTTAACCTAATCAAGAATATTTAAAAAAAGTTTGTTTCAGACCGCAGCACGTAAGTAACAAATGACGATGTCCTCTTCCCTGAAGAATTGCTGTTGCATTATCTCAGCTGTGGTAACGTACAAAATATGAGAATTCATTCTGTATGCGCCGCGTGAGAATAGGTGAAACACAATCCAACATTGACATTTTTCACAGAAAATTGAAACTGTTTCATTTCTTGTGTTCCTGGGTAACAAAGAAAATCCTAGGTACCTCTCACAAGGTCGGTATAGTATATTTTGTTGTATGCATAGTTTATTTTTTTAAATTTCTACCTGCATGGAAATTAGTATCATATTATAGATGTTTTTTAAAAATTTTATGATTTCCTAGGTACCTAAGGAAACCGTAGCCACCTCTCAAAAGACCAGATGCTGTATTGTTTTCCTTCAATTTCTGCAGGGATAGAAAATTAGTCGTAGAAGTAGTCGTGAAATTATTTTTGAAATTTCATTTTATAAAATTTTTATTAACTTTTTACGGATTGTTTACTTTATATTTTCTCATAAGAACACATCCATTAAAATTTTAATTGTTTATTTCATGGCGAAAAAAATCACTCGTTTGTATTATAAATTAAAAATATTGCGCCATCATCTAAAATAATTTGATTAACTTAATAGAAAAAGCATTGAATGTGTCGCTCTCGGAATCAGTTAGTTCATTTCAATTTGTTCTCAAAATGAATTACTATTTTTAAAGGATTTTTTCCTCCCAACCATGTGATCCGAATACACTATTTCGAATCCCTGTCTGTACGTACGCCAAAGTTATATTGAACCGAATAATTTTTTCCACAGTTTTATTTTAAGATACCCACTAAGACCTGGGGCAGAATACCACTAACAGATTAACTACACGATACATCTTCTCATCATTACACATTTTCTCCAACGTTTGCCAATATTTCCCGGTTTCATCTATTTTTACATCATGTATTTCAATTTTTCAATCTCGAATCTTTTATTAAGTAAACAATATTACTACTGGACATACAGACAAAATCGAGGAAAACGAAATGTTTGTGTGAAAAATTCAATTCGTAGATGAATGCACAGGTATAAGTAACACAGGAGAGTGACGCTTTTTATTACACGTGACGTCGTACGGAACTGTCGAATGGCTTTCCTCAGTGACAGTGTACACATAAGAAGCAACCAGCGCTCACACAGTAGAATTTTGAGCTCCGGTGATTACGTAGCCGTGGCAGAGTACGGCTCAACTCACGGTTCTCAAACGAGTTTCTCTGTTCGCGCGCTTTTGTAGTACAATACCTCAGTGGCCTTGTTCCATTTGCACATGGCTTGCTCAAAATTAATACATTTGTTTTGTCGCCTTTAAGGACATAAATCAGCCAGAAAATAACCACAGCTGGCACAAACAATTAATACCTTACAAACTACTTATTCTTCCTGCCCAGGATTTCTACGAGTCAAATTTAGTTGCTTCTTGCGACTGAGAAAGATGAAACGTGAACCACTGCACAAAACATCATGCGGGCTCTATACATTAGTACGAGTAATAAGTAAAACACAAGGCCATAAATGGTACTTAATTTATCTTATGACAATGATACAAAAATAATATGTAATTTTTATGTTGTAGAATTCTAGAAGATTTTAAATGCTTGTAACACGTATTGAAATGGGTTCTAGGGTCATGACTTTCATTTAGTATTCCTTCCATTCCTTGAAAATCGGTCGTTTTTTTCGTTCACATTCACTTCGAGACATTGTGCGAATGCTGAGATTGCTTTTGCTAACCTTTGAGCAGTTTCCATTTTATGCCCTTATACGTCTCACAGTATTGACGTAGAAAACAATAGAAACACCTCGCAAGAACAGAATTCCTTGATCAGGGAGATATTTATTTATTTATGTAAAAAACGGTTAAAAACTGTGTGCTTCGTGCTATGGGGATAAGCTAATTTGAAGTTACATTATTCGAATCTGTGTTCGCGAGTTCGAGGATTGAGACAATAACACCGAAGCGCGATAATGTGATCCAATGCCCTGAGCCATTCAGACTAAGATTTAAAGAAAGATGGGAAGAGACCAGTGGGAGAATGTGACAGTAATGAAAGCGCAACACCGTCACTACTGCAGACAGGTTTTAAGACCCATAGACACTACACATACCTTACACACATAAAGCGACGGCTCAGTCTTCAATACATTCACCAACAGTCAGGCAAAGACCTGTTTGTACTTCACTTCCTTCACCAACCCCCACATCGCTCGCCCCACGCTACTTTCAAGGGAGCGCACCCCCGCTTTCTCTATTGCAGCACATTTGCTCTTGCTTTTGCAGCTCGTTCAACCCCTTCACTTCCTTCTCAAGCCTTCCTTTCCCACCGCAGTGCTGCCCTCGCCCCTGCGCCTGCCCGCGCCGTCGCCCGCGACCCACAAAGGGCATGCGCGATGAAGCGCCGCTAACAGAATACTAATTTGATTACGCGCCGAACAATAGACTGGCGGCAGCCGTCCATTAAAAATACACCGCGTGTTCACACCGCCTGCCCAACCGCCCTTGAAGGTGCGCTTTATTTGGGCTTTTGGACCAATTTCAAGGCCGTTTTATGGCGTGCAGGTGTTTATGTGGAAGGAATATGAGGTAGGGAAAGAATCAGAAGCCATGTTTGCGTTTACTTAACTTACGTGCTCACTCCCGTGTTAATAATTGATTAGTGGTATCGACCACGTAATTTGCTAGGGTATTTTGTCCCGTGTGTGTAGTTCATGTTTTATAGTATGATGTAGTGGTTATTCACCCTCCTGGATAGTGAGATCCGGCGCCAACCTACCTAGCGACTGAATTCGACCTTGCTATGTATACTGCGATTTTTTTTAACGTTGACCCTCAAGGCCCGGCTTCACCGTGACATGTCACTGTATTTCGCATCTGTCTCGGTCGTGCCGCTAGATGTCGCATGATCGCGACTGTATTCAGCCCCGGTCGCATTATGCGACATCTAGCCGCACGATCGAGAAAGACGCGAAAAACAGTGACATAATGCCACTGTGAAGTAGGGCCTTGAAGGATAAAGGTAGAAAAATTGCAATACAGCTAGTGTCGAAAATCGTGCTCTCGTAGGGGGTTCAAATACAGTCAGAAGCACTATAGCGACATCAATTGATGCCTTGAGCCAACTAAGCACTCTCTTCCAGTCAACGATTAAATTCGACCTACTTATGTAACTAGTATAAAAAATCCTATAACATCCTAGTAAGAGGCACTACAACGACATAAATTGATGCCTAGAGTCAACTAATCACTCCCACGTTCGAATTTATATAACTCAGAGGCAGACTCGTCTAATGGACGATTGTAGAAAATAAATCCTTGAAAACGCCGTGCGACTGGCTAGAAACCGATAAAAATATAAGAACCCCGAATACTAATAATCCATATTCATAACAAACACCAGAATAAATAATGTAAAAAAATGTGATAGGTAGTATCTCAATATAAGAATTACATTTTTTTTTACTTCTCTAAGCAGGATGTATGAGGAAATAAGCACATCTGTTTCCCTATCTTCTGAACAAGTTGATGAGTTCCCGCAGTTTCAGCTGAAGAGCGCTCCCGAAGGCACTGCAGAAATTCGGTTGATTTCATAGGCTTGTTCCCTTAACTCATAAAGCTCTTTGGTAACTGTTCTAGTACTTCTTGCTTTCAAACTTGAATGGAATTATCTGAGGTTGGCTTTTTGTAATATTTACAAGCATTCATCCAATGCACTTTTTGCTTTACTTAATCTTTTCTGGAAAAATCTTTTTGCTTTCTTAGGATCATAATTTCTTTCAAAATCCATATGACGTAGTCCTGTTAAATATTTAGATATCTATTTGGACCATAGACTTACATGGAAATCTCACATACAAATTACAATTGACAAAACATATCATGTGCTCATAAAATTATATCCTTTAATAAATAAAAACCCCAAATTACGAATTAATTGTTAAAACGTGTTATATAAAAATGTAATTTGGCCTTCTTGTTCATATGCCTACTTTATTTTATGTAATGCCACTGGTACCAATGTTAACAAATTTCAAATAATTCAAAATAAATATCTTCGAAAACTTTTTCATGCTACCTGGTTTATGTGCAACATACAAATTCATAGAGAATCTCAAATTGATTCTTTGAAATCGTTTATACTTAACATAAAAATTCTAAACCAATATTCAATTTCACTCATTTTCAGAACATCATATTAGGTCAAAACTAATATCCTCGACCGAATTCGAGTACGTTTTCCTAAAGATATTTTCCATCTTCCTTAAATTTGTATCATTTTTGTTTACCCCACCTTTATAGTTATGTTTTACTTACATAATTCAAATTAATGTAGGTATAATTATTATATTATTGAAAACTATTTAACTGACAATTAAACGCTGGTATCTTTCCTCTAAGTTATGTATTTTATATATTCAACTCCCTGAAAAATTGTAATGAAATTGAACATGTATATAATTTGTTGTTTTAAGAAAAGATCTACAGAACGACGAATTTCTTGCCGTGAATGAATTATCGGTTGATCGGAAAGAGTAAATTTCAAGATTCCTATTCTAACCTACCCTGCTTAATGATGCAAGCGCAAAAACACACAATTTGCACACTTAGCAGCGATGTGGTAATTTAGATTTTTTCTGGATATACTCTCCTTTTGGCGCCTACCCATTATGCCATCAGATATAATGTAAAATTTATGAATAACATAAATAACAACTGTGAGACATTTCCCAATCAAGGGCGATTCTCTAGCCTTCGGTCTCCTTCGCAATGAGCATCTATCTTTCTTGAATTTAGCCAACACAAACTTTCTAAGCATTTGAGGTCAAAGCACGCATTTCCCGCTGCTCCCTTCTTTCTCTTACTACAAAAATACTTCTTAATTAAATAAGCACGTTCTGCAACAATAACTTATTTTCACATGAATTATTATTTTACCGGAAAATACTCATAAGAATAAGACTAAATAAATATTAATCACATTACTTTCATTCGATGAAAAAACATACGTGGAGATATGCTACTAAAGTACTTTCTCTATCAAATCAGTTTTGATTTTCAGTTTCCTGTCTTAAAGACACCTTCCACATCATTAACCCATTGTGAAGGTTGTCTGATTTTTGGTCTCTTTGTTCTTGTTGTTTCTTTGAATTTTTAGTTCTCATATTAGTTTTATTTTTTCTTTTCATTTCTTACTACTCTCTATTTTATATTTCCTCATTCTGCATTGGTTGCCATTTTCTATAGAACTTTTAATTACATTTTTATTTTCATTCCTTCTCCAATATCATGATGGTTTATGGAGTAGCGTCAAATATGACACAAATACTAAGTTAATGTTAAGAATAAATGCTTAATCTCAAATATTTTTGTCCAAAATAATGTTAACATTCCTCTTCTTCAAAACATTCGATGGATGGATTCATACCATTACCAAGTTAAATTATTCAATATTCATATTTTTCTTTAGATAATCCGCGATTTGCAATCATGTATTTCCCACGCGAACAAAACTAAATAAACAAAGAAAAAATAATTCCATATATTAAATCAACTTAACCTTCGGAAATAAGGAAGCCAAATAATATTATTATAAAAGAATAACATTTGGTAAAACTGATTCCGATTCTTGATACCAACGATTTTAATGTTAAAAAATGCGTGTTGCTTTAAAGTTAGTTATTTCATGCTTCCAGAAGCGTTTCTGGTAAATTCCAATCAATTGAAGGCAGACAGCGTGGTGCCTATCCTTGCGGAACGCCGACAATGCGGCGTCGCTAATGCCTATTGAGTGAGCGCACGTTCCGAGGAAAAACGCGCTTTCGTGGAGTGGCCGTTGCCCCAGTTGGGGAAACTCGGGCGCGCGCCAAGGCTGCGGCGCGGACACGGAGGCGGCGGGTACGGCGGCGGCTGGCTGCGTGCGGGGAGAGGGCGGAAGCGGGGCCGGCGATCGACGGCAGGGCGATGTGAGAGGCGTGAGCGGGGTGAGAGGGGTGAGGGGGGTGAGCGGGGTGAGCGGAGTGGGGTGAACGGGGTGAGCGAGGTGAGAGGGGTGAGAGGGCCGAGCGGGGCGAGCGGGGTTTGTGGCCTGAGGGGCTTGAGTGGTGTGAGTGGTGTGTGCGGAGTGAACGGAGTGGGGTGAGTGGGGTGAACGGGGTGAGCGGGGTGATGGGAGTGAGCGGGGTGAGTGGGGTGAGTGGGGAGAGTGAGGTGAGATCGGAGGTTGTTACGGTGGTGATGGGCGGAGACTGGAAATGGCGGGAGTGACAACAGCGAGGGTGAGTAGGAGTGACGGGGCGGTGGTAATGGGTACGACGAGAGTGTCGACGAAGGGGGCAGCGAGAACAACAGAAGCGCCAGGGATGTCAGGGAAGTCGCTGGAGTTGGAGGTACGATGGTAGCGGCGGAGACGACGGATAAGGGAGGGCGCTAGGGGCGGTGGAGGAGGTGAACCGGTGGAACTACGGAGCACCAGTGTCGGTGCCGGCGTTAGGGGTTGTGGGGGCAGCGGAAGTGGTTGTCAGAACGGAGGAAGAGAGAACGGTAGGAATGGGGAGAATATTGTGGGGAGGGGCTGTGAGGGCGAAGGATATATTGGAGAAGTGGGCAGCGGGGCAGGAGAAGCGGTGGGAACGAGTGAGAGGCCCGAGCTACAAGTGGTTGTGTCGGTGGAGAAAAAACTCTCTTACATAGGCAAATTCAAATTGCATATCAAATATGATATAGGTAAAAAATTGACATACCACTTGTTCATCTAGAATTTTTTTTGCTAATTATTTCCTAATTCTCTTAAAATGGGAAATGGTTTATTGTTAATCAAGAATGAGATGGATGGTAGACACCCAATAATTTGTAGTTCTTTATCACCTGGTGTTTTATAAATTTGTTCTGGGCTTGTCATATTTATAGAACGAACAAGTGCAAATTCAGTTATGTTGGGTTTAAATATCTGGTTTTTGATAAATAAAGACAATCATGTGAGAAGCTTTAAGCTGTGATTGCTTCTTTAAACAAGAACAAATTTGAGTAATTGACTTTTTTTAAATTTCTTATTTTAATTTCATTATTAGAACATTTAAAATTACACTTACTAGCTGAGCCCCTTTTTCTGCTAAAGACCACTAGTTAACTCTATTTCTGTAAACTTCTCTATACTGTAGGCAAATGTTCTCTGTGCCCTTGCGATGTGCGACAGGAAACAATTAAGTTTTCCGGAAGTTCGAAATTTGCTTACAAAACATGAAGACTCTGAATGTACGAGGGAAAATCTCTAGACGTGACAGTAAAGAAATTGGAGATAAGAGGTGGTGTGTAAGTGGTGGTAGTCACGAGGTGCAGTTTTGGATCCAGCGGTGGTGGAATAGGTGACGGTGCGAGTGGTAGAGGCCGCACTGGAGTCAGCAAGAGTGTCGGCAGTGGTGGTCGGGGTGGGGTTGATGGTGATGATGATGGAGTGGTGGTGGTGGTGGTGATGGTGGGGATGGTGGGGATGGTGGGGTTGGGGTAGTGCTGGTGTTGGTAGCTGTAGGTTTGGTAGTGATGTTGGTTGAGGATGTGGTGGCGCCAGCGACGGAGCCGGCGTTGTTGGTAACGGTGGTGGCGTTAGCGTTGGCCGGTGGTGGCAGTGGCGTCCGTGTCGGCGGTGGTAGCAGTGGCGGGGGGCGGTGGAGGCTTTGGTGGTGGTGGTGGTGGTGGAGGTGGAGTTGGAGGTGGAGTTGGAGGTGGAGTTGGAGGTGGAGTTGGAGGTGGAGGTGGAGGTGGAGGTGGAAATAGAGGTGGAGGTGGAAGTAGAGGTGGAGGTGGAGGTGGAGGTGGAGGTGGTGGTGACAGCGGTGGTGGCAGCGGCGATGGCGACGGTGATGGCGGCGGTAGTAGTGGCAGTCGCATCTATGGTGACAATGGTGGCGGCGGCAGTGGTGGCGGTGGCTTTGGCGGCGGTGGCGATGGCAGCGGTGGCATGAGGGATGGCGGCTGAAGCGTGAAATGCGCCTTGGGCAGCGGCCGCGGGCAAAAACGCGTCACAAGCCGCAGCGGCCTCTGCCGCCGAGGTGGTTGCGGCGGCGGCGGCGACGGCCGCGCTGACCGGGCGCCGCTGGGGCTGCGGCTATTAGCATGCCTAAGCTCTCGAAAGCTCCTGCCACGAAATCTAGACACACTCGTGGATGCATATCTGGACACATTCTGAGCCCCAAAACGCGCTACGAAATAATTCACGACTCTAATAAATAAATGCTGCAATCAATTTAATTCAAATTATTTTGCTTTTAGCGTGTTGACAAATGGGAAATTTCTTAAACGAGTACGATAACCTTCCTCAATATATATTAGAAATGAAATAGTGTACTCAAACACCAACTCTCAAATGAGATTCAATTGTTATAACTTTACATGCCTTCTAAATAGAGAGACTCTTTTGCAATCTTCTTTATCACTGAAACAAATTACTGGATTTTATTTCTGAAAGTACTTGGCGCATGGGGAGGTCTGTATTCGTTAGTGCTGCTGGCAAACTATTCCATGTTCTAAATACTTCTAGTGTATAGTAGAAGTGAAGCAACCCCAGGTTCCTTCTTCTTATAACTCGAGGCTGTAACGGTCCAAATGCGTACAAAAAAGTCACATTTTTCACTGTAGTCTTTGCATATTTATGCAATCACATAATGTTCAAACGGGCGAATGCATCTTTTTATTCAAAAGCATTCGGTCTATATTCACCGCTAGAGTGAATATATGTGCCTACTACGTCATTATAAAACTCTGTACTAGTCCTTTTTGAAGCAAAAAACCTTCTTAATCCTACCAATTTACTCCTTTCGCCTGGTAAGATTTGTTCAAAAAAGAATCACTACAATGTTTTTTAATACTGAATATATTTTTTCTTAATTTTTAAAATACGTTGTGAAATAAGCTTAGTGTTAGTTTTAGTGCAATGATGGGATTGTAGCATGCAAAAGAGTTACAATGTCAGGTAACGATGATTCAATTTTTTCCATGAGCCTTTTGATGAGCTACATTTGTTAAGGTATTTACGTAGTTCATATTTATGGAAGTAATCAAAAACAATTTCTAGTCAAGAGCTCATCTACATTTTACACACGAATTCTCATCAAAACCATTTTCTAAAGCAGTTTTACTCACGTAACATTTGTGTCATTAGATGATATTTGCCTAATTGGTAGAAAAATATTATTGCCCGAGTTCAAATGCACTTCAATAAACCAATAGAATTACAGTGCAGTGTAAACGTGTCCTTTGATATGTCCTTTGGGATGACTGTGATGAAGTTGATATTGCGTTTCTATTTACTACCATTGTTTCATTGGGCAAAGTCATCCCATTAATGCAGATCGACGAGGTATTCCGGGTAGCGTGGGTTATAATTACTGATTTACGAGGCACAAATGCCATTTTCAAGTCTGAATAACATGAATCTCCGTTTTAGTTGTGAACGTTAATATTTCTACAAATCGAATTGATGATAAATCACAAGCTTTCAGAACTCGATATTATCATTATATCAACCAATAATCTATACTTTTCTCATAAAACAGTCCTCAGTTGATAGACCAATTTTATCAAATAACAGCTGTATAATATACTCATAAATTTGTTGTACAGTTACTATGAAATTAAATGTACCTTTTTGGAGAGCAAGAATAGCTCAGTATTGTTTTTTGTACTTTATTTCCAATAATTTTGTCCTGACAATAATTCCTTTTTTTCCACGTGGAAATCACATGCTATGCAAATTTGTATGGAATTTTTACGTCACCATACAACAAGTTTTTTACAATACAATTAGTTTATTGCGCGTACAGGAATGCAATATATATCGTCCCAGGATGAAGTGAACTCTGAGATCGTGAACTTACGGTTATTGTGAACCAAATTCCCTGGTTCCCATTCACGAACATTATAAATATATTCTAAATGATATTGATTATGGATTCATAAAAAAGGTCATTTAGTATTATCTCCTCTCTTATAAATTCTCCAGATCGACTATATAGGTCACAAGAAATACAGCATACAGTGAAAAAGATCTGTGCTTTGGGATCGCGCATTCCAATACCTCCAAGACCCGATGTAGATGCTTCCTTTTAGACGCACTATTTCAGAGTGTTCGTTGATTGATTGATTTAGTGTTTCCGGGCGCGTCAACTGCTAATGTTCTTATTCCCTTAATTGTAGTGTACGTTTTATCGCTGGAGGTGTCGATTAGTTTCTCCCACTGGATACCGAGATCAGACGTCGGCCATCATGTGGGGTACCGGGGTATTCCTGCACCAGGTATTTCCCACCAACGGAGCACCGTCCTAGACGAGATAAGAACTGCCGTCCCGACTCTTCTTCAGACATTGATGGTAGTGTAGTGAATGTAAAATAAGTAATGCTAAATCTGTGTATGTAAGGAGTAAGGATACGACGGAAGAGGAAGGAAAGATCGCGCGCAGTTCGTGGCCCGTTGGTTAGGGTGCGGCTTCGGCATTCGCCTGGCCGACGGAAAACTACAGATCAGAGCAGCCAGCCGCTAAGATTCTCTAGACTGCGGATGAAACCGACCTAGCTATGGAGCGTGACAAAATCCCGCCACCGTCGGGATTCGATCCCTAGGACTTCCCGATCAGAGAGGCACCTCTGCAGTGACAACTGATACCCTGAAACACCTCAGCCTGTGATTTGGTTATGGTGATCTCTCCATACATGCTGCAGTGGTTACAGGAAATACAACTTCCATGGAAAAAGTACTTCGGTTAAGTACCTCCTTTATTAGTCTCTTATTATTTACTGCCTCCTTCAAGGCATTGGCTATACTTTAACTGTGAAACCACTGCAAAGTACGAACACGTGCGCATGCGCACAGCGGCCAAAAAGCGCGCCGTCTTTTCATTCGAATTTCATTCATTGTAAGATATTTTATATGCGAGTATGTATCACTGAATTGGTGCGGTAAAAATCTAATCCCAAACAAATTTCTACTATAGATATTTCGTTACAAAGAAGTTAATAAGAGCATGTGCATACATCTCAAGTAAAGTTCGAGTAAGAAAACATCAAAATTTTTGTTTTCCTTCCTAGTTAATTTCTACATATTCAAACGGTTTCCAGTTAATCTGAGTTCAGTTTAGAGAATAAGAACACGTGCGCATGCGCAGAGCGGCCAAAAAGCGCGCCGTCGGAGCGCAACGGGGCCGAGGCCAGAGCAGCGGCGGAGTATAAAAGGCTGCGCCACCGCTGCCCCAGCACAGCCGCCCCCAGCAGCAGACAGCGCCTCTCAGCCGCCCCCAGCCGCCCCCAGCCACTCTCAGCCATGCCTTCCCCCTGCTGCGGACCCAACGGATGCAGTGAGTACACACACACGCGCCTCCACTTTAAGGAGGAAAATAGACGGACCCTTCTTAAACATCACCTTAAGTGGTTCAAAGAACTGATTAATAGTTAAAGTGGTATTGGCAACAACTAGTACACATGAACGGAAAAAACTAAAAAGAAGAAAATAAGTCAGAATGCAGGTTTGCAGGAAAAAAGACATATTAGTAAAACGTGTTAGGCTGAATTAGTCTAATGCAATAGGCAGAACTGAAGGCGGAAAAATATTTTGAGTGTTGCACTGAACACGTTCTCAACAGGAAAAAAAGATCTACAAGAAAGTTCTCAATGCATACGTTTAGTTAAAAAGAAAAGGATGCATTTACACATAAAGTATACCAGGCCATCCCTGACTTGTCTTTCTCAGGGTACGAAGTGATCGGAGGAAAGAAGCTTGAATTACACATTCTTTGTAAGAGCTTCTTATCTGATCGGAGTTCTTGTAATTTTGTGTAGATATTATGAGTTTATTCACTTTTTCGTGTTTCGTTTTCAAAATTCTATTCAAGACTACCTCTTGAATAAGGATCTTCGGAGAATCTACCGAGCAGTACTATATTTCTGCAGATTAGTTTTCGAATTTTAGAAAAGAGAAGAAACAGTTTTGCTATCATCTGCCAATATGCACGACCCATTAAAAATTTATGTCATGAATGTTCGGCTTCCCAATGCGACGAAAATAGTTATCCTCTGATGAAACTGACAGGACATTACGTCATACACTCGTAAAATAGATTTTACGATCGCAATAGAGGATAGAGAAATCTTCTTTAAGTAGTATCCAAATATAAAACAATAGGGCTGTGAAGGCGGAGTATTTATGGTCATGCTTTAAAATAGCTGCCAGGTCTTTTTTCATTAAGCAATTCACTCGATATCTTCATCTCGGGACCAAAACTATCACATTAGCAATATGTAAATATATAAAGGATTTTTATGTTTTACAAATAGAATCCTGATAAATACTTACCTGATATCATGTACATGATTATATTAATACAAATAGATTGGAAGAAAAAGAGTCGTTCAGTGGTCACAAAATGTAATCTATAATTTTATAATCGTATAATCGTACAACTTCCACTTTGAGGCCAATGAGTAATAATCATTGATAAAAATTGTGTATTAACAAGACTGATATTAACATGATTATTTCTTTAAAAATATCTACATAAGATATCTAAACAGAATTTAGTCTTAGAGTACTCAGCGAAAAATCACGAAAATGGTTTCTAAAATGTGTGTGGTCATCAGCAATTCCGTAGGTTCCGTCGAAGCAAAGGATAATAGGATGGGTAATAGAATGATGGGTAATCATACTTCGGCGAAGGTCGTGCGAGTTTCCCATATTGTGATTTTAGCGTAAACGTTAAACACAGCCTAAGGACATGACAATCCAAATGTGTTTTAATTCTTCGTTGCAATCAGCACTATGAAACTAATTTATATTAAGAGATAATTTAATTACCTTCATCTGTGTAATTAGTTATTGTCAAAAGATACTTAACTCCTCTTCATCTATATAACTAATTCTTGTTAAGAGATGATTAATTTATTTCATGTATGTACTTAACTCCGAATATACTTAACTCATTCTTAATAACAGAAAATAAAATATTTAAAATTTCAGATTTAGTACTTATGCTTATTTCTTCCTATTGCTTCTTGATGGAAAAATAAGCTTAAATAACGTGCATCCAATGCAAGAAAAATCTTGCTTTTATAGTGCTACGTTTTGCATTTGAACACGAGTATTCCTTCTGCTTTAAACCGTATTTCTAGTTCATTAGTTTTTCGTCTCAGTCATTCAGTATTCGTAAAGAGAGTTTAGCTTCGCAGAGCTTCTCTGGTATGCTCTCCGCCAACAGTTTTTCTTTCATCAATAATAATACGAATTGCAATAAAAAAATGATTTCTCTTCTTTGGCAGACTGCGATGGCGGTTGCAGCTGCACTGGGAACTGCACCTGCGGAAAGTGCTCCTGCTGCAAGTGAACAGGTAAGAAATATTCTTTTTTGAGATAATTGGAGGAATTCAAGCTAACTCTTACGATACTAAAGTTAACAATCTTATCCCATTTTCCTAATTCTTACAGCAATATTGTAATGTGCACTTTTTCGGTTTTTGGCAAATATCTATAAACACTGTGAGTTAGTTCTCAAAAGTGAATTAACGGTTTCTAAAAGCCCATAAAATTCACCACTAAATACAGTTTGTTCACAATAAATGCGCAATTACATTCAGGTCAATTAAAGGTCAACATTCATACTGATCGTTTCCTGGGAGTATTTAACAATGCAGGTTTACACTGCTCATAGCAGCTCAGCCCCTGCCAGGGTGGGATGGGGGGAAAGCGAGCCACGACAAGGAGGATAAGAATTATATTCATAAATATCTGCAACGCAGTACCTTACCAAGTATAATACTAAACTTGTGATACATTATTTTTTTATTTGAAAAAAAATAATTAACCAAATAGGCTTACCTACTTTATACAATGATGGAAATAAGGACTCTCAATAAAAAAAGGTGGAATCCTTAGATTCACCGTTGAGTTATATAGTAATAGCGTAAAGAGAGACGAAATTATTTTGCTGAAAATAATGTTTTGTCGCGAGAAACAATATAACTAAATATTTTGATACTAATTTTAGCATCATAGGGATAGCATTAACTATTAAAAAGGAAGTCAAATTAAATTTTAGTGTATACGTCGTGTTTTATATGTCGTGTATATACGAATTTTCTTTTATAATATATCTACTAATTCTAATGTCAATGTTTCAGGTTTTAGCAGAATGGCAACAAGCTCAGTTTTCCCATGGCATTATTTATGGAACTTTCTGCAATTCCAAGGCATTGCAACAATTAAATTATTATTAACCGGTTAATAAAATTTGCAAAAATATATTACTGGTGTATTTGTACATGAAATCCCTTTCCTCAAAAATTTGTAACCAGCGACTATTTACTACGATATTCATGGACTTTCACAGAATATTTTCAACAGTTGCAAAAGTCATATACATGTAAATGAATCTCTAAGTTGAACTTTTGCATTGGTTCTTTTGCGATTGAATATGTTGTGACGTTAGCATTCCGACTACCTGCTGAGAAACGTATCCTCATCAGTTAGAAATATTAATAATCTTCGTTTCGTTACCATTCAAAATAGTACCGATTTCATTAAAAAACTGTATATATTGCTTTTTATATAAACAATTTCTTTATCAACCTCGAATCCAACAGCAGAATTAATTGACATGACAAGAATTCTCGAAAGCCTTTACTTCAAGTACGACATGTTAAATTTTGTTTATGAAAGCCTTCGACTTTACGTATAATCATTTAATATACTCGTATTAAAGAACATTTAAATGAGTTTATCTTTTTAATAGTGTTACGGTTTCGTTATGTGGTCGGCAGTATTTGCTTGCCGGGTGCGCCAGCGCGCACTATTGGCCGATTTAAACATAGCGACTTTTGACAAGTCATGAACTCTGAACGTGGTTATCCAATCGGAGCTTCGTTTCGACTTTCCTTTCTTTTGTATTGAAGCTCCTGATCGGTTAACGTCGTCCCAGCTGATGAAGTCACTGTATTTAAACCGCACAATAAGCGCGTCGCTCGCCGCCACTTGCTTCCTAGCCCGTCAAAGAAGAAGCCGTAAGAAGTCTCTAAAGCAGTCTCCAAAGCAATTATTTTTGAATTCAAAGATTTTAAAGGAAACTAGGACATTTCCACATTACTGAATTCCGCTTCCTCTAATGGAATAAAACCTTTAATACACTAAACCGCAAAATTTAGAAGGAATTGAATAAAATATATTTCAATAAAGCACCTCAAACTAGACAAATTCCCAGAAAGAAAAATGGAGTCAAATCGAAAGAGAAACATTCACTCACGGAAAAATTTTTCTGTACATATCAGCAGATATTGGTAATCATATCTTAACTTAATAAATATTTTATTAGTTTTGATTTTTTAAGACATTCTTCTGCAAAAATCAAACTATAATTTAAACTGAACTTCGCTCACATTCCAAAATATTTCGTAGGTACAACAGAAGGTACGTAAAAATTACAAAATAATACAGAATTTGATAGAAGATTTTCAGTTTGGATTTACTATCTGGTTAATATAAGAATTAAATGACTCCGCAATTAAAATCTAAACAACTAGTGCTACAAATTGGCACAGACTCTCGTACTAGTTAGTTTCTTAATTTTTGGCCTGGTATAGCTTTTCGTCGTGCCTTCTACCATAAATGTTACAGTAACTATAAGTTTTAACTCGTGATAAAACGTTAACGAAAAAGTATTTTCAGATAATCATAAAACTAATGAAATCGTATGACAGTATGGGCTGAGTGTAGCCTGAGATATTTTACAAAATCTGTAATGACACAATCGACCAAAACATTCTTAATTTATCCTTCCAAAATTTGTCTGTGAATCCGCCCCTAGCTAGACGGAGATGGAAAAGAAGCCCTGTAAATTAGGAGAAGAGAGGAAGGCCAGGTGAGAGTTCTCAGACGGCGGGATGCCACCTCGCCTAGCGGAGACAACCTCCATGGAAAAAACACGCTCTTCCCTGTTTGGAAGTTGTGCGATGGTCTGGTTACGCTCCCACGTAAAAAATATACTCGCAAGCGTCAAAAAAGATGGATGGACACTACGTATGTAAAATTGGTAAGAACAAAATTAAGAGATATGAATTAAAGGGTATATTAAAGATTGCTGCTTGGAATGTGAGGGGTCTGTCCACCAAAGTAATAAATCTTGAAAGGAAAATAAAACAGAAAGATGTAAGTGTATAAGCATCATTTCAGAAGCAAAGAAGAAACTTAAAGGAATAAAAGACCTGGAAAATTATGCAATGATGCAGGATGGAGTAGAACAAAGAAAACGAGCAGTGAGTGGAGTCGCAACTCTTATAGATAAAAAATGGAAAACCAAATCGGGAGTTATATTTTTGTGAATGATTGAATATTTATAGTACGATTAAAAATACAAAGAGGGTACCTTACTACATTCGGTATATATGCTCCTGAAGATGGCAGAAGATATTTAACTGATGAATTCTGTGAAGATCAACAATATTATGAGTACTATAAAGCCAATAAAAATTACCTTATAATACAGCTAGGAGACTTCAATGCCTGGATAGGTAATATACATATTCCTCCAATAGTTCGATAGTTTGGACAGGATCACTTTAATAGAAACAGGCAAATGCGTACAGAATTTGCATTCACACAACTTAAAGATAACGAATACATTCTTTCGCAAGAAAGATATTCATAAGTATACATGGACAGCAAGATGTCTGATATTAATACTAAACTATGTAATGGTGAATAAGAAATTAGCAAGACAAATAAAAGATGCATGAGGACACAGAACCAGTGAAATAAATTCAGACCACGTCTGGTTGAAAAAGGGTATAAAATTCTTAGCAATGTGGAAACAGGAATATTCGATTACGTACCATGAGTATCATAAGTCCTAAAGGTACAAGAGATAATAAAATATTTGTCTCAAACCAGAATTTCACGGAAGTTTGAAGATATATTCTTTAGCGGCGATCTAGAAGAAGAATGGGTAAATATCAAAACCATAATTGTAGAATCGGCTTCAGAACTTTAGGGAAAACAAAAAAATTAAGGGAAGGAAAGGTTTTAAAATAACACACAAAACGTAGCATATATGAAGTACTCACAAACGAAGACCGATGAGACATTGAGGAATACAACGTAAAAACAAACGTCAACAGAATAGTTTGAGAGCGCAACAATTAGCATGGGGAAATTTATAAGCCTATTAGAAAATGAAATGCATGTCAGATAACGTATGAAGTCTTAAAGCATATGAATAGCCAATAGAAAGACACAGCTAATTTGAAAGTTATATAAAAATGTCGATAGTTGGAACATTATCCAATTTTGTTGTACATCCTTGAAAATGAAAATATTCAGAGGGAAATGCCCGTGCCACGTTCGGTACATGACATTGATTTAGAAGTAAATTCGAATTCGAAACAAACAGAGGAATTAAAATCCCCAGGACTTGACAAAATATTAGCCGAGTTAAGTAAAAGTGGAGATTTGGTGTAAAACAGTACTAACAATGAAATTTATGTTAGAAGCAAAGCAGTGTCCCTGACGAATGGCAAAAAGCAAAAGCTGTTCTTTTATTTGAAAAAGAGAAAAGAAGCAACTGTGACAACTATAGATGTATTAAGTTGTAATCATACCATAAAAGATAAGATTTTTTTTTAAAATAAATGTCTTGTTAATGTTTCTGATCTTTTAATAATTTTATAACAAAATGGATTTAGAAAAGCATGCTCCTGTAGAGACAATATTTTCACAAAACGACAACTAAGATAAAAACGTATGGAATTGAATCTAGGTACATTTCTGCGATTATGAGAAAGCTTTGGATAAATTTAAACGCCCTTCATTATGGATAATTATGGAGAAAAGATGTTTCCAAACTTTTTTTCTTGAAAATTAAATCTCTGTATCAAAATACCTGCATTTTTTAGAACTAGAAAGAAAATAGTTTAAAAATTAATAAATACAAACCAAGGAGTTTGCCAAATGTAGCCTTTCCCCAACATTGTTTAACATATACTTGGATGATGACATTCGAGAATGGAAGAACAAAATTAGCCCAGAGATTATGCTTTAAAATGAAGTGTACTTGCATATACTCTTTTAAGCAGATTATTAAATTATAATGCAAGAAAGTCAAGATAACTTACAGAGGTCTGCTCATCGATTAAATCAACTTGCAACTAATATATAACCCAAACATTCCAAAAGCAAAGATCAAAACAATGTCATTTGTGAAAAAACGTCCTATATGCACAAAGATAATTTTTGGAAATATGATGCTGGAACAAGTTAGTCATTTTAAAGTTTTGGGTTATGACGTCACTTTCATCATAGTAGTAGGTATAGATACAAAATCCAAAACTATCAGAAAATTTGCGTTACCACTCGACGAATTCATAAAATAAACCACACAGAGATTACCTAATGAGGATATCCAAAGGAATTACTGTCCCGTCTCTGTTGTTCGGAAGTGAATGATTAATTCTGGGCGATAAATATAAGTAAGTGTTACCGTCTGTCGAAATGAAATTATTGAAATCTGTAAAAACATATACCAGACTAGATAACCTCAGAAACGAGAAGATTATAAAAGAATGAAACGTTCAAGCAATCAACTATAAAGTGAAATGATACAGATAGGAATATTTTCATGTGGAAAGAATGGAATACACTCTCATTCCAAAGCAAACGTTTAAGTATAGACCCAAGGAGGAAGAAACCCAGGTTGACCGCTGTGAAGACTGAATTGAATTGAATTGAATTAATGCCTGGACGGAGATGGAATACTTAGAAGACGGAATAGGATATTGACCTATTCATGAAATGGAGAATAGGATAAATGAGAAGAAGAAGAAGAAGGAATAAAAACAAGATTTTCAAAATGTTTCTCAGCCCCTTTCCTTCCACCTCTACAGCTAAAAACTTTTTTTTCGTACACTTTAGATTATTATTTCTAATTGAAAATATAATAAAATTATTTATATTATTAAAATATTTTTTCATTATATCTTTGACGCCGAATTAAAACAAAGTTGAAAAAATAACTATTATTGTACTGTAGCAGTTACGAACAAATATCAAAATTTCATCCTAAACAGCGATTCTTATTTTTTTCGAATTTTTTCGATTGGTGGCCTGAAGTAAAAAATTTAAAAAATAAATATTTTATTCCTTTTATGCTTTCAAATTAGATAAAAAATTAAATACAGCACCTCAGAGACAGTGACTACTAACCGGAGTCTTTACCCTGATACTTTGGTATCGCCTATAAAATGCGCGCCTAGTAGGGACTCGTATGTAATCCTGCCGGAATACGAATATCTCTCCCCAGACTTGCAACTAGAAGCTCTATCACATCCGGTAGGTGGGTTGCGCTGAAGCTATTAGTCTAATAAGTGTAGAGCATACTTTTATCAAGTTTACCGAATTACACTGCATGGCAAGATCCGGTGATGTCCTATACGTTAGCTAGCTTTGTTTACCCCCACAATATATCTACCCCAGTGGTTCACCGCCCCAGCCGAGACAAGCTCTAAGCTCCCGACTGGCCTTCCGAAATTTTACAATTTATTTTTCTAAATAATCATGTTAATGGGAAACAAAAAATCATATTTTTGTTTTCCTTCAATGTTAATTAGTACATATTCAAACGGCTTCCAGTTAATCTGAGTTCAGTTTACAGAATAAGAATACGTGCGCATGCGCAGAGCGGCCAAAAAGCGCGCCGGCGGAGCGCAACGGGGCCGAGGCCAGAGCAGCGGCGAAGTATAAAAGGCCGCGCCTCCGCTGCCCCAGCACAGCCTCCCCCAGTAGCAGCCAGCGCCACTCAGCCGCCCCCCAGCCGCCCCCAGCCACTGTCAGCCATGCCTTCCCCCTGCTGCGGACCCAACGGATGCAGTGAGTACACACACACGCGCCTCCACCTTAAGGAGGGGAAGCTGCTTCTTAGGCGCTCAAATAGAGTAGTTATCAAACCGAGGAGCAGTGCTGTAGTTTACGTTTCATTTTCTATGATTAGTTTACTAGAAAGAAAAGTATGTAGTTGCAGAAATTCAGATTGTGAATGAGGGTCCAATATTGTAGTACTCAAGTGCGAGACACGGTCCAACTTTGTCTGAATGCCAATGGATAGTGTACGGTGGTCAAAAAATGAAAAATTTCTATTCACAAAATATGTAGAAATCAAGAGAATGTATATTTTGGTTTTCCTGCGAACACAACAGATGCAGAGAATACTTACAAATGATGGCACTTATCAGCTACGTTATATTAGCAGAGAAGCATTTTGTAGTATTTAAGTAATACGTATTTTAGCAGAGAAGCATATTGTCTTAAATACTTCACAGATTATGTACACTGCTGGCGTTTGACTTGCCATGGAGATTTTAGTTGAAGAACAGGTTTATCTGACTTTTTCTAATTTAAAAAGTTTTGTGTGATAAAAAAATCGTAAATACTAATCACTTGTTATTTTGCAGAAGCTTGGAACAATATATTCAGGAATTCTAGGAACAGGGGTAGCCGTTGTGTTAAAGCCATTTCAACATTATTTTTAGCCATTCATTTTTACTGCAACATAAAACGTCACGAAAATGTTTCTTACAAATTTTAATTCCTTTTTTCAAATTCTTTCATACAACTCCTTGTAGTCAACTTTTTAATAACTATGTCTACAATCATTTACTGCATTAATAAAGAACTTGTAAAGAATTTTTATTTTAAAAAATGAAATTTATTTTTTGGGAACAAGCGATGGTTTATCAATGAATTTGCTCTCTTGAATATCTGAATTCTCCAACAAACAGAATTCAACAGTAATCATGCAATTTTGTGATGTATGATATTATTAGCAGCATTTTTGAAATTCTTAAGAATCACATTTTGATTCTTTTCGAGAGAGAAAGCCTTCACTTCTTCGCGTTTTTTTGAAACACACTCTCATGCCTGTCAAATATTCTTCCGTGATTGAAATTTCCCTACACCATGATTTGTCGTATTTAATTCTATATAATCGCACAAAAATACCTTAAGTAAGACACAATTATACATGTGGACGCACACTTCCATCAAATATTCGTCTTCAGGTTGAACACTAACTGTACTCTAATGCTTTGTTCTTGTTATTCGCTGCACAATGTTATCATAAAATTTAATAGCTCTTTGCATTAATAACACCTATGTCCGGTTTGCATTGCCTCCAAATTCATCATCCCTGATTAGGATGACAGATAAGCCATACGTATTGTACGATCGAAAGCGTCATCGTATAGTGTTTCATATATCAAATAGTTTATTACATAATAAGAAAATGATATAATCATGAATTAAAAATAGGTTCCAAAGAATTCATGTAGAAACCAACTACACTACTTCAGTAGTCATGGCGTTAACACGGAAACCATCCAAAGGTGATTTAAATTTAAAGGAAGTGTTATTGTTACATTTATTACTTTCTTTATTCACTATGAAAAATATTACATTGCAACGCTAAGGAACATATTATTGGTTCATAATGATTCAGTTTTGCGAATATTTTGTTATGTTTTGAAATAATTCATTTTTATCTATTTAAGTCTCTTTTTCATAAAAAGATTATTTAAATAAAGAGAGCGTGTTCTCTTTAACATTCATCTTCCATGTGTGAAATATTGAAATGAAACTACAGAGACGATGAATTCAATTAACGTTGGTTTGAGAGACGAACGTCCTCAACAATAAACGTGCCGCAAACTAACAGCATTTATACTATTATCGTTCATTTATATCAGCCATTCTCGTTTCAACTTCGGAAAGATAAATTTACTCTGCAATATATCATACCTATCAACTGTTTATAAAAATTTGAATCACTATATTTCCCCTTCCACGATCAATATACGCATAGTTCACGAATGCACATTTTCAGGAAAAATAGTTTCTATACGTAAAACGTAAGTGTTCATGTTTCTGTACAAGTTCTCATTAATGGGGCAATAAATGTGATTTTGTTTTTTTAATAATAAGCTTTAAAAATTTATATTCTGACTTTATTATAAGTTTATCTTATATCAATAATAATACGTATTTCAATAAAGTTGCTTTCTCTTGTTTCGCAGACTGCGATGGTGGTTGCAGCTGCACTGGGAACTGCACCTGCGGAAAGTGCTCCTGCTGCAAGTGAACAGGTCTGCAAATCCAGTCAATAACCCATGGCGGAATTATTAAAAATGCTCAAAATAAACAATATAATTGCGAGTAAATCAAGTTATTGATTTTTTCTAATTAAAGATGCACTCATTACCACAAATATTCACAGAATATCTGTAGACGTCGAGGATGATAGTTTAATATTGTAACAGATTTAAATATCTCTAAAGTAAAAAAGACTACACTTCATTTTCGAATTCAATATATGTCAATAATTTGTAATTACTACAACTGAATAATAACTGTTATTATATTGATGATCATTAATTTAATAATTCTTTATATAGTACTCTTATCTATTTTTGACATGGTCTCCAATATACTGTTGAGAGAACAATCAATAGAATATTTTTAAACAGAAATAATTTGGCGTAAATATAACATAAGATAAAATTAGGGCACCATTGCTAAATTGAAGATCAAAACTACATCAGTCAATATACGAAAATTGATGTCAATTGACTATAGTTGAATAAAGTGTAGCAATTTATATAATTAACGTAATTTCTATTCACTAATGCTGAAATTAATGTTTCAGGTACCAGCACAGGAATAACTTGGATCTTTTTCCGACGTTATTAACGGATCTTCGTTCTACTTCAATGCATTGCAATGATTAAATTGTTATTAATCGGTTAATAAAATTAGCAAAAATATATTATCAGTGTATTTAAATATTTAAATCCTTCTTCCCAATCACTATGCGAAAAGCTACTTCATTCCAATTTGCAGCTTTATTTGAAGAAATATTTTTCATCAAACCAAACAACTCAACATGTACTAAGAAATGACTGCGATGGAACAATTGACATTCGTAATACTCGCAAAAGAAACGCGCGTAGTTGCGCCAATTTATGTGATGACTAATAACGAAAAACACGTTGTACCGCCAATTAACGAAATTGCGTTTTAATGAGGTTACAAAAACTCGCGTTGGGTGCTTTATTTTACATAGTGCACTAAACGAAGTGGTTAAATGGTACAAAACTCTTCCATGCACAGATAGTGTAAATTGAACGTTGTCGCCTCAAGGAAGACTGCTCAAGGAATCTCAGAGAGTAGATGGTTTGGGGTGGTAGTATGATACAAATTATAAGTTCGCAATTACACACATTGTACTGATAATCGCATCGTCAAAGAGACGGATGCGTGTTTATTATTAAAATATCTTATTGGAATAATTATATATATTTACAACTATTATACAAGTCCTAATTTGAATATTTGAGGCTGAATCAGATCGATTGCCATACAATTTTAATTAAAGTCAAACCTCTCTTGCTGGCAGCGGTTTATGCAAGTATGTTTGGCACATTATTTTGCTGTTGATCTGAGTCTCAGAAAATTTCGTTGGCGCGTTCTTTGGGCCGACAAGAGTTCAATGTTGGAGTCACGTTGCAGGATGGGCTACTAAAGCAAATGCTGCATTTCTTAGTCCAGGTCATTCAGAGAAAGGCAGGCACAACCATTGGATGAGATAATGATCGCAAAGTCCGAAACGTGGATAACGTCCGATATGCTGAAGAGGGGGGCGCTCTCATCCGATCGAGAGCTTCGTAACGGCTTAAATTTTTGTTATTGGAGCTCCCCATTTAATGACAAAGTACCATTCTTCTTCCATCTCATGGCCTGTAGTGCCCAGTTCTTCAATGAGTGCGTCTGTGAGCAAAATGCCTGAGACAATCTGAAAGTGGCTATTCTGATCCGTGAGATCGCACCACCCTTCCACTACCCATTCCTTTCTTAAAGCTTCTTGACCGCAACGCGTTATGGACAACTGATATTCGTTGTTTGCTGCAATTAGCTTTCCTAGCACAGTTGACAGCACGTTTGTGAACTGTCCAAAGCATTTCTCTCAGAGAGATATATGCCTACACTCCATTTGAACGGTGTGTTACTTGAAGGTCACGAGCTCGAGAGGGGGGAGATCTCATCCAATCGAGAGCTTCGTAACGACTTAAATGTTTGGTATTGGAGCTCCCCATTTAATGACAATATACCATTCTTCTTCGAACTCACGACATTTAGGGCTATCATGTTCGATAACTTCCACCTTAGGTACACTTTTTTGTAAGTAATGGTCCTTACTTGTAATAGTTTGTCGAAACTGAGTTGAGAGATAAATCAACTACTAAGCAGAGTTGATGATAAGATATTTAAAATGAGAAAGAAAAAAAACGTAACACGACCCCCACGTCCTTTCAGGCTCAGACAACGAAAAAATAATCTATGTAATAAAATCTGGAAAATATGTTAAAATGGTTTGGGACCTATTTGAAAAGTGCACAGAGTTATATCTAAAAGTCAAATTACTAAAAGTTAATTAAGCCAGGGTCCAAAAAGACTTCAGTTATGATAAGAGAGTTAGGTAATATTCGAAAAATATTTTTCAAACAAATGTAAAAAAAGGCAACGTAATAAAGCTCGACGAATCTATCAAAATCAAACGGAAACGTCCACAGTAAAATATTGAATGAAGAAATCAAATAGAAAAATAGTAACAAAATTATAGTTTGTTATGTAGATTGGGAAACTGTTTAAGATAATCCTGTACATAAAACTGCGAACGTTGGTCGATTGTACAAAGCTTATTCAGGTGTATTTAAACGGAACAGTTTTCTTACAGATTGGTGTAACAGAAAGCTGCAGTTCACTCTTCTCGGTTTCCCCACGAGCACCTTACAGCTTGTTCGATTTTTTCATACAGATGCGTACAGTTTGACATTGACAGCGTGAGAGTGAGTCTTAAGCGGCAGCATTGTTTACTAACGGATTTCTTACGGTGAACATCGTCCTCCTATTTCAATTTTGTGGTAACGTAATGTACGATTATCCTGTTCGTGAGAGTTTGTGAAGTGGCTTGGCTGATACCAGTTCTCGGCTATGCGGATGCAATTATTTTACTGATACGTGTAAACATAAAAGTTTTAAATCTGCTTCTGCAACTAAGAGTTCATACATTTGCTGAGTTTCTATTCTAATCCCTAACTGTCAAAGTCCCTGGAGTGACATCAGTTGAAGCTCTGAGCCCCCTCTTCTGATATTCAGATAAATCTCTCGAATAAAGCTAAGGACTGGTCTCTCAACAAGTGAAGATGTGATGGGCATGTAAGGTGTGTATGTGAACGCGCATGTGTAAGGATAAGGTTTGGAGAAGAACGAGGAAGAAAAGTTCGCGCACGGTCCGAAGCTCGTTTTTTAACGACCTGAACCGGAATTCCCCAGCTATTGATCGGCAAAGATGCAGAGAACTATCAATTAAAACAGTTGGCTACTATGATTCTCCTTCAGACATTCGTTGAATTCGACCCCGCTATGCTGTCAGAATTAAAGCTATAATGCGTTGATATCTGTCATGACCGCTGTACGTTGATGAGTAAATTTGTAACGTCCACCCCCTCATTTGTCGATGTAGGAATCACAGCATAACTAGAGGGAGTGTTGCAACCATTCTCATAGATGAGCTTGATTTCTTCAGGCGGGATCGAGAAGTTTAATGTGTGATGAAGTGTTTTTGTAATCAAATGAACGATAATGTTCATCATTCTGAAACCCGGTAACAATAAAAACACAATGCCCTCTTATATGTATTTCATAAATTATAACACTTCCAAACTAATCAACAAACATGATGTCTACATATTAAAGCAAAAATGTTCCTATCCTTTGCACGATGGTTTAATTCTGCTTTCATGAAAAACAATAATTGAAAATGCTGTTCTCCGGCGGTTATATAACATTTAACGGTATCATACCACATTTACAAATTTTTTGTATTTACAAAAAGAGACAATAAACCAAAAATCTAACAAAATGCCGGTCATTTTGCATCTCATACCACACTAGAAATTTTAACGCCCTATCTGTCTCTTAACAAACGCAATCATTCGAAGAATATGACTTTTCATTCGTTTCAGTGTGCGCTGTTTCAGACTTTCCAACTATTCCAACTTTTTGACAATTTATATATAACACTATTTGCTAGTAAATCAGTGACCCGTTGGTTAGCACGGTTGCTTGCTTCCCACGGTGCAACCCCTGGCTCGATTTCCGGTCGGAGCAAAATTGAATTGTGTCTGCAATGTCTCAGTATCTGTTGCTGCGTGATGTTGAGAAATCTCACTTCTGTGGTTGAGAAGACCATCATATAGCGTAGGGATGGCTATGTGTTAACCACACGAAGCCCTTAATCCATAGCCGCAAGGCCGGAACGCTGCTAGGCTTTAGCTCGTAAAGAGCTGTTGTGCCAAAGTACACACAAACACACACACACACACACACACACACACATACTTACATGAATTTTGCTAATTCACGTTTTCTCATTTGAAGTAGTTTTGTGGTCACTACCTATTGAATTCTACGGCGTCTAAACTAGGTATTTCCACAAAATGTTCACTCGTTCACCTTCGACCTCTTGTTCCGAGGATCTTTGGTCCGCTGTGCCCGAGCGCACCGGTACATCAGAACACGAACGGCCTCGTTTGGCGACGTAGCATCGTGGCGGAGGCGGCTGAACTTCACCTCCCGGGCTGCACAACCGCGATGTATTTACCTGAGAGCGTCGCTCGCGCCTATTCCTCGTTTCTCACTCACTGATTTTAAACACACGACACTTCAAACCGGAACAGAAAAAAACTTCTATCGACCATCGCCGGTGTATTTACTATACGGGCAAGTTTTCTTAATCTTCCACAGCGGGGGTGCTTGGAGAGGAGGGCTCTGGCTACGTTACGGCTTAAAAGGTCGTACCAATTATGGGCATGAACTTAACTCGCCAAAGAAACCAATTAGACATTTAAAATTTTTGAATTATGGCTGAACTTTAATCACAGAAGTTGGTATAGATGAAAAAATCCAAAACTATCAGAAAATATGTGGAACCATTCAACGAATTGTAAAAATAAACGACGCCCTAATGAAGATTACAAACCACATCCTAATGAGGATATATAATACAATCACTGTCCCGTTTCTGCTGTGCAGATGTGAATGCTTTAATCTGGAAAATAAAGATAAACCAGAGTTACATTCTGCTGAAATGAAATTCGTGAGATCTGTAAAATATGTACTAGGCTAAATAAACTAAGAAATAAGGACATTCTAAAATAATGAAACTTCCAAGCAATCAATGATAAAGTAAAATGTTACAGATATAAATTGTTTAATGTGGAAAGAATGGGACCCATTCGCATTGGAAATCAGGTGCTTAAGCATAAGCCCCAAGGCAGATGAGACCCAGGTAGACCGTTGGAAATGTAGAATTCTTCGTAGTCAGAACAGGTCATAGACCTATGCATGAAGGGGAGAAGAAGTAGAATAAATAAAAACTAAATTTTTAGCAGGTTTCTTAGCTCCCCGTCTCACTACATTCACAGATATAAACGTGTTTTTCGTTAAATTTACATTATATGTTTTTCGTTAATGTACATTATTACTTCTAAATAAACATATTTTAAAAAATTAAGAAAATTAGTTGTTGACACATTGCCGGCCAAATTACTTCGAATTTGGCGCCTTGTCTTTTTTAACAGGGCGTTTGATATTCTTTGAAGGCGTTTCAAAGGAAAAGATTATACATTTTAAACTTGGCGCCTCCGAGATTTAATCCGAGTCTTAATTTTCTCCAAAAAGCCGCGCGAATTTCTTCTCTGCCGACCAAACATTCATTTCTTCATGGAAAGTCCTTGGATTCGATTATCAACTGCTTTCTATTAGTTCGGAGCGTAACCGAAAGATCGCACCAGCTCCTGGATGGATAAAAATTCCTGCTAAAAATTGGCATTGTCGAAATGAGTTTTCTATCGCAGACGCCGGCTCGCCTTGTTACGACAAGCTAATGCGGAAAGCTGAGTAAAAGCGTTTTGAACGTCTTCAAGGTTCGACACAGAGTGTGCCAGGCACTGAATGTAGTAGAAACACGTAGCTAAAGGCCATGGAATTTCGTAAGGGAAGAGTCAGTTTTTCGTTTGGACAGAGGTAACTGTGACAACTTCTTCAATACTCGTTAATTCTTTCTCCAAGTAACAATCCTTGTCAATTGTGTGTGTTATCTCTTTTCCAGAACACTCTTGTCTGACAAAAACTACTGTGATAGAAGAGGCGATGTTCCATTGCCATTTCCATCAAAAATGCTCTCCCAACTTTTCTTTGACTATTTCGCCGCTTGAACATTAGTTATACTATCAAAAAAAGGTATTTATATATTCTCGGATTCAAATTCAAACAAAAATATTTTTAAAAATTAACAATATTTTGGTAGATCTATAGACAGTGGATCAGACACGAAAAAATCTAAAAATTTTCCCTTATACAGTGATTGTAAATTTTTCGGAATTTTCCATCGCTGGCTTATAGATAAAACATTTTACTCCTTTCCGCCTTTAAAACTACATATGACGTTAAAACATTACCACAGAGACAGTGGGCCACTACGGGAGTATGTACCCCTGCACTCTACTGCCGCACTCATCAGGGACTCGGATGTAAGACCTCTTGGAATACGAATCTCTGCCTTCGGACTCGCAACTAGTTGGTCTATCACTTTCAGTAGATAGATAGGTGCTGTAGTCATACGTTTAGTAAGTGTAGAGCATGTTTTTATCACAAAAGGAGGCGGCGAGATCCGGCGGCGTCCTGTACGGAAGCTTCCGAGGTTTACACCCACACTGTGTCACCTCCAGTGGTTCACCGCCCCTGCCGGGTCAAGCCCTAAGCTCCTGACTGGCCTTTTGACAAGTGTGGTAGTGTAGTGAATGTAAGTACAAGAGTGGAAAGTAAGGGATGAGGACCGGAGGTTAGGGAGGAGCAAGGAAAGATCGCGTGTCACGTGGTCCGTTTGTTCGCCTGGTGTTGATTGAAGAAACCACGGAAAACTACCGATTAGATCTTCGGGCGCTAAAAGTGTCCCCATAACAGCGGCTGTATAGTAGCCGGTTGAGAAATATAAGAGTAAATCAAATAACGCGGAACTGGATCCAGTTAATTTACTTCCTGTCCACCATACTAAAATTCATTGTTGTACTAACCTCTTCTAAGGCACAAATCGTTAATAAACTACAAAATTTCCAAACCCTATCTATGGAGGATTGCCTGTAGTCAAACTGCAAAATTTACGAACAGTAAATACAGCAATTAATTATATTTTAAAAACGAAAAAAAATATAATATACCGGACAAATTTATTGGAAAAATTCACTGAATATTGGTACTCAAAAAAAAAAAAATCTTTATTTGAAGTATCCCAATCTTCCCATCAAGTTACAATTCTTTCCGAACAATTTTTACTCAAAAATACAGTGTACTTCTTCATAATGAAACTCAAAATAATCTAGTACTTCCTTTTATTATAGGATGTATTTTAAGCGAGTATACGTCACTGAATTGGTGCGATGGTAAACTGAAATTTCTAATATATATTGTTTGTAACAAAGAAGTATACGAGAGAATGATAACTTAAAGTACTTTCATAAACTAATTCTAATTTTATAATTGTAAAGTATTAATTTATACACTATACGTAACTATTTTATATAAACGAAATTAATAATAAATATAATAATAAAATTAAATAATAATATAAAGTTTGACATGTAGAATTGAAAAGTACAGGAACCTGGAGTAACTTAATTTTTTGATCGAGTTTCTACCCACACTCCCTTCATTATATTAAAATCTACAGATGTTTAAATTTTTACAGTACATTGACAAATGTAAGTACTTTGACAAAACCCAATTTATTTTAGTTTTGTACACCTTATTTTACAATTATTATTTTCTTCGGATTCACGTTTCAAAAATTTGAAATGCAAGTTATACTAAATAAAAATTGTTTAATTACTCTTCTTCGCGGTTAATATTTATTTTTGCTACCATATTCCCACCATTTTTATCCTATAAATAACATAATTTTATAAATTTCTATTTTAAAATTAATTTTTATTAATAATCATGTTAAAGGGAAACAAAAAAATAACATTTTTCTTTTCCTTCATTGTTAATTAGTACATATTCAAACGGCTTTCAGTTAATGTGAGTTAGGTTTAGAGAATAAGAACACATGCGCATGCGCAGAGCGGCCAAAAAGCGCGCCGTCGGAGCGCAACGGGGCCGAGGCCAGAGCAGCGGCGGAGTATAAAACGCCGCGCCTCCGCTGCCCCAGCACAGCCGCCCCCAGCAGCAGCCAGCGCCTCTCAGCCGCCCCCAGCCACTCTCAGCCACTCTCAGCCATGCCTTCCCCCTGCTGCGGACCCAACGGATGCAGTGAGTACACACACACGCGCCTCCACTTTAAGGAGGAAAATAGACGGACCCTTCTTAAACATCACCTTAAGTGGTTCAAAGAACTGATTAATAGATAAAATGGTATTGCCAACGAGTAGTACACACGAAAATAAAAATAAGAAAATTTCGTTTTCAACAATATAAAGAAGAATACATCTTGAATATGGATATTCGGAGTATCTTCGGAGCAATACTATATTTCTGTAGATTAGTTTTCAAAATTTTGAACAGAAAAGAAACTTTTTTACTATCATCTGCCAACATGCACGATCAATTTAATATTTATGTCACAAATGTTCGGTTTCCCAATGGGACGAAAATGGTTATCCTCTGATCAGAGTGAGAGTACATTACGTCATAAAATCGTAATATAGATTTTACGATAGCAATAGAGGATGCAGAAATCTTCTTTTTGTAGTATCCAAATATAAAACAACAGTGTTATGAAGGCGGAGCAAATATGGTCATGGTTTAAAATATTTGCCAGGTCTTTTTTCATTAAGCAATTCACTCGATATCTTTATCTCGTGTCCAAAACTATCACATTAGCAATATGTAAATATATAAAGGATGTTTATCTTTTAGAAATAGAATCCCGATAAATACTTTACTGATATCATGTATATGATTAAATTAGTAACAATAGATTGAAAGAAAAAGAGTCGTTCAGTGGTCACAAAACGTAATATATAATTTTATACTCGTATAATCGTACAACTTTCTCTTTGAGGTCAATAAGTAATAATCATTTATAAAAATTCTGTATTAATGAGACTGATATTAATATGGATATTTCTTTAAAAATATCTACATAAGGTATCTAAACAGAATTTTGTCCTCACTGAAAAATGACGAAAATGGATTCTAAAATGTACGTCGCTATCAGCAATTTCGTTGATTCCGTCCAAGAAAAGGACATAGGGATGGGTGATAGAATTGTGGGTAATCATACTTCGGCGTAGGACATGCGATTTTCTCGAATTGCTATTGTAGCGTAAATGTTAAACACAGCCTAAGGACATGACGATCCCACTGTGTTTCAATTCATCGTTGCAATCAGCAATATGAACCATGTTTCTAGTTCATTAGTTTTTCGTCTCTGTGATTCAGTATGCGTCAAGGGAGTTTAGCTTCGTAGAGCTTCTCGGGTATACTTTCTGCCCATAGTTTTTCCTTGATGAACTAATAATACGAATTGCAATAATAAAATGCTTTCTCTTTTGTCGCAGACTGCGATGGCGGTTGCAGCTGCACTGGAAACTGCACCTGCGGAAAGTGCTCCTGCTGCAAGTGAACAGGTGAGCAATATTTTTTTGAAATAATTGGAGAAATTCAAGTTAACTCTTATGATACTAGAAGTTAACAATTTTATCTCCTTTTCCTCATTCTTAGAGCAATTTTTCAATGTGAATTTTTCAAGTTTTTGGCAACTATCTCTAATCACTCTGAATTAGTACTCAAAAGTGAATTAACCGTTTCCATACAATTCACCACTAAATCCATTTTGTTAACATAAAATGCTCAATCATATTCAGATAAATTAAAGGTCAACAATCTTACTGAACGTTTCCTAGGAGAATGTAACAATACAGGTTTACACTGCCCGTAGCAGCGATGATCGTAACTAACGTGTCAGGGTGGGAAGGGGCAATGCGAGCCACGGCAATGATGATGAGGATTATATTAATAAAGGTACCCTGCAACGTAGGGTACCATACCAAGTATAATAATAAAATTGTGATAAATTATTTCTTTATTTGAAACAATTAATTAACCAAATAGCTATACCTAGTTTATGCAATGAAGGAAGTATGTAATCCTTAGACTCACCGTTTAGGTTCTTGACAATAACGTAGACAGAGAAGATATTATTTTGCGCTGAAAATATGATTTATCGGGGAAAACGAAAAATTAAACATTTTTATACTAATTTTAGCATCATAAGAGTAGCAATAGCTCTTAAAAAGGAAGTAAATTAAACTTTAGTGTATACGTGTGTCTATACGAATTATCTTTCATAATATATCTACTAATTATGATGTCAATGTTTCAGGTTTTACCAGAATGGCAACAAGCACATTTTCCCATGGCATTATTTATGAATCTTCCTGCAATATCAAGGCATTGCAACTATTAAAATATTATTAACCGGTTAATAAAGTTTGCAAAAATATATTACTGGTGTATTTTGTCATGCAATCCCTTTCCTCAAAAACTTGTAACCAGCGACTATTTACTCCGTTATTCATGGACTTTCGCAGACTTTTCCAACAGTTGCAAAAGTCACTGACATATAATTGAATATCTATAATGAAGCTATTGTGTTGGTGCTTTCGCGATTGAATATGTTATGTCATTAGTACTACGACTACCTCATGAGAAACTTCTGTTGATCAGTTTGATATATTAATAATTTTCGTTTCGTTAACGATCATAATAGCACCGAATTCATTATAAAATGGACATTTTGCTTTTTATATAAACAATTTCTTTATCAACATCGAATACAACAGCAGAATTAATCGACATGACAAGAATACTCGAAATCCTTTACTTCAAATACTACATATTACACATATATTGATGATAAAGTCATTCGACTTTGCGTATAATCTTTTAACATACTCCTATTAAAGAACATTTTGATAAAAAGGTTTCATTTTTGTTATTTCAGTTCTTTAATTGTAGACATTGATAAAGATCAAAACACGCCTTCAGAGTTTCTCTTTATATCAATGTCACGGTCGGCAGAATTTGCTTGCCGGGTGTGCCATCGCGCACTATTGTCCGATTTAAATATAGAGACTTGTGACAAGTCATCGGCTGAACGAGGTTATGCAAGCGGAGTTTCGTTTCGACTTAACTTTTTTGTATTGAAGCTCCTGATTGGTTAACTTCGTCCCAGCTGATGAAGACACTGTATTTAAACCGCACAATAACCGCGCCGCTCGCCGCCACTTGCTTCCTAGCTCGTCAAAGAAGAAGCCGTAAGAAGTCTCTAAAGCAATTATTTTTGAATTCAAAGATTTTAAAGGAAACTAGGACATTTTCACATTACTGAATTCCGCTTCCTTATTTAGAAGGAATTGAATAAAATATGATATTTCAATAAAGCTCCTCATACTATACAAATTCCCAGAAAGGCAAATGGAGTCAAATCGATTGAGAACATTGACTCACGGAAAAAGTCTTTTGTAGATATCAGCATGTGTTAGTAATTATATCTAAACTTAATAAATATTTTATTGGTTTTGATTTTTTAAGAAATTCGACTCCAAGAATTAAACAATAATTTAAATTACACTTCACTCACATTCAAAAATATTTTGTGGGTACAACACAAGTTACGCAAAAATTATAAAATATTACAGAACTTTATAGAAGATTTTCAGTTTGGATTTACTATCTGGTTAACATCAGAATTAAATGACTGCGCAATTAAAATCGAAACTAGTAGTGCTACAGAATGGCACAGACTCTCGTACTAGTTAGTTTCTTAGTTTTTGGCCTGGTATAGCTTTTCGTCGTGCTTCATACTCTTCCACCTTGAATTTTTCAGTAGCTATAAATTTTAACTTGTAACAAAATTTTAACGGAAAAGTATTTTCAGATAATCATTAAAACTAATGAAATCGTATGACAGTACGGGCTGAGTGTAGCCTGAGATATTTTACAAAATCTGTAACGACACATTCGACCAAAACATTCTTAATTTATCCTCCCAAAATTTGTCTCTGAATCCGCCTCTAGCAAGACGGAGATGGAAAAGAAGCCCTGTCAATTAGGAGAAGAGAGGAAGGCCAGGCCCGGGGTTCTCAGACGGCGAGAAGCCAACTCGCCTAGCGGCGACAACCACCATGGAAAAAACCGACTCTTCCCTTTTTGAAAGTTGTGCGAAGGTCTGGTTACCCTCCCACATATAAAATGTACTCGCAAGCTTCAAAAAAGATGGACGGACACTACGTATGTAAAATTTTATAAGAACAAAGTTAAGAGATACGAAATAAAGAATATATTAAAGATTGCTGCTTGGAATGTGAGGGGTTCGTCCACAAAAGTAATAAATCTAGATAGGAAAATAAAACAGAAAGGGATAAGTGTATAACCATCATTTCATAAGCAAAGAAGAAACTTAAAGGAATGGAAAATTATGCAATGATGCAGCGTGGAAAAGGACAAAGAAAAAGAGCAGCGAGTGGAGTCGCAATCATTGTAGATAAAAAATGGACAAACAAAATCGGGAGTTATATTTTTGTGAATGATTGAATACGATTAAAAATAGACAGAGGGTACCTTACTATATTCGGTATACATGCTCCTGAAGATGGCAGGAGAGGTTTAACTGATGAATTCTGTGAAGTTCAACAATATTATGAGTACTATAAAGCCAATAAAAATACCCATATAATACAGCTAGGAGACTTCATTGCCTGGGTAGGTAATATACCTATTCCTCCAATATTTCGACAGTTTGGACAGGATCACTTTAATGGAAACAGACAAATGCGTATAGAATTTGCATTCACACAACTTAAAAATAACGATTACATTCTTTCGCAAGAAAGACATTCATAAGTATACATGGACAGCAAGATGTCTGGGATTAATAATATATTATGTAATGGTGAATAAGAAATTAGCAAGACAAGTAAATGATGCATGAGAATACAGAGGCAGCTAAATAAATTCAGAACACTTATTGTTGAAATCGGGTATAGAATTCTTAGCACTGTGGAAGAAGAAATATTCGATTACCTACCATGAGTATCAGGAAAAGGCAGAAGTCTAAAAGGTTCATCTCGTGTGACAAGAGAGAGTAAAATATTTGTTTCAAACCAGAATAGCACAGAAGTTTGGAGATACATCCTTTAGCGGCGATCTAGAAGAAAAATGGGCAAATATCACAACCCTAATTAAAGAATTGGCTACAGATCTTTAGGGAAAACAAGAAAAATTAAGGGAAAGTAAAGGTCTTAAAATATGGAACGAAGACATAAAGTAGGCCAAAACACACAAATAGTAGCATATATGAAGCATTTACAAATGAAGACCGATGAAACATTGAGAGAATAAAAAGTAAAAAAAAATCTTCAAGAAAATAGTTAGAAAGCTCACCAATTAGCATGGGAAAGACTTATAAGTCTATTGGAAAATGAAATGCATGTCAGATAACATATGAAGTCTTTAAGCATATGAATAGGCAATTGAAAGACACAGCTAATTTGATAGTTATAAAAAAATGACAATAGTTTTAACATTATCAAACTTTATTGTACAACCATGAAAATGAAAATATTCAATGTGAAATGCCTGTGCAACCTTCGGTACATGACATTGATTTAGAAGAGAATACGAATTCGAAACAAATAGAGGGATTAAATGCTCCAGGACTTGACTAAATAAGAGCCGAGCTACGCAAATGTGGTGATTTGGTGTTAAAACTGTACTAACAATTAAATTTATGTTAGAAGCAAAGCAGACAAAAAATCCTGACGAATGGCAAAAAGAAAAAATGGTTCTTTTATTTTAAAAAGAGAAAAGAAGCAACTGTGACAACTATAGATGTATTAAGTTTATTATCCACATGCTATAAAAGACAAGCAAAAGTTTTTAAATAAACGGCTTGTTAATATCTCGGATATTTTAATAATATTATAACAAAATGGATTTAGAAAAGGACGCTCCTGTAGAGACAATATTTTAACAAAACGAGATCTAAGAGAAAAAAGTATGGAATCTAGAGACATTTCTGCGATTATGAAAAAGCTTTGGATAAATTTAAACGATAAACAGTATGGGAAATTATGAAAAAGACCACTTTTTCACGAACATTAAACCTCTGTATCAGAATACCTCCGTTATTTTAGAATTAGAAAAGAATATTTAAAAAATAATTAATAATAAAAACCAAGGAGTTTGCCAAATGCAGCGTTTCTCCAACATGGTTTAACATATACTTGGATGATATCATTCGAGAATGGAAGAACAAGATTAGCCCAGAAGCTTTAAAATCAAGTGTGCTTATATACACTCTTTTTCGCAGATGATTAAATTATATTGCAAGAAAGTCAAGAAAACTTACAGAAGTTTGCTCATCAATTAAATCGTACTTGCAACAAATATATAATCTAAAGATTTCAAAAGCAAAGATCAAACGTTCTATACGCAAAAAGATAATTTTGGAAAATATGATGCTCGCCCAAGCTAGCCATTTTAAAAGTTTGTTTTATGACGTCATTTTCATCATAGAAGTAGGTATAGATGAATAAATCCAAAACTATCAGAAATATGCGGAACCATTCGACGAAATCATAAAAATAAACCACGCAGACATACCCTAATGAGAATACCCAAAGGAATTACTGTCCCGTCTCTGTTGTTCGGAAGTGAAAGATTTACTCTGGGAGATAAAGATAAGCAAGAGTAACAGTCTGTCGAAATGAATTGTTGTCGAAATGAATTACTGAGATCTGTAAAAAAATGTACCAGACTAGATAACCTCAAAAATGAGAAGATTATAAAAGAATGAAACGTTCAAGCAATCAGCTACAAAGTAAAATGATACCGACAGGAATTGTTACAGGTGGAAAGAATGGAATACACTCTCATTCCAAAGCAAACGTTTAAGTATAGACCCAAGGCAGAAGAAATCTTGGAAGACCGCTGTAAAGATGGAAATCTTAGAAGTCGGAAAAGGTCATTGACCTATTCATGAAATGGAGAATACAAGAAGAAGAAGGAGAAGAAGAAGAAGAAATAAAAACAAGTTTTTTTAAAAAATGTTTCTCAGTTCCCTTCCTCCACCTCCACAGCTAAAAACGTTTTTTCGTAAACTTTAGAAAATTATTTCTAAATGAAAATGTAAGAAAAATGAGAAAATCATTCATACTATCAAAGCTTTTTAATTTACTTTTGACGTGAAGTTAAAACAAAAAATATTGGAAAAAGAACAATTATTTTACTGTAGCAGTCACGAAAAAATATAAAAACGTCATCCTAAACAGCGATTGTGATTTTTTTCGAAATTTTTCGATTACTGGCCTGTAGTAAAAAATTAAAAAACAACTATTTTACTAATTTTCCGCTTTTAAAACCACGAATGAAATTAAAAACACCACCACAGAGACAGTGACTACTAACCGGAGTCTTTACCCTGATACTTTGGAGTCGCCTATAAAAGGTGCACTAATTGGGGACTCGAACGTAAGACCTGCCGGAATACGACCTCAGACTTGCAAATAGAAGCTCTATCACATCCGCTTGGTGGATTGATGCTGAAGCCATTAGTCCAATAAGCGTATATCATGCTTTTATCACGTTTATCGAAATCCACAGAATGGCGAGATCCAGCGACGTCCTATACGTCAGGTAGTGAAGTTTATCTCCCCAGTGGTTCACCAACCGGGGGAAGCTCTAAGTTCCCGACTGGCCTCCCTAAAATATAATTGGACATTTACTCTTGAAAAACGTAACTGAATTTTGTTGTCCAAAGAAAAAAAAACTGTTCAATATTTCAAGTATCACCTTCTTCGCAGCAAGTTACAATTCTTTACACACAATTTTAAAATAATTTCGACAAAAAAATTATTTTAGTTCATACACATTATTTTACAACTATTATTTTCTTCGTATTCATGTTTCATACATTTCAAGGGCAAGTGATACTAAGTAAAAATTGTTTAATTACTCTACTTCGTGGTTAATATTTGTTTTGCTACAGCATACCATCCATTTTTATCCTATGGATAACTTTTACTTTAAATTTTTTAAATTTCTATTTTACAATTTATTTTTCTAAATAATCATGTTAAAGGGAAACAAAAAAGTAACAATTTTGGTTTTACTTCATTGTTAATTTTTAAATATTCAAACGGCTTCCAGTTAATCTGAGTTCAGTTCAGAGAATAAGAACACATGCGCATGCGCCGAGCGGCCAAAAAGCGCGCCGTCGGAGCGCAACGGGGCCGAGGCCAGAGTAGCGGCGGAGTATAAAAGTCTGCGCCACCGCTGCCCCAGCACAGCCGCCCCCAGCAGCAGCCAGCGCCTCTCAGCCGCCCCCAGCCACTCTCAGCCATGCCTTCCCCCTGCTGCGGACCCAACGGATGCAGTGAGTACACACACACGCGCTTCCACCTTAAGGAGGGGAAGCTGCTTCTAAGGCGCTCCGATAGGGTTGTTCAATAAAGTAAAGCTGTTTCGTAGTTTACGTCTAAATACCTTTGGTTAATTTACGAGAAACGAAAGAACGTATTGACTAGAAATGCAGGAATCAAGGATTATACACTATTTCGCCTGCCCTCTCACTCAACGCAAGCAGTGAGTACGCAGGCGCATCCTCTATAGGCGGAAAATCTTATTTGGCTCTCCGTAGTAGATCTGAAACCGAGGAGTGGTCCAGTAGTTTACGTTTAAATGTCTATGATTAGTTCACTAGAAACAAAAGTATCTCTTCGCAAGAAATTCAGATTGAGAATGATACTCTGAGTAGTCGTTCGTAGAGAGTTCTCAAAGCGAGACGCTATCCATCATTGTCTGTATGCCTACGGATAGTGCATGGCGGACAGAGGAATCGAAAATGTGAATTCCCAAAATATGTAAGAATCAAGAGAATGTATACTTCGACTCGCCTGCGAACACTACAGATGCGTTAAATACTTACAAAAGCTCGCATCTCTCGGCGAAGTTCATAAATAGTAATTTAGCAGAGAAGCATTTTGTCTCAATCACTTCACAGCTTAAGTATTCTGATAATGTATACTGCATCTTTCAACTATTTATAGTTAAAATGGCGCAAAGGGATTCGGGATCTCTAAACACGTGCGCACATAATCTTTTCTCCCATACGTCACATGTAGTTGTTTTCGATTTTTTCAAACAAATTCTCATTCTTGTCAAATATTCACCCGCATTTTCATGTAATTGAAAATTTCCTGCAACATGGTTTTGTCGTGTTTTATTTCATATAATCGCATTGAAATACCATAAGGGAGACAAAATTATACATGTGGACGGATACTTCAGTCAAATATTCTTCTTCTTCTAGGTCGAATACTAACTGCACTGTAATTTTTTCTACTTGTTAATCGCTGCACAAATGTATCTTTTGTATCAAATGTATAAATGTTGTTACATTTTTTACTTTCTTTATTCACTATAAAAAATAATACATTTCAATTTTCAAGAGCATATATTATTCGTTCATTATAATACATTTTGCGAATATACTCTAATGTTCTTAAATAATCCCGCATTTTTTATCTATTTAAGTTTTTTCGAAAATCTATTGTTTAAATAAAGAGAGGATGTTCTCCTTAACTTTGATCTTGGGTGAAATATTGAAATGAAATTGCAGAGGCGATGATATCAATTGACGTTGGTTTGAAAGACAAACGTGTACTCACAGCATTTATTGTATTCTCGTTAATTTTATTTATATCAGCCATCCTCGATCCATAATTGGAAGGACAAATTTACTCTGGGATCTTCCGTACTTATCAACTGTTTATAAAAAAAATGTATTTCTATATTTCCTCTCTTACGAGCAATATTCGCATAGTTGACAAATGCACATTTTCTGGAAAGATATATCCTTATTCGTAAAAAAACATGTTAATGTATCTGGACACATTTTCAATAATAAGGATACAAATATGATTTTTTAAACAACGAGTATTAATCATTTCAATTTTTTCTTTAGTATACATTTTATCTTTCATCAATAATAATACGTATGGCAATAATGAACTGCTTTCTCTTGTTTCGCAGACTGCGATGGCGGTTGCAGCTGCACTGGAAACTGCACCTGCGGAAAGTGCTCCTGCTGCAAGTGAACAGGTGAGCAAATCCATCCAATAGTCTATGACAAAATTATTACAAATGCTCAAAATAAATAATATTATTTCGAGTAAATCAAGTTGTTAAATATTTTTTCTAATTAAAATTGTACTGCTTATCTCTAAGTATTCACGAAACATCTGTAGAAACTGAGGTTGATAATTATATATTTTACTACATTAAACTATCTGTAAAGTAAAAATAGACAACAATTTATTTTCAAATAGATATGTAAATAATTTGTAATATTTACAACAGAATAATAACTGTAATTATATTGATTATTATTAATTCAATAATTCTTTATACAGTATTCTATCTATTTTTAGTATGGTGTCCAATATATTGTTGAGAGAACCATTAATAGAATATTATTAAAAAGGAATTTTTTCGCGTAAAAATAACGTAAGGGAAAAAATTGTGCTCCATTGCTAAATTGAAAGTAAGTGTTTGAAATTCATGTTTCAGGTACCAGCACAAAGATCACTTGGATCTTCTTGCGACGTTATTAATGGATCTTCCTTGCAATCAATGCATTGCAATGATTAACTACTTATTAATCGGTTAATAAAATTAGCAAAAATATCAGTGTGTTTAAATATTTAAATCCTTCTTCCCCTCAGTCTGCGAAAAGCTACTTAATTTCAGTTTACTAACAGTAAAGACAAAAAATGGCAGCTTTATTTCAAATAATACTTTCATCAAACCAAACACCTGAACATGTACTACGAAATGACTGCGATAGAACAATCGACATGAGTAATACCCGTAAAAGAAACGCGCCTATTTATGTGATGACATATAACTTGACACATTGTACCACTAATTATCGAAAGTGCTCTTTAATGGGGTTACAAAAAACACGCATTTGGTGCTGATTTTACGTAGTGCACTAAACGAAGTGTTTCAATGGAACAAAACTCTTCCATGCACAGAGGGTGTGAATTGAACATTGCTGGCCTCACCTGAAAATGTCTGCTCAAGAAATAACAGAGAGAGTAAGTGTCTTGGGTTGGGAGTGTGACTCAAATTATTAGTCAGCAATTATGCACATATTTTACTCCTAATCGTGTCTTCAAAGGAACGGACGCGCATTTATTAACAAAAAATATTATTGAAATAATTAGATGTACTTACAACTGTTATACAAGTCCTAATTTGAAAACTTCAGGTTAATTCAGATCGATTACCATCGTAATTTAATTAAACTCAAAACCTCGCTTGCTGGCAGCGGTTTAAGCAAGTACGTTTGGCACATTATTTTGCTATTGATCTGATCCTCAGGAAATTGAGCTGGCGCGTTCTTTGGGCTGACAGGAGTTCAAAATTGGAGTCACGTCGCAGGATGCACTGAAGCAATGACGAAGGCGGCTTCAACGTGCGGAAATGCTGCATTTTTTCGTCCAGGTCACTCAAGAAAGCAGAAAAAGAGCGAGCGAGAGAGACCGAGAGCGAGAGAGAGCGAGAAGGCGAGAGAGAGCGAGAGAGGGCGAGAGAGAGCGAGATAGAGCGAGAGGGCGAGAGAGAGCGAGAGGGCGATGGAGAGCGAGAGAGCGAGAGGGCGAGAGAGAGCGAGAGGGCGAGAGAGGGCGAGAGAGAGCGAGAGCGAGAGTGTGTGTGTGTGAGAGAGAGAGAGATAGAGATAGAGAGAGAGAGAGAGAGAGAGAGATCTGCTACTATGATTCTCCTTCAGATATTTATAGAATACGACCCGGCCATGCCGTCGGAACTAAGAATGAATATGGATTGATATCTGACTGTACGTTGATGAGTATATGCTGTCACGTCCACCCCTTCTTTTGTTAATGTAGTTATCACCACATAACTAGTGGGAGTCACGCACTGATGCTCATAGACGAGCTTGGTGTTCGCAGGTGGTCTCTGTAAGTTTAATGTGTGAGAAGGTATCTTTGAAATGATGAACAATAATGATCTACATTCTGAAACCAGGTAAGATGGGAAACATAATTCTCTCTTACATAATTATCATAAAGTATAACACTATCAAATCGTGTACATGCTAAAACAAAAATGTCCCTATACTGTGAATGGTGATTAAATTTTCTTTCATGAAATTTAATAATTCATTATGCTGTTCTCTGGCTATTATATAACATTATACCACATCGCATCCACAAATTCCTTATATTTACAAAAATAGGCATGAAATCAAAAATCAAATAAAATAACCGTGTTTTTGTAACTCCGTCACACTATATCCTAACAACTAATCACGATATCTATAACGGCAACACATTAGAAGAATTTGCATTTTCTACAGTTTCAAATTGCATTTATTACAAAATTTTGGCAACATACACTTAATACTATTTACTCATTAACCCTTGGTGGTTTGTTCGTTTGCGTGCTTGCTTTCCACGTCGCAACCCCAGGTTTCATTCCCGGTCGGGGCCAAAATTAATTGTCCCTGCTATGTCTTAGTATCTGTTGCTGCGTGATGTCCAAAATTTTTACTTCTCTTATTGAGAAGACCAGAATACAGCGTAGAGATGGCTATTTTCTAACCACAAGTACTCAACCCTTGGTCGCAAGGCCGGGTCGCTGCTAGTAGGCCTTAGCTCGTAAAAGAGCTGTTGTACGAAATCACATACGCACACACATACGTTTTGCTAATTCACATTTTACCGTTCGAAATAGTCAATTTTGGGTCAATTTGATATCTACGGCGTCTAACCTAGGTATTTTAAAAAAAATGTTCACTCGCACCTCTTGTTCGGAGGATCTTTGGTTGGGTGTGCCCGGCCTCGAGCGCACCGGTACATCAGAGCACGAACAGCCTCGTTCGGGAACGTAGCATCGTAGCGGAGGCGGTTGAACTTCACCTCCCGGGCTGCAGAACCGCGATGCATTTACCCGAGAGCCTCGCTCACGCTTATTTCTCATGTCTCACTCACTGATTTTAAACACACGACACACACACACCGAACAGAAAAAGCTTCTATCGACCATTGCCGGCGTTTTTACTATACGAACAAGTTTTCTTGATATTTCACAGCGGGGTGTGCTGAGTGTGTGGGGAGAGAAGGGCTCTGGCTACGTCACAGCTTAAAAGGGCATATCAACGGTAGATATAAACGTAACACGCCAAAGAAACAAGTTTGCCATTTAAAAATTTTGAATTTTGACTTAACTTCAATCGCAGAAGTTGGTATAGATAAAAAATCAAAAGCTATCAGAAAATATGCGGAACCATTCAACGAACTCCTAAAAATAAACCAGCCCTAATGAGGATTACAACCCACATCCTAATGAGGATATACAAAGGAATTACTGTCCCGTCTCTATTGTTCAGAAGTGAATGCTTTACTTTGGGAAATAAAGATAAACAAGAGTTACATTCTGGAGAAATGAAGTTCGTGAAATCTGTAAAAAATGTACCAGGCTAGATAAACTAAGATATAAGGAAATTCAAAAATAATGAAACGTTCAAGCAATCAATGACAAAGTAAAATGTTACAGATAGGAATTGTTTTATGTGAAAGGAATGGGACACATTTGCATGGGAAACCAGATGCATTAGCGCAAGCCCCAAGGCAGAAAAGACCTAGGTAGAATGATGGAAAGATGGAATTCATCGAAGCCAGAACAGGTCATAGACCTGTGCATGAAGTTGAAAAGAAGTAGAATAAATAAAAAACTAGATTTTTAGCTGGTTTCTTAGTTCCCTTTCACCACCTCCAGAGACGAAAATAATGTTTTTTAAAGTTTCTTCCGTTAAATTTACATATTACTTCTAAAAATATTTAAAAAATGAAGATATTAACGTATACTATTAAAAAATTCTATAATGTCGGTGTCAAATTCAAACAAAAGTTTTGGGAAAATTAATAATATTTTAGTGGATTTAAAGACACTCTATCCGACATGAAAAAATCTAAATACAGCGAATATGTGTTTCTCGCAATTTTTCCATCGCCGGCTTATAGATAAAAATATATTTTTTAAATTTATACCATTTCCGCCTTTAAAACCACGTATGACGTTAAAACCCAGAGACACTGGCCACTACCGGAGTATTTACCTGGATGCTCTCCTGCCGCGCTCATTAGGGACTCGAACGTAAGACCTGTTGGATTACGAATCTCTTTTTTTGGCCTCGCCACTAGTTGGTCTATCCCATCCAGCTGATTTATAGATGATGTAGCCATCAGTCTAGTATCTGTAGAGCATATTTAGTTTTGCAAAAGATGGCGGTTACCGTACCCCGGTGCACGGTGAGATCCGACGGCGTCCTGTACGCCAGCTACCGAGGTTTACACTCACAATGGATCTCGTTAAAACCCAGAGACAGTGGCCGCTACCGGAGTATTTACCCCGATTCTATCACATCCAGTTGCTTGATAGATGCTGTAGCCATTAGTCTAGTAAGTGCTGAGCATTTTTTTCGCAAAAGATGGCGGGTATCGTACCCCACTGCATGGCGAGTATCGGTGCTGTGTTGTATGTTAAGTACAGAAGTTTACACCCACAATGGATCTCCTCCAGTGATTCACCGCCCCAGTCGGGACTAGTCCTAAACTCTTGACTGGCCTCCCGACAAGTGTGGTAGTGTAGTGCATGTAAGTGCAAGTGTGTGTAAATGGGGGCTGAGGACCGGACAAGGAGGAGCAAGGAAAGATCGCGTGCCTGTGGCCCAATTGTTAGCCTGGTGTTGATCGAAGAAACCACGGAAAACTACTAATTAGTATCCGGCCGCTTAAAGTGTCCCCCAAACAGCGGCTGTATAGCAGCCGGTTGAGAAATATAAGCGTAAATGAAATTAATGCAAAACTGGTTCCAGTTAATTTACTTCCTTTCCAGTATAATAAAAGTCATTGTTGTACTAACCTCTTCTGATGGCACAGAGCGTTAATAAAATTCAAAATTTCAAAACTCTACCTACTGAAGATTGCTTGTAGTCAAACCGAAATTTACGTAATGCAAAATACAGCAAATTATTTTATTTTAAAAACTAAATAAAACATAATGTATTGGACATCTTCTCTCGGAAAAATTAATTGAATTTTGGTGATCAAAGAAGTCTCTGTTCATTATTTGAAGTATCACCTTCTTCGCAGCAAGTTACATTTATTTCCGAACAATTTTAAAATAATTTATTCTTTTCAAAAAAATACAGTGTAGATTCTTGATAATGTGACTCAAAAAATCTTGTTCCTTTAATTGTAGGATGTCTTGTATGAGAGTATGTATTACTGAATTGGTGCTGGTATAAAGGAAACTCAAATTTCCACTATAGATTTTTTCGTTACAAAGAAGAATACGAGAGCATTATAACTCTCAAAAATATATTATTAAACAAATTCTAAGTTTATAAGTTACCTTTTTATAGAAATGAGTAATTTTGACATTTAGAATAGACAAGTACAGGCACCTCGAGAAACTTCATTTTTATCGAGTTTGGCCCTACTCTCCCGTCATTATATTAAAGTCCATAGATATTTCAATTTTTCACAGTACTTTGGGAAATCTAAGTTCTTTGAGAAAAATAAATTTATTTTAGTTGAGACACTTTATTTTACAAGTGTTACTTTCTTCGGATTCATTTTTCATAAATATGAAGTACAAGTTAGACTAATAAAAAGCTGTTTAATAACTCTACTTTGTGGTTAATATTTATTTTTCTACAGCATTCCCACTATTTTTAGGCTGTGCATGATTTAATTTTTTAAATTTATACTTTCCCATTCATATTTCTAAATACTCATGTAAAAGGGAACCAAAAAATAACATTTTTGTTTTCCTTAATTGTTAATTTGTACGTATTCAAACGCTTTCCAGTCTGAGTTCAGTTTAGACAATAAGAACACATGCGCATGCGCAGAGCGGCCAAAAAGCGCACCGGCGGAGCGCAACGGGGCCGAGGCCAGAGCAGCGGCGGAGTATAAAAGACTGCGCCTCCGCTGCCCCAGCACAGCCGCCCCCCCAGCAGCAGCCAGCGCTGCTCAGCCGCCCCCAGCCGCCCCAGCCGCCCCCAGCCGCCCCCGCCACTTCTCAAGTCATGCCGGTTCCCCTGCTGCGACCCAACGGAATGCAGTGAGTACACACACACGCGCCTCCACCTTAGGCTGCACTGGAGAAGCTGATTTTTTGTCACTCTGATTAAGTAGTTCAATAGAGTAAAGTCGATGTGTAATTATCTATTGCTACTGCCCTCTCACTCAACGAATGCGTAAGTACATATACCCCTGCACATACAGGAGGGGAAGCGGCTTCTTAGGCGCTCCGATAGAGTAGTTCTTAAACCGAGAAGCGATGCAGTACTTTACGTTTAATAGAAACAAATGAACCTAGTCGCAAGAAATTCAGATTGAGAATAACGCTACGATAGAGTCATTCTCAAAGCGAGACGCGATCCATCGTTGTCTGAACGCCTATGGATAGTGTACGGTGAACGGAAAAATCGAAAATTTCTCTTCACAGAATGTGTAGGAATCTAGAGTATGTATATCTTGGCTCTCCTACAAATGGAACTGATGCAGAGAATACTTACAAATGTTCGCACCTCCCGCAAAGTTAAGTCAGGAGATAATCATTTTGTAGTATTTAAGTAGTATTTTATCAGAGTAGCAACAAATTTAGTTAACAGCTCGTTACAAAAAATCCACATATAATTCCTCTTTATTATTTTACACCACCTTTCCAAATGACATTAAACATTTAAATTCAATACAAAAGTTGAAGTTCCAAGTAAAATCTTTTTTGCTGCACAACTGTTTCTATACAATTAGAGAGTAGACCGAGCATTTCAAAGGAAAGTTATATTAATTTTAACCATGACATTTAATGTATTATATCCCATTTGGATTGTATAATAGTAAAGAATCTGTAACAAACATTGTACTTCAGGTTCTGGGTTAATGAACCCCATCTCGATCAGGTTTTCGTCCAGTTTCCCTAATTCTTGAGCGAATGTTGAAATGGCCCATTCTTTTGCTTTTAAACATAAATATAACTTCAAATTAACTTCTCCCTTTAGCACGTCTCACACTGTTTAACTGTGTTTGACGTAAATAAAAAAATAAAAAAAGTTTGTCTTAAAAACATCACAGCTTATGTATACTGCTAAAATTTGTCTTGTGATAGAGATTTTAGTTGAACATGCTCATCTGGCCTTGCCTACCTTAAATGATTTTGTGAGATATAATAATTCGTAAATGCTAATTACAAGTTATTTTGCAGAAGCTAGGAACAAAAAAAAAAAGAAAAAAATATAAGCCGAGGGATAGCCAACGTGTTAAATCCAATTCAACTCTAATCTCAGCCATTCATTTCTGCTCCAACCCGAAAGGTCAGGAAATGTTTGTTAAAAATCTTCATTCTTTTTTCAAATTTGTTCATATAATTTCTTGTACTTGATTTTTTAGTAAATATATCTTCAATAATTTACTGCATTAATAAACAACTTCAATAGCATTTTTATTTTGAAAAAATAATTGAATTTTTTGGGAAGAAACAATGGATTATCTCTGCATTTGCTCTCTTGGATATCTGAATTCTCCAATAAACAGAGTTGAACAGGAATCATACAAATCTGAGATGTTTACTTCGAATATTATTAGCAGAATTTATGAAATTCTTAAGAATCACACATTGATTCTCCCCTGCAGAAAAAGCCTTCACTTCTTGAATTGTTTGAAACACGCTCTCATGGTTGTCAAATATTCTCCCGCAAATATATGTGATTGAAAATTTTCTACACCATGGTTTTGTGGTGTTTTATTCCAGTATTTTAACGCACTGAACTAGTTTAAGTAAGCTTAAGTAACAATTATACATGTGGATGGATACAATAATATAATATTCTTCTTCTTTTTGGTTGAATACAAACTGTACTCTAAAGCTTTCTACTTGTTATTCGCAGCACAATGGTATCATAAAATTATTTAGTTCTTTGGATTAATAACACCTATTTCCGGTTACCATTGCCACCAAATTCGCTTTTCCCATATTAGAATGACAGATAGTCTGGTCATAAACACGTAATACCGATTTTACGATCAAACGAGAACGCATAATCATTTATCTATCTAATAGTTTATTACATAATAAGAAAATGATATAATCATGGATTAAAAATAGCGGCCAAAGAATTGAAGAAGAAAGCAACTTCACTACTTTACTACTACTTGACTTCACTACATCTGTCATTACATTAACACAGAAACCATCCAATGGTGTTTAAAATTTAAAAGAGCTTATTGTTACATTTATTACTTTCTTTATTCACTACGAAAAAATATTACATTCCAATGATAAAGAACGTATTATATGTTCATTATGATTCATTTTGCGAATATATTGTAATGTTCTTGAAATAATATTGGTTTTTTGATCTATTTAAGGTTTTTTCTTGAAAATAGATTTTTTAAATATGTGATATATATGTGATTTAAAAATAGATTTTTTTAAATTTTGTGAAATATTGATATGTATCTGCAGAAGCGATCAATCGAATTGACGTTGGTTTGAAAGACTAACGTGCACTAACAGCATCTATTCTATTATCGTTCATTTTACTCTATATCAACCATCCTTGATTCACCTTTAAAAAGACAAATTTACGCTGGAATATACTATCTGTCAACTATTTATAAAAAAATTGAAGTATTAAATTTCCCCTCCTACGACCAATATAGACATAGTCGACGAATTCACATTTTCAGAGAAAGATATTTGTTATGCTTAAAACGTACGTGTTCATAGTAATGGACACATTATCATTAATAGGGCAATCAATATGATTTTGTTTTTTAATAACAAGCATTAATAACTTATATTTTGTCTTTAGTATACATTTTATCTTTTATCAATAATAATACGTATAGCAATAATGAAATGCTTTCTTTTGTACTGCAGACTGCGATGGCGGTTGCAGCTGCACTGGGAACTGCACTTGCGGAAAGTGCTCCTGCTGCAAGTGAACAGGTGAGCAAATCCAGTCAATAACCCATGACGAAATTATTAAAATACTCAAAATAAATAATATTATTTCGAGTATCTCAAGTTATTGAAAGATTTTTTAAAATTAAAGATGCACTGGTTATCACGAAATATTCACATAATATCTGTAGAAGCTGAGAGTGATGATTAAATCTGGAATTACATAACATATCTGTAGAGTAAAAATAGGCAATATTTCATTTAAAAAATTATATATGTAATTATTTGTAATAATTACAAATGAATATTATAATTATTAACAATAATAGTATATCGTAATCAATATAATTACAATCATTCTTTATATAGTATTCTATCTATTTTTGTGATCGTCACCAATATTTTGTTGAGAAAACAATTAATAAAATATCATTAAAAGGAATTGTTTGGCGTAAATATAACACAAGAAAAAATAGGTCACAATTGCTAAATTGAAAGTATTTGAAAATAAACCTGTCAGAATATGAAATCTGAGGTTTAACAATTTATATACATAACATAATTTATATTTACTAATGCTGAAATTCATGTTTCAGGTACCAGCACGAAGATCACTTGAAACTTCTTCCGACGTTATTAATGGATCTTCCTTCTACTTCAATGCATTGCAAATATTAAATTCTTATTAATCGGTTAATAAAATTAGCAAAATATATTAAAGGTGTATTTATATATTTAAATCCTTCTTCCCCATCAGTATGTGAAAATGTACTTAATTTCAGTTTACTCAGAGTAGAAAACCAAAAAAGACTGCTTTATTTCATACAATATTTGACATGTGTAATACTAGTAAAAGAAACGCGCGTTTGTGCGCCAATTTATGTGATGATCCATAACCTAAAACACATTGTACCGCCAATTAACAAAAGTGCTCTTTAATGAGCTTACAAAAAACACGCGTTGGGTGTTGATTTTACACAGTGCACTAAACGACGTGGTTAAATGGTACAAAGACCTTGCATGCACAGAGGGTGTGAATTGAACCTTGCTTGTCCAACCTGAAGAATGCCTGCTCAAGGAATCTCAGAGAGTAGGTGGTTTGGGATGGGAGTGTGACACAAATTGTAAGTCAGCAATTATGCACATATTTTACTCCTAAACGTGTTGTCAGAGGGACGGATGCTTGTTTATTAATAAAAAATCTTATTGGAATAATTAGATGTACTTACAACTGTTATACGAGTCCTAATTTGAACACTTCAGGCTGATTTAGATCGATTGCCATCGTAGTTTTAAGTCAAACCTCGCGTGCTCGCAGAGGTTTCAGCAAGTTTGACACATTATTTCGCTGTTGATCTGAGCCTAGGAAATTTCGCTGTCGCGTTCTTTGGGCTGGCAGGAGTTTAATGTTAGAGTCACGTTGAAGGATGGGCTACTAAAGCAATAATGGAAGGCAGCTCATACCTGCGGAAATGCTGCATTTCTGCGTCCAGATCTCTCAGAGGAAGTCAAGCACAACCATTGAATCAGATAATGATAGCGAATACGTGATTCCGATAACGTGATTTCTTGCTGACACATAGCCTTGGTTACCTCTTGTATTCTTCCGGTCATCACACGTCACCGGAGAGTATATGAAACAAATGTCGCTAAAGAGAGCCAAATACAATCGAAATTGTACGTCATTAGCACTCATTACCGCCAAAACATCATGCGCCAAACATGCCGACTTCACAATTAGTCAAAACTATCAGTAAGATGTCAGTTCCATGAGTACATCAGTGAGTTCGTCTGTGAGAATAATGCCCGAGACAATATGAAAGTGTCTCTTCTGATCCGTGAGATTGCACCACCCGTCCTCTATCCATTCCTTTCTTAAAGATTCTTGACCGCAACATTACCAACATTGACCGCGTGTTATTGACATCAGGGATCCGTCGTTTGCTTCAATTAGCTCTCCTAGCACAGTTGACAGCACGTTTGTGAACGGTCCAAAGCATTTCTCTCAGAGAGATATTTGCCTACACTCTGATTTGAAAGGTGTGGCACTTCGAGGTCACGAGCTGGAGAGGGGGAGTTCCATCTTATCGAGAGTTTCGTAACGACTTAAATTTTTGGTATTGGAGCTCCCGATTTAATGACAATGTCCCCCTGTTCTTCCAGTTCATGACCTTTAGTGCAACCATGTTCAATAATCTCCACCATAGGTATACGTTTGTGTAAGTAATGCTCCACAGATACTACTAATAGTTTGTCAAAACTGAGTTGAGAGATAAATCAACTACTAACAGTATCAAAATACTTATCAGAGTTGATGAAAAATATTTCAAATAAGAAAGAAAAAATAACGTAACACTACACCCAGGTCATTTCAGGCTCAGACAAAGAAAAAAATAATCTTTGTAATAAAATTTGAAAAATACGTTAACATGGTTCGGCACCTGTTTGAAAAGTGCACGGAGTTATACCTAAAAGTCAAATGACTAAAAGTCCATTAAACTTCATTCCAAAAAGACTTTTAAGGTCTATTTACGCGGAACAGTTTTCTTACCGATTGGTGTAACAGAAAGCTCCAATTCACTCTGCTTGGTTTCCCACGAGCACCTTTCAGCTTGTTCGATTTATCCATACAGAAGCGTACAGTTTGTCATTGACAGAAGTGTGACAGTGAACCTTGAGCGGCAGTATTGTTTACTAACGGATATTTTACGGTGAATACCGTCCATCCATTTCAATTTAGTGTTTACGTTATGTACGATTACTGTTGACACATTGCCGGCCAAATTACTTCGAATTTGGCTCCTTGTCTTCTTTAACAGGGCGTCTGATGTTCTTTGAAGGCGTTTCAGAGGAAAAGATTATACATTTTAAACTTGGCGCCTCCAAAAAGCCGCGCGAATTTCTTCTCTGCCGACCAAACATTCATTTCTTCATGCAAAGTCCTTGGATTTGATTGTCAACTTCTTTCTATTAGTTCGGAGCGTCACCGAAAGATCGCACCAGCTACTGGATAGCTCCCGCTAAAAAATGGCATTGCCGAAATACCAGGAGTTTTCTATCGCAGACACCTGCTCACCTTGTCACGACAAGCTAATGCGGAAAGCTGAGTAAAAGCGATTTGAACGTCTTCAAGATTCGACTCAGAGTGTGCCAGGCACTAGATGTAGTAGAAACACGTAGCAAAAGGCCACGGAATTCGTGAGGAAAGGGTCAGTTTTCGTTTGGACAGAGGTAACTGTGAAAACTTCTTCAATACTCGTTAATTCTTTCTCCAAGTAACAATCCTTGTCAATTGTGTGTCATCTCTTTTTCCAGAACACTCTTGCCTGACAAAAACTACTGTGATAGAAGGGGCGATGTTCCATTGCCATTTCCATCAAAATGCTCTCCCAACTTTTCTTCGACTATTTCGCCGTACTCTTACGTGAGAGTTTGTGTAGTGGCTTGGCTGATACGAGTTCTCGGCTATTCGGATGGAATTAACTCATACCTGTAAATACAAAATAAGTTATGAATCTGCTTCTGCAACTACGACTTCATCCGATTGCTGATTTTTTTCTTCAAAGCACGAGCTAAAATTGTCACATCCACAATTATGCTAGTAGCGACAACGATGGAAACCTTTCAATTATTCTCTTTACAAGTTATTATACAACACTTCAAAATTACACTTGACCAGAACGCACGTACACAAAAGTCGCCGCGACGACACAGTTCATACGGGGAGAAGTTGCTCATAGCATCAACTGATGTTCATGACCAAGAGGTCTTACGGTTCGAGTTCCGACGTTAGCAGGATATTCGCCACTAGCTAGATAGCTAGGCATAGTTCTATTGCTGACTGAAGAAGTATTCTAGGGCCCTGCTTTTGTGAGTGGTAGTTGTCAGTGGCTTCTCCGATCAATACCAAAGTATTCCGGAGCATGACCGTAACAAACGGGCCATGGTCCGCGCGCGATCATTCTTTCTTCTTCCCTGTCCTATCCTCATCCCTCACTTAGACACTTACCATGACATGCACTACACTACCACACTTGTTGGAAGACAAGACAGGAGACCTGTCAGAGTTTGTACCAGCTGGTGGTTTGTCCCACTGGTGGGAGATACCTGGTAGGGAAAACCCTGTTTGCCGACGGTAGGTCTGCGTCGGCAAACACAATCCGGTGGAAGTAGATCACCAAGGGGGCCAGATCCTTCTACCGTCGGGAATCGAACCTAGGACCTACCGGTCAAAGTCCCTGGAGTGACATCAGTTGAAGCACTGAGCCACCTCTTCTGGTATTCAGATAAATCTCTCGAATAAAACTAAAGAAATCCCAAAATGTGAAGATGTGATGAGCATGAAAGGTGTGAATGTGTACACGTATGTGTAAGGATGAGCTTAGGACAAGAACGAGGAACAAACGTTCGCGCACGGTCCGAAGCTCGTTTTTTAACGACCTGCACCGGCATTCCTCAGTTATTGATCGGCCAATATGTAGAAAACCATAAATTAGAGAATGCGGCTACTATGATTGTCCTTCAGAAATATGTTGAATTCGACTCGGTATGCCGTCAGAATTAGAGCTGAAATGTGTTGATATCTGACTTGACCGCTGCACGTTGATGACCAAATACTGTCACGTCCACACCTCTTTTGTAGATGTAGGAATCACCGCATAACTACTGGGACGACGCCACTGATGCTCACAGATGAGCTTGATTTTCTCAGATGAGCTCAGGAAATTTAATGTGTGAGAAGGTATCTTTGTAATCAACTGAACAATAATGATCTACATTCTGAAACCAAGTAAGATGGAAAACACAACGCCCTCTTGCATAATTTCCATAAAGTATAACACTTTCAAAATAAACAATCAAAATGATGCCTACATGTTAAAAAATAAAATTCAATAATTCAAAATGCTGTTCTCGGGCGATTATATAACATTCAACCATAACATATCGCATTTACAAATCCTTTGAATTTACAAAAAGAGACATGAAATCAAAAATAAATTAAAATACCAGTCTTTTTGAAACTCATAACTACTCTAAAAATTTTAACACCGTATGGGGCTCTTAATAAACACAAAAATTCCAAGAATATGACTTTTCTTTCGATTCTGTCTACGTTATTTCAGTCTTTCGTTTCGACTATTACAACTTTTTGACAATTTACACTTAACACTATTTCTAAGTAGTCCTCGGCGGCTCGTTGGTTAGCGTGGTTCAATCCCGGCTTCCATTCCCGGTCAGGGCCAAAATTAATTGTCCCTGCTATGTCTCAGTATCTGTTGTTGCGTAATGTTTAAAAATCTCACTTCTCGTATTGAGAAGACCATACAGCGTAGAGATGGCTATTGTCTAACCACATGTACCAGTTAACTCATGGCCGCAAAGCCGGGTCGCTGCTGGTAGGCGTAAGCTCGTTAAAGAGCTGTTGTACCACAAAGCACATACGCTCTTACATACGTTTTGCTAATTCACATTTTCTCGTTCGAAATAGTCAGTTTTGGGTCAATTTCATTTCTACGGCGTCTAATCTAGGTATTTCCACAAAATGTTCACTCGCACCTCTTATTCGGAGGATCTTTGGTTCGGTGTGCCCGGCCTCGAGCGCACCGGTACATCAGAGCACGAACGGCCTCGTTTGGCGACGTAGAATCGTAGCGGAGGCGGCTGAACTTAACCTCCTGGGCTGCAGAATCGCGATGTATTTACCCGAGAGCGTCGCTCGTGCTTATTCCTCGTCTCTCACTCATTGATTTAAACGCACGACACTTCAAATCGGTACCGAAGGAGCCTCTATCGACCATTGCCGGGTTATTTACTATGCGTTCAAGTTTTCTTGGTATTCCGCAGCGGGAGTTGCAGAGAGAGGCGAGCTCTGGTGACATCTCGGCTTAATAAGGAATACCAACTGTGAGCATGCACTTAACGCCCCAAAGCATGACACGGTAAATGTTGCGATTGTTTTGAAAGTACGATGTGGTTGTTGCCAGCGTTGTAAATTGGTACGTGCCGTTCCGAGACGAACCTATTTCAACATGCCTTGCTATTCAGCGCTAAATGAGAACATAAAAAACCTCTATCGACCATCGCCGGTGTATTTACTATACGCGCAAGTTTTCTTTATCTTCCACAGCGGGGTTTCGGGGAGAGGAGGTTTCTGGCTACGTCACGGCTTAAAAGGGCGTACCAACTGTGGGAATGAACTTAACTCGCCAAAGAAACAAGTTAGCAATTTAAAAATTTTGAATTATGACTTAACTTCAAGCACAAGTTTGTATAGATGAAAAAATAAAAAACTATCAGAAAATATGCGGAACAATTTGTCGGACTGGTAAAAATATCCCACGCCCTAATGAGGACTACAAACCACATCCTAATGAGGGTATACAAAGGATATACTGTCTCGTCTCTGTTATTCAGACGTGAATGCTTTACTCTTGAAAAAAAAGATAAACAAGTATTACATTCTGCTGAAATGAAATTCGTGCGATCTGTAAAAAATGTACCAGGGTAGATAAACTAAGAAATACGGAAATTCAAAAAGAATCAAACGTTCAAGCAATCAATGACAAAGTAAAATGTCACCGTTAGTACTTGTTTAGTATGGAAAGTATTTGACATATTCTCATTGGAAACCAGGTGCTTAAGCGCAAGTTTCAAGGCAGAAAAGACACAGGTAGACCGTTAGAAAGATGAAATTCTTTGAAGCCAGAACAGGGCATAGACCTATGCATGAAGTAGAGAGGCAGTAGAAGAAAAAAAACTAGATTTTTAACAGCTTTCTTAGCTCCCCCTCTCACCACCTTCACAGACAAAAACGTGTTTTTTATTGGTTTTCGTTAAATATACATTATTACTTTTAAATGTCAATATACAAAAATAAGAAATAAATTATACTATCAAAAAAGTTATAAAAATATAGGTGTCAAATTCAAACAAAAAATATTTGTGAAAAATTAACAATATTCTAGCGGATCTAAGGACAGTGGATCCGACACGGATTTTAGATAAAATCTAAAAACGTCCTCTCATACAGCGATTGTGATGTTTTCGTAATTTTTCCATCGTTAGATTATAGTTAAAAAATTTTACAAAAACCAACAATTTTTCTCCTTTTCCGCCATTTAAACCACATATGACGTTAAAACACCACCACCGAGACAGTGGCCACTACTGGAGTATTTACCCCGATACTCTGCTACCGCGCTCATTAGAGACTCGAACGTAAGACATTTTGGAATACGAATCAGTCTTCAGACTCGCAACTAGTTGGTCCATCACATCCAGTTGATAGATTCCATTGGATGGCTGTTGAGCAGATGGCTGTTGCCACTAGTCTAGTAAGTGTAGAGGATATTTTTATCGCAAAATGTGGGGATTCTCGTTCCCAACTAGCTAGCGAGATCCGGCGCCTTCCTGGATGGCAGCTACCGAGGTTTACACCCACAGTGTATCACCTCCAGTAGTTCACCACTGCACCGCGACAAGCCCTAGCTCCTGACAGGCCTCCCGACCAGTGTGGAAGTGTAGTGCATTAAGTGCAAATGTGTGTAAGTAAGGGGTGAGGACCGGACAAGGAGGAGAAAGGAAAGATCGCGTGCCTGTGGCCCAATTGTTAGCCTGGTGTTGATCGAAGAAACCACGGAAAACTACCGATTAGAGCATCTGGACGCTAAAAGTGTCCCCCAAACAGCGGCTGTATAGTAGCCGGTTGAGATACATAAGCGTAAATTAAATTAACGCAGTACTAGATCCAGTTAATTTACTTCCTTTTCTCTACAATAAAATTCATTGTTGTACTAACCTCTTCTGAAGGCACAAATCATTAATAAAATTCAAAATTTCCAATCCCTACTTACTGAAGATTGCTTGTAGTCGAACTGCGAAATTGACGAAATGCAAAATACAGCAATTAATTTTATTTAAAAAACTAAATAAAATATAATATATCGGATATCTTCTCTTGGAAAAATTAACTGAATTTTGGTGCTCAAAGAAGGAATTTCTGTTCATTATTTGAAGAATCACCTTCTTCGCAGCAAGTTAAATTTCTTTCCGAACAATTTTAAAATAATTTATTCAAAAATACAGTGTAGATTCTTGATAACGAGACTCAAAAAAATCTAGTACATCTTTTCATTGTAGGATGCTTTGTTTGCGAGTTACTGAATTGGTGTGGTTATAAAGTAAACTCAAATTTCTACTATAGATTTTACAAGGAGTATACGAGAGCATGATAACTCTCAAAAATATTTTCTTAAACAAATTCTAAGTTTATAATTACAATGTAATTATTTATTTCTTCACTATAAGTTACCATATTATAGAAACGAGAATTTTGACATTTAAAATTCAGAAGTACAGAAACCTGGAGAAACTTCATTTTGTTATAGAGTTTCTCCCCACACTCCCTTCATTATATTAAAATTCTTCAGATGTTTCAATAGTTTACAGTACTTTGACAAATGGAGGCTTTTTGACAAATCTAAATTTAATTTAGTTTATACACATTATTTTAAACTACTACTTTCTTCGGATTCATGTTTCATACATTTCAAGTGCAAGTGATACTAAGTAAAAATTGTTTAATTAATCTATTTCGTGGTTAATGTTTATTTTGCTACAGCATTTCCTCCATTTTTATCCTATGGGTAACTTGATATTTTAAATTTTTATTTTACAATTTATTTTTCTAAATATTCATGTTAAAGGGAAACAAAAAAGTAACATTTTTGGTTTTACTTCATTGTTAATTAGTACATATTCAAACGGCTTCCAGTTAATGTGAGTTCAGTTTACAGAATAAGAATACGTGCGCATGCGCAGAGCGGCCAAAAAGCGCGCCGTCGGAGCGCAACGGGGCCGAGGCCAGAGCAGCGGCGGAGTATAAAAGGCGGCGCCACCGCTGCCCCAGCACAGCCGCCCCCCAGCAGCAGCCAGCGCCTCTCAGCCGCCCCCAGCCACTCTCAGCCACTCTCAGCCATGCCTTCCCCCTGCTGCGGACCCAACGGATGCAGTGAGTACACACACACACGCCTCCACCTTAGGCTGCACTGGAGAAGCTGATTTTTTGTCGCTCTGATTAAGTAGTTCAATAGAGTAAAGTCGATGTGTAGTTTAGGTCTAAGTGCCTATGGTTAGTTCCCGAGAAACAAAAGAATGTAGTCACTGGAAATGCAGTAATCAAGGGCTATACACTATTACTACTGCACTCACATTCAACGGATGCAGAGAGGTAGCTCCAGGAGGGGTAGCGGCTTTTTAGGCGCTCCGATAGAGTAGTTCTTAAAGCGAGGCAATAGTTTACGTTTAAATTTCTATGGTTAGTTTACTAGAAACAAAAGTATCTAGTCGCAAGAAATTCAGATTGAGAATGACGCTACGATAAAGTCATTCTCAAAGCGAGACGTGATCCATCGTTGTCGGAATGCCTATGGATAGTGCATGGTGAGCGACGAGATGGCGGCGAGAATCAAAAATGTCGATTCACAAACTATGTAGGAATTATGAGAAAGTATATCTTGTATCTCCAGCGAACACAACAGGGATTCTCGATCTCAAGAAAATGTGTGCAGATAATATTCTCCCCCCTAATACCACATACAGTTTTTTACTGTTTTTTGACTAAATAAATCTAGAATTTTTTCCTTACACAATGGTTTTGTCACAATTTATTCCATAGAATCGAACTAAAATAGCATAAGTAACACACAATAATACATGTGAACGCACACTTCCATCTAATATTGTTCTTCTTTAGGTTGAATACTAACTGTACTCTAATGCTTTGTACTTGATATTTGCTGCACAAAGGTATCATAAAATTTAATAGCTCTTTCAATTAATAAGTCCTATTTCCGGTTTGCATTGGCACCAAATCCGGTTTTCCCTGATTAGGATGGCAAATAGTTAGGTCATAAACTCGTAATATAGATTTTACGATCGACACATATTATTTTGTATACCTAATACTTTATTATATAATAAGAAAATGATCAGGGATTAAAAATAGCTTCCAAAGAACTGATGTAGTAACCAACTTCAGTACTTCAGTAATCATGTGTTTAACACGAAAACCATCAAAGGTGTTTAAAATTTAAAAGAGTTGTTATCGTTACATTTATTACTTTCTTTCTCACTACGAAATAATATTACATTCCAATGTTCGCGAACCTACATTATTATTTCATTATTATACATTTTTGCAAATGTATTGTAATGTTCTTGATATAATTCCGCATTTTTGTTCCACTTAAGTTTTGTATTCAAAAATGTTTTTGAAATAGGCAGAGTTATCCTTAACTTTCATCTTACTTGTGTGAAATATTGAAATTCAACTCAGAGGCGATGAATTGAATTGACGTGGGTTTGAAAGACAAACGTGCACTAACAACATTTAAACTTTTCTCCTTCATTTTACTTTACAATAGCCATCCATGTTTCACCTTTGGAAAGACAAATTTACTCTGGAATATTTCTTACCAATCATTTGTTTCTATTCCAAACAGCTACAACTAAAAAATTTCGAATCACTAAATTTCCCCTCCCACGACCAATATACGCATAGTTCACGAATGAATATTTTCAGGAAAGATATTTCCTATGCGAAAAACGTTATTATTCAAGTTTCTGGACACATTCGCATTAATGGGACAATAATATTGATTTTGTTTTTTTAATAACGAACATTAATAATTTCTATTTTGCCTATAGTATACATTTTATCTTTCATGAATACTAATACGTATTGCAAAAATTAATTGCTTTCTCTTGTTTCGCAGACTGCGACGGTGGTTGCAGCTGCACTGGGAACTGCACTTGCGGAAAGTGCTCCTGCTGCAAGTGAACAGGTGAGCAAATATTATAATAAATACTCAAAATAAATAATATTATTTCGAGTAAATTAAGTTATTGAATTATTTTCTAATTAAAGATGCACTGGTTATCACTAAATATTCACATAATATCTCTGGAAGCTGAGGCTGATAGTTAAATCTGTTACAATATTAAACTATCTGCTCATTTTTAAATTTATATATGTGATTTTTTGTAATAATTACAACTGAATAATAACTGTAATTATATTGATTATCATTAATTCAATCATTCCTTACAGTGTATTCGATCTATTTTTGAGATCATTTCCAATGTATTGTTGGAAAAAGATTAAATAGAATATCATTAGAGGGAATAGTTTGGCGTAAATATAACATTAGAGAAAATAGGTTACAATTGCTAAATTGAAAATATTTGAAAATAAACCTGTCAAAATATGATCACTGAGAGAAATTGACTACAATTAAGTCTAACAATTTATATATTTGACCTAATTTCACTTTCATTAATGTTGAAATTCATGTTTCAGGTACCAGCACAAAGACAACTTAGATCTTCTTCCGACGTTATTGATGGATCCTCCTTCCACTTCAATGCATTGCAATGATTAAATTCTTATTAATCGGTTAATAAAATTAGCAAAAATAAATTATCAGTATGTTTAAATATTTAAATCCTCCTTCCCCATCACTATGCGCAAAGCTACATCAGCTCAATTTGCAGCTTTATTTGAAATAATATTTTTCATCAAACCAAACAACTCTACACGTACTAAGAAAGGACTTCGATGGGACAATTGACATGCGTAATACTCGTAAAAGAAACGCGCGTTGGTGCCCCAATTTATGTGATGACCCATAACCTTAAACACATTGTACCGCCAATTACCGAAAGTGCTCTTTATTGAGCTTACAAAAAACACGCGTTGGGGCTGATTTTACATAGTGCACTTTACACAGAACATGCTGCACAGAATGCACACACAATTACATGCACAGAAGGGGTGAATTGAACATTGCTGGACCCACCTGAAATATGCCTTCTTAAGATATCACAGAGCAGGTGGCTTGGGTTGGGAGTGTGACACAAATTGTAAGTCAGCAATTATGCACATTTTTTGCTCCTAATCGTATCGTGAAAGGGATGGATGCGTGTTAATTAATAAAAAAACATCTTATTGGAATATTTAAATATACTTACAACTGTTATCCGAGTCGTAATTTGAACACGCAGGCTGATTTAGATCGATTGACATCGTAATTTAATTAAAGACAAACTTTGTAATTTAATTAAAGACTTCGCTTGCTGGCAGCGGTTTATGCAAGTAAGTTTATCACATTATTTTGCTGTTGATCTGAACCTCAGGAAAATAAGCTGGCGCTTTTATTTGAGCTGACAGGAGTTCAAAGTTGGAGTCACGTTGCAGGATGAGCCACTGAAGGAATGATGGTAGGTGGCTTCAACGTGCGGAAATGCTGCATTTCTTCGTCCAAGTCACTCAGAGAAAGCAGAGAGAGCATTTTGCTACTATGATTCTCCTTCAGACATTTGGTGAATTCGACCCGATTATGCCATCAGAATTACAGCTTCAATGTGTTGATATCTGACTGTACGTTGATGAGTAAACATTGTAACGTCCATCCTCTCTTTTTTGTCGGTTTAGGAATCACCGCATAACTAGTGGGATTGACTCCATCAATTCTCATAGATGAGCATGATTTTCTCAGGGGGATCGGGAAATTTAATCTGAGAGAAGGTATCTTTGAAATATAATGAACAATAATGATCTAAATTTTGAAACCAGGTAAGATGTAAAACACAATGCCTTCTTAGATAATTTTAATAAAGTATAACACTGAAAATAATCAACCAAAATGATGTCTACATATTAAAACGAAAATTTTCCTATCCCGTGCACGATGGTTTAATTCTGCTTTCATGAAATTCAATAATTGAAAATGCTGTTCTCTGGCGATTATACAACATTCAACCATACCACATCGCATATACAAATTCTTTGTATTATAACACGAGACAAAATGTAATAAAATGCCAGTCGTTTTATCAGTCGCTATCAAACGCAATCATTCGAAGAATCTGACTTTTCATTCGTTTCAGTGTACGTTGTTTCTGTCTTTCATTTCAACTATTACAACTTTTTGACAAATTACATTTAACACTATTTGCTAATTGGCCATCGGTGACCCGTTGGTTAGCGTGGTATCTTTCCTCGACGCAACCACAGGTTTCGTTCCCGGTCAGGGACAAAATTAATTGTCCCTGCAATGTCTCAGTGTCTGTTGCTGCGTGATGGTGAGAAATCTCACGTTTTTGGTTGAGAAGACGAGACAACAGCGTAGGGATGGCTATTTTCTAACCACATGTATCCCTTAACCCATGGCCGCAACGCCGGGACGCTGATGGTACACCTTAGCTCGTAAAGTGCTGTTGTGTTAAAGTACACTCAAAGACAGACACACATACACACACACAAACATACACACACATACTCACATACACGTACACACATACACACAAACTTGCATGCTTTTTGCTAATTCACGCTTTCTCGTTTGAAATAGTTTTGCGGTCCCTAACTATTCAATTCTACGGCGTCTAACCTAGGTATTTTTATAAAATGTTCACTCGTTACCTGGCACCTCTTGTTCGGTAGATCTTTGGTCCGGTGTGCCCAGCCTTGAGCGTACCGCTGCCTCGGCGCACGACTGGCTGCTCCGCACCTCGACGCGTCCTCGTAGTGGAGACGGCTGAACTTCACTTCCCGGGCTGCAGAACCGCGATCTATTTACCCGAGAGCCTCGCTCTCCTCTGCGATCTATTTACGCGCGTACCACGAGCCTCGTCTCTCACTCACTGATTTTAAACACACGATGCATCAAACCGGAACCGAAAACGCCTCTATCGACCATTGCCGGCGTATTTACTATGCGTTCACGTTTTCTTGATATTCCACAGCGGGGGGCGAGGGGAGAGTTGGGCTCTGGCTACGTGACGGCTTAAAAGGGCGTACCAACTGTGAAAATGAACGTCACACACCAAAGCATGCCACGAGAAATGATACGATAGTTTTGAAAATACGAGGTGGTTGTTGCCAGCATTGTAAATTGGTACGTGCCGTTTCGAGGCGAAACTATTTCAACATGCTCTGCTATTCAGCGCTAAATAAGAAATAGGTAGTTCGTGTATCAAGAAAACTTGTAGTAATAACTAGGAGTAATATGTGTCCTCCTCTTTCACGGCCTAGACGATCTTCCTGAACTGTTCTTTATTCGAAAAATTTACTTCTCTCTACACCGCAAGATCGACGAAAGAGCTTCGGCCACCGTCTCCTAGAGGTCTCTCTAAATGATTGCTGTCACTCCTACACTTGCGGGCGGTACATTTGAATGCAGCTACGACAACTTAGTGGGCGTATAGTCACTGACATATTGGCAAACGTCACAATACATATATAATACATGCGTACATACACTCTACAGAACTAAAATTCTGTATGATGAAACATATTACTCGGTTCTTTGAGGTAGGTTGAAAAGTATTGGCATCGTGTCCCTAGGAGAAGATTAGACCAAATGTAAACCACCACAAGTTCACACCATTAGAAAGGCAGAGGAAGAGTTTCCAGCATATTACAAGAGATGAGGTGCAGTAGCTGCCCTCTCCACAGTTAAACTCTAGGTCTATTTATGTTCATGATGCAAGAGGACTGCGAGTAGATGAAAGTCAAAGGAAAATTGTTATTTTGTATTTTAGTCTTCCAGAATGAGATCATGGAAAATGTAGGATGTAATAATTATGTTTGAAATGTTGACGTTTTCTACAAAAGAGTCTTTTGGTTCCATCATTTATACGAAATGAGAGTACATGCAATAATACGATTAAATTATCCCGATTTGCTGTCTAAATTTTCTTCTTGAAAACGCTTTGAATACACAAAGAGCTACATCTTCTTCACAAAAGTCGATTTTGCTCTAAATGCTAGATTCCATTAACTATAGTTAAAATTCTGGTTAGCTCAAAATTCGTCTTTCATACACTTAATACGGCGGTCTCTGCTAAAAGAAAAACGATAGTATCAGTTTGTATAATTGTAAATTGGCACTCACTCGTTTCTAGAGTTCTGGGACCACCACGTCAGGTCAAGTCAGGCCACACCAGGTCAAGTGCAGCATCTGGCAATCCAACTTGTCAAAAAATTACATCATTGCAAGGACTTCTCTTTACAAAAGTCTTGGAACATATAAGAAAAATGTTTTATGATTCTCTGATAAAATTATTTTCCAAAAGAAGAAGCATGGATGTCGATTAATACTTGACGTAGTTCTGATAGAGTTCTGTACTTCTCCTTGAAATATCATTCAAACTTTTTAACTGGCTTTTGGCGTCAAATAAAACTATGTAACTAAATGCAGAGAAAAGTTCTCAAAAATAAGTTTCTTAACCCGAGATAAGATTTGTCACTCAGAGAAGAAACTTTTTAGTTGTAAATTTTCAAATGACAAATATGAAAACATGGTATTTGGTATTCGTTTTCTTTCAAAAACTGCATGGCTGTGACGAAAAGGCAAAGTCTGTTTAAAAATGTAAAAATATATATGGCTAATAATTCTTAAAAGGGATCGGACAAACAACTCCTAGGAGATTCTGTGTCTGAATACGGATTGTGGATATCATAAACTATGTAACAAACGGTGTATTTCGTCATACTGGTTTGCTAACAATAGTACTGCATTCACTGTGAATCACCCTATATTTTCTGCTATTGACATTTTTCGGTACCGTAATAATATAGGAAATTGGTTCAAGACTTACGGAAATTTAGTGATATTCACTAAATATGTTTAATTGATAATATTACAATCCCCGTTTATCAGTATTTAGAGCACTTTCTTTTCTCTTGTTTCTCAATATTTCAGTAACGGCATCGATTGCAAGTAATCAAGTCTTTAAAAATACAATCGATGTAGTAACCTTTGAACTTTATATTAGTAATTTTTAAAACTTTTTGAGGTATTTTAAAAAGAAATTAATGAAACAAATGTGAGCATTTCTGTTTATCTTCTTTATTTAGTTTTGCTCCTCCCTCACTTTTGTTAATGAACTAATGCAACAAACGAGGAAATAACGAGAAATACCTTCGTCATTTATGTTACTGATAATAAACTATTTCTGTATCATTATTACTTAGCCCAACAAGTGTATCATTTCTTAAAGTTTGGAAAGGTTTGTGACTGGACTTTGAAACTAATTCTAATTCACTATTTGCCTGTAAGGAAGATTTCCTTGGAGCGGAAGCAAATATTTCGCTTAAACACATTTTCAGAACGCTCCTCCTACCCCGGTAAGGAATATAAAACATCCAGTTAAACACATTGTTCTGTTTTTATTATGAAATGCCTCTCCTTGAAATAACAAAATCAAAAATAACAAAATCACTACAAACGAATTCTCGATATTTTAAGAGTTTCGACCGAGTAAAAAAAAGCCTAAACGAAATAAATATCCGTATTTTATATAACAATTATAGCGCCATAGAGTGTAATGGTAAATTATTCAACACACAGATAAAACCAGCAAATTAACAAGGTCTGATGAATGTATGGAAAATTATGAAGCTACTGCAGTTAAATGATTTTCATGTTTAATCGTACGTGAAGGGACCTGAACGAGTACTGAGAAATGTAAAAGAAGTATTCTATTCGTGCAGCATTTGAATCTAGACCACCCCGAGTACACCCATCGGACAAAAACTTCTAAAATGTCTGCAAAACGACCGTTTTTAAAAAAAATTAGTAATATTCAACCCCTTCCAACAACTTCCGGAGCAAAATGTGCTACAAGACGTCACAGAATATGACATTAGAATTGTTAGGTTCCTTTTCCATAGTCAATTAGTTATCCGAATCATTTAAAAATCTACTTTTGTAAAGAGATATGTTCAATACAGTTTCATATTATTTCTTTTTTGCACGAAAATAATTAGCTGAAGAAATATCACGAGACCAAAAATTCAACTGGGAATAGGTATGTTTTTTATTGCTCATAAGGAAATGTTGCCATTTATAAATACGTTTTAAGGAATACGCGTTTTATATTTCCATACATATAAACACATGACATCTCTGACAGACTCAAAATCTCCGTTCACGCCATGTGTATTTTCAGCACAATTTTGCTTACGTTATGTTGAAGCGTGTCTTTCAACAGCAAGCAGATATAAATACGCTATACTGTTCAAGACGTTCTTCATTGTCGTTCAATGGATGAAATAAGCTAAGGATAGGTACTGCCTGTAGTCACAACTTGCGAAAGAACAATAGAAAGAAAGCATTGTAAGAAGGAAATATTTTAAGGAATCTGCAAATGTCAGAAGAACATTTTGTGTGAATTGTAAGAACTATATCATTTTTTTTTCTGAAGCAGCACTATATGCTTATCTTCGAAATACGTTACCTCAAGCCGCTAGGAGTCTTCAATCATCTACGAAGTGTACTCATTTTTGGAAACTATTTTAGCGAAGACTGCAGCATTAATTTCTACAAGACTTCAATACACTCAAACTTAGATCTGACGCTCAAAAAATTATAAAATAAAGCTTAAATACGGCTATAAATGCATGCTAATTGTTTTGAAGGATGCACACTATCTTCCTTCTGACGAAAACACACGGTCAAGAAAGTACAAGATTCCTGTCTCCTGTGGTAAACCGTACGCTATTGCATGCATTTTTTCTTGACACATGCCCGAAACGCATTAGCTACATGCGATACTGCATGCTTCAGACGCATACGCAAATTGAACAAAAAGACGCATCGCGTCACAGCATAAGGTCCCCATAAAATCGGCCTGTAACAAACCATCACTAAATTAAAGCTCGTGCGCATGCGCAGAGCGGCCAAAAAGCGCGCCGTCGGAGCGCAACGGGGCCGAGGCCAGAGCAGCGGCGGAGTATAAAAGGCCGCACCTCCGCTGCCCCAGCACAGCCGCCCCCCAGCAGCAGCCAGCGCTTCTCAGCCGCCCCCAGCCGCCCCCGCCACTCTCAGCCATGCCTTCCCCCTGCTGCGGACCCAACGGATGCAGTGAGTACACACACACGCGCCTCCACTTTAAGGAGGGGAAGCTGCTTCTTAGGCGCTCAAATAGAGTAGTTATCAAACCGAGGAGCAGTGCAGTAGTTTACGTTTACTAGAAACAAACGTATCTAGTCGCAAGAAATTCAGATTGAGAATGACGGTCCAATAGTGTAGTTCTCAAAGCGAGATGCGGTCCATTGTTGTCTGAATACCTACGGATAATGTAGTGCATTTTACGTCCAAATGCGTAAGGTTAGTTTACGAGAAATGAAAGAACCTAGTCACTAGAAATGCAGGCATCATGAACTATACACTATTACGCCTGCTCCCTCACTCTGCGAATGCAGAGGGAATACAAGGCGCATGTTTCTTTCGCCGCACAATCTCCTTAGTTGCTCTCATCAACTATTACTCAAAGCGAGAAGAGATGCATTGTTTAAGTTATTAACGTCATTAGTCATGTAGAGTTTCACATAAAGCAAATAGCATACCGGTTGAATATTTTAAACCGAGGTGACAGCCGAGGTATATAGTAAATACAACAGTTATTTGTGTTGGGATATGTGTTTTTCTACACTCTCCGTGATATCACCTTTATAAAAATAAATCGCATAAATAAGAAATGTTTTCTTTGAGTGAGAATATTCACTCAATGTTCAATGTAATCATTCGGCTCAATTAATTTCTTTCATTCTTTGCCTTTATGTGTCATTTTTTAGATATAAAGGTTGCCACCATTTTGGTAATAAAATAAAATAATTGTGAAGAGGCGTAGAACTGTTAATATCATTAACAGTGAGTCTTAAGAGTAGTTAATCATTCCAGTGCTTAGTTGTGTCATGTTGATACAATAACTACAGTACCGCAAAAAGGTTTACATGCAATTTTAATTTTATTTGTATAAAAATATAATTTAAACTATCTTGTGAAATCTTGAAATAGGTAATAAACTCATGACCATACTTTGCTACTGTATTGAATACATGCAGCGAGAAATCGTATGCAGTAGACAACTGGTTTTGTTCGGGTTTGAAGTTTTCCGATCTTTCTCGCTCATATTAAAAATATAAAACCCTATATAAAATATAAAACTACATATTTACAGAACGGTTATATAGTTTCGTATAAATTATTTTTCAAACTTTTCCGACATAAGGCATATCAAACTTAGTCATCAAGGATAATACATAAATGCCATCGCATCGGTGTCTGGAAATACTGATCTTTCGGTATGCAGAACTCAACTAGAGACTACTTGTAATGACATTCCATTAACACAAAAAAACACTATCTACTAATTAAAGTCATTTGGTCGGAAAGCAACAAATAACAGATGCGTTTTAAGTTTATAAAATCAAGCGAGAACGAGATTTTAGCCGTCCAAGACTGATATATGTATTGTCTGCATTGTGGATGAAACAAAGTCTACAATACATATAACACATGATTGCAAGTGTTAAATTGCATATCTATTTTAATTAATAAAAAGTATTGCAATAACGAACATTTTGAGTACCTTCTTTGTATAATAAAATGCTATAAATAAACAATAACCACTATTTTTTGGAATATCTGTACTTACTCGCCATCTTTAGCTACATCATATTTGTTTTGAATTCCTCAATGGACGGCAAACTGTCCTTAATTGACATCGGTCGTTAGTTTTTCCTTCCCGTTTGTTTGCTTTAACGAACTCAAACTGACAAAATGTAAATTCAGTATAACAAAGAAACACTACACGCCTGTTTATCATTTCTTATCAAAAATGCATGTAAAGGAGAAGTAGAAGAAAAAGACTACCACTTGCTTTTTACTGCACATACATTTATTATTGTTTTCATACACTGTAAAATTATTTCTAAAAAATGTGCAAGGGCTATGTTTCCTTTCCTTTATGCTCGCATCAGAAGAACTATTTATCTGCGCTAATTAATGAAACGGATTGAAATAACGAAATGTTTTCTCTTGTTTCGCAGACTGCGATGGCGGTTGCAGCTGCACTGGGAACTGCACCTGCGGAAAGTGCTCCTGCTGCAAGTGAACAGGTGAACAACACTCATTTCTGCGATGATAGAGAACTCTTTGACTAGAAATTTTAAGTACTTGTGTTCTGATCTTAATTTGAAGTACATTTTAAATAATTATTAATTGGATCTGAGGAGAAATAGTAATAGCAGCCTGCGGAAGAAAACATGTTACTTGCAAGAATGTGAAAGTCAGCAGTTTTGCTGCTCCAGGCACCTAGATTTCAAGGCACCGTGTAAATTAATAAAAAATTGTATAAACGTTACTCAAGAAAACGAAGGATACTCAAAACATCTAACTCAAATAATGAAACACGTTATACGATGATATACAGTTGTACCACCTAAGTTGACTACAGCAAATATTTTCGAAACGGTTTGAGGTATCGAAATGCGGTTTGAACAAGTGATTAAGAACACCCTAAGTTAGGAAAATATTTTTTTTAAATGTTCGAGATAGTGCCATAACTTCGTTTTTTTAAAGGAAGTATATATTTTACACCGCAATTCTTTAGTTCTCAAATACAATTATATAAGTATTGTTAAAATATTCAAAACAAATAAAAAAAATGCGTTCCAATTGTATACATAGAAAATGTACGCATTAATTATTCACATTTTTAATCAAAATCTAAACTTCAATTGTTTGTATTTCTTTCCCTAGTTGTTCGGATAGAAACTGCTCACACCTTCCAAAAGACGAGCCTGTTCATAGTTAGACGAAAATGTATGCCGGTATTTGGAATTAACAATATAGGTTTATTTAAATTTCGATATAAATAAAACTTTAAAAATAAATAAAAAATAGGCCTAAGGTCTACAGCAGAATAAAATCTTTATAATTTGTCAGACATGTGGTCTTCGACTAATACTGATGTTCGTGTTTCAGGTCTCAGAGAGATGGTTGCCCGCATATTCATCCACTGGCATTATTTATGAAACATTCTTCAACTTCAAGTTACACCAATGCTTAAAATATCATTAACCGGTTAATAAAATTTGCAAAAATATTTAACTGGTTATTTATAAATTTCCAATCCTTTGTTTCCCACAACGAAATAAAGAAGTATCTCTCTTCAACTACACACACTCCATAAAAATTTCAGCCTCAAAACCAAAGAGTGCACCACTATTTGATAAAGTGTTAATTGGCTATAGGAAACTAATTTAGATATTGGAGCACCATATTGCATTTTATGCAAAAAATACTGGGAGAGCAACAAAATGAATGTTTGCTGGAATAAATGACATTAAATTTGAAAGGCTCTTTCTTTCCAATTATGAAGAGATTGATGGTGCAATACTACACAAAAAATTATTAGAATTATTTTGAAACAAATTAGAAATTCACGTCAGTAATGAAAATAATGTACAAAGTGAATGGGTCAGTAACCTATTGCGGAACCTATTGCCTATTTTGGCTCATAATGAGAAGTCAAATGCTTAAAACATGAAAAAATGTTAAATAATCAATATTACATGGTTATGAAATACATTCAGTTAATTCAAAATCATGAGAAAATAAAGAGAAAACTGCTAGAAACGTGTTCTGATCTTCTTAAACACTAATATTTAACAAGTCTCCTTCAACACAAACTACGTTTTTGTCCTATCGAAATACAGTAAAATACCTTTATATTTTTCAAAATTAATTCTAGAAAATATTTTTAAAAGAGGCAATCAATGACCTACAAACAAGCCAAAAAGATAAAATATGTCCATTAATTGAGTCACTTTTATCTTTCGCGCTGAAAAAATATAATTAATCCTGGGATAGGTATACGTTTATAATAACTATTTTTATTTGTAATAAGGAAGTTAGTTCGTCATGAGATCAAGTTGAAATTTGATTTTAACTAACAAAGTAAATACAGAATAATTTGCTTCATTCACATAAATTCTTAATTGCCATTTACTGAATTCATACAAAATGACTTGAGCATTTATTTAAATTGGTAGGTATATCTACGTCAATACGAGTACATTGCGCGGTGTTCTATGCTTCGGAAGAAAAAAATTCTTAATACGCACAGCGCGAAAATCTGGAAGCATAGCGAATAGTAAGAAAACTGGGGAGCTCCAGTACGCAGACCAGCTTCCTTGCCCTGGCAGCTCTTGGAAATGAAGTCTTCGTAAATAACCTCGATGTGAATTGTATTTTTGCGCACAGGTGGATCCAGTATAACAAGGTTTTACTACACATTTCCGATTCTATTTTTTGAACGCGTTTTCGAGGATGGATGCATCCATCGTCCTGAATTAATTACTTATACAGTCCCTGAAGCAGGGGTCAGCGCTAGGAAATGAAGGGTTCTCAACTGGGAGATGAATTTTGATTGTAAAATACAATGTTTGAATATTGGACCAACGGAAGTTCTCAAATAAATATTAACCTTCAATGAACTATTTATTTCAATAAAGTAACGTTCTTTCTAGATTAGTATTTAATAGTTTGTAGTTTGATTTGATTTAATTGCCAAAGAACAGTAAAAACTGACGTATGGGGAGAAGTACTATCTGTGAAATATTTATACTCGTAGGCTCTGTTTGTAATGTTTTTAATACACATACACGAATATAGCTTAACAACTAAGAACTGAATATTATATTTAATTTAAAAACATAGTTTTATATACATCAATATCATGATTATTAGCAACTATTACAGATACAAATTCGATAAAAAATTACAGATACAACATTATTCAACATATATGTATGTAAAACTTGTAAAATATGTAATATATTTATTAAAGTGTACTGGTATAAATAACTTTTACTTTTCATTTCATGAAGATTTTTCAATTATTTTATTAATATATTTAAACATTTGCATAGTACATGCAACACACGTATCGTAAACGTATCGGAAGTACCGTCCAAAAAATCCATTATTCATTCCGGTCTATTCAGATGCACGCAGTGGAATATATTATAATATAAAACCCCAACTTTTGGTCTGACAGCTAATTTACATACAAAGAATGTTTGACGGGGTTAAACAGCATCGATGATATTGACATCGAAAATGCATAGCTCAGCATAGCAAATATTCGGAAGCAAATGTTTCTGGGCATACTTGTCATTAATGATATGAATAAGTTGAATCTTTGATCAGGTGAATACAGTTTTCCTTGTATAGTAGGTATCCATGGAACAGAAATTCACGTTTCTGTTATGATAAAATAAATACACATAAGAGCATGTTGACTCGTACTATAGTGAAGACTAGAGAAAAAATAGAATAAAATAATCGGGCATTGGGAGTATCTTAGTACAAATATATTATACAAAAGTATATGCATGCGTGTAAAGCTGTGTGTGTGTGTGTGAGTGTGTGTGTGTGTGTGTGTGTGTGTGAGTGAGTGAGTGAGTGAGTGAGTGAGTGAGTGAGTGAGTGAGAGAGAGAGAGAGAGAGAGAGAGAGAGAGAGAGAGAGAGAGAGAGAGAGAGAGGATGTTCCGTAAAAATCTCTGAACTATACATTGCTTCATTTTTCCCCAGAATACTTTTGCGCAAACGAGAAATTAAATAACGATCAAACATTTCACTCACAATATTTTTATTTACTTATTTTAGGTCATTTCATAAACAATTACAGCCATTAGCGATCACTATCAATTTACATACCAATACCAGCTTTTATAACTTATAACAGAATTATTAAAGAAATAATTTATACATTAGATATACATTTTATAAATAATAAGAAACAGAAATATTAAGCACTGTGACGTTTCTTCCTATTTTCTGGACTTTTAATATATTTAATTAATTTATAAATTTCTGAAATATCTGTTTGTTACCCCTTATTTGCTTACTTAATTTCATTACCCAACCAATATTGCATATATCAAGGTTATAATTTAATTCATTTTATGTTGCCCTTATATGTTTATAAATTTTCTCAGTACACAATTGTTATCGTGATCCAAGTTTTATTCTTGGTCATGTACCTCGGCATACAATCTATTGCCATTTAACGTATGTGGACGTGCATTTGTGCATAGAATTCCGATTTCTGGAATTTCTGTTGGTTGAAACTACTTATTGAACTGATGACAAATAACTACAAATCATAAATACGCTGATAAAATGTTTTTGTTTCGCAAAATTGAAATAAATGCAGTTTGATTGGCATTGCTGTCGGGCAAGTCGGGTCGAAGTGAGCGGAACGGAAGGGAGTAGGTGGAAGGGATGGGGGATGGAGCACGAGAGCAGAACAGGAGAGGCATGGTTGCTTAATATGAGATAGATAAAGGGGATAAATAAATAGCGAGACAACGTCGGGGTATCAGATAAAATGAAAAGAAGAAAATTTAATGTTGAGACTAACAGATTTTTTTGAAAATGATTTGCCAATTAAAGTCTCCAATTGTTCACTTCTAGAGATCACCGGATAGGTGCAAGGTGTGCATTGCCATTTTCTTTTTTTAACGAAAGAAAACAATTACTCTTCGGTCGGAAGGATTGCGGGTTCAAATCCTTCCGGTCATTGTTGTTTGTCCCCTGTATCTCTTTTATGTGTTGCCATGGAGGGTTTTGCGTTCTTCTGACTCCAGATCAGAGAAGCCAGTAAGTGTGTTGGTATCTAGTATATGATCCAATATGCGTTCCATGGAGACGTAAAGGGTTACCGGCTGTCGGCTGGATACAAGCCCTAGGAAAAAAGAACTACTACAGTTTATTGCAGAGAAGAGCAGACATGCTGTCGACTGCGGGAAGGGGGAATTTTGGTGCCGCGGCGAGAGACAAGGACAGTGTTAACGGAGCCTGGTCGATCGCCACAGCAGTCGATTGCGCGGTGAAGCTAATGAATAAGCAATCTGCGGTAGAGGCGAAACGTAGTGATGTAGATGCTATGAGCAATGTCCGTGCGTGAGAAGTTATACATGTTGGCAGACAAACATTCCACGACAAACTAATTAAAAGAAAAGTATGGCCCGATTGAATATTCTAATTTTAGAATTTATATCAGTTTTAAATTTCTCATAACAATTGATAAGGAGACGTAGTCAACAATGAACCCCAACGTGTTTTTTTCCCTCTAACTCGTATTCAGATGAGAGACTACTGAATCTTTAAGACTCTAATTGTTATATCCTTTCTTAACTCTAAGTGCTATTTTTGTCTTTTAACACTTATCGGATGTTTAGAGAAAAATCGAGCCCGTCGTCGTGCATTATTGTTTTATGTAAACTCCAGAGTTATGTTTACCACCTAGACTGACCACAAACAATTTGCAATATAATTGTAGTGTCTGTTGATATAGAGAATAGTTGTGCATTTGAATCAACATAGTGAAAGTTAAAATCATCTAATTCTTCAAAAGAAGGTTGGCGCAGTCGATCCGGTGGTCGAGATCGTTAAGACAGCAGTGCCGTAGCGATCTCGGCCAAAGAATCGCGGGTTCGAATCCCATCTCGGGCATGGTGCTATTGTGTTCGTCCTTTCACCCCCTATCATCAACATTATCGCGTCATCCTCACAGTTACATACCGGTACAAGCAGTAGAGGTTGCTAATGACCTAATAGTTGATGCGACCTTAAATAACCAAAAAAAATGAAAGTTGGCGCCATCTTGTTTCTGAGAAAAGGACCGCAATTATAGAAAATGCAAAAAGTATGTGTCTTGGTCATACTTCAAATCGCTTGCAGAAAATGACTGTAACATATTGATAAGTACCTGTTGCATTAGTTCTTAGATATATATATAATTTTGCTTAAATAATTTTATAAACCTGCACTGATCTTAACCATCGTTGGCAAATCTCTAATATACCTTACTCCTGAAATGTTTGCGACGTTACATGTCAAAATAAACTCAAAACGGATTTTACGACCATGATCATACTGTCGAGACAATTTCAATACTTTTCCCCCTTATACGATACGTTATACATCATACGTCACATACATTTACGATAGTACATCATATATCACATACTTTTATTAATATTATGAAATGATTTGATAGGAATGAAAAACGGAGTCTATGCATTTGAGTTCTTTCCAGAGATCTACAATCGCCCCACCTATTTAAGCTGGTCCTTAGCTCTTTAAAAATGAAACTTTTGTGGGCAACATCTTACTGCAATATTTTACTTGGCGAGAATATTCAGATTCATGTGGTGTATAAGGAAATGTTTAGTTATGTTAAATTGATAATAGTAACTTCAACTCCGTGATAAGATACTTATGTGTTAAATGTTGTTTAAATGATCTAATTTTATAAATTAGAATAGCCAAGTAGACGTATACATTTTCATATTATAAATGTTACGTCAGCCAATGGAGAGTAATATGAGGCAATTTCCACAAGTAATATTATGTAAAAGAACTGACAAGAAGTCCAAATGCAAATGCAAAGCGAAGACTCAGAATGTGGACGTACAGTATGTTTGTACTTATAATATGTTGAAGCTTAGTGTATTAGTAAGCCACAAATCGTAAACGATCGTGGAACTTATTGAATACTGTCTGAAAACGTGAGGTAACTGAAATTAAAATGTTGTGTGACTGTTCCTTGCTAATATTACTCTTTATCACTCAGGTTAATGTTTTTGTAATCATGTGTTGTTGTTTTTTTCATTATGAAACAGTATTCTCATTCCAGCAAAATATAAGACGACTAATATTTGTCTCGTGCCGGGGAAATATTAATTTATTCGTGCATATAAAATATTGCTGTTTCTATAGTAAGTCACATAACTAAGATAAGCTATGTTTGGTCGCTTGTTGAAGGTTTAATGAAAATTGTTTCAATAATTTGTTTAAAATTAAGATACTTTTAAGAATGTTCCTCATGTGAAGATCCGATTAGCTTTTTCACTTATACCTTCAGACAAAGGCAAGAGTCAACCACCAGATTGATCGTCTACCCAGGACCGAACAAGTATCCATCCTCGTCTAAGCTTGGATACATAGTATCGCACTGAGCATAAGAAATCGCTGATCACATACATAATTTGTATTTGATGCTCGTAAAAATAATGAAAAATTGAAGAAATTAATTTTTAATTAATCCCAAATTTCCTTTAAAATTCAAATTACGCACGCCCCATTAACGGAACCACGATTAGACTCTTTTTAATATTTTATCTAATGTTGACACAACGTATAAGTGTATTAAAGTATATTTCTAGAGTTTGAATAGGAGAACTTTCTTCTGAATCCACAGACTTTTATTGCTTGTCTGTAGCCCCTAGAACCGAATATATACCCACCTGCATTTGACAAAAATGAATTGAGGCTACTTCTGTATTTGTTTTGATAACGGCGTGAGATCATTCCCAAGAGATATAAAGATGACATTTGTTAGTCGAACGACTGAAAAGAAGAATACGTTTTTTTTTTCTCATAGAGGTGCCTTTAGGCTTGAGATTCCTTTACGTGATGTTAATATTTCTTTACTTTCTGAGTAGAGAAACACGTTCGTATCAATTAATTTCCGCTATCCAAAGACTTCGGCCTAGTTTCAACTCGTGAACATCGGTGTGAAGGTCTGTCTCTAGCAGTTTACCAATCCAAGCCCCATTATTCATTGAAGTAAAAACAGTAAATAACATGTAAAGAAAAACTTGCATTTCCGCGAGATATTTTTTAAAGTCAATCAATACATTAACGTCTGGCTGTTTCCTGGAACTAGTGGCCCGTAAAATCTGCTACAAATTCTTGTCGATACAGCCGATACTTCCGACCGTAAAGTCTACCAGGCGGATGAATAAACCTTGGCCCACATAACTCAAACCATGAAGACAAGTTTTAAGAGATGCGGTTGTCTTGTTAGCAATTGGTTTGTTTTGTAGGAAGTTAATGCGGCTTGAAACCATGCTCACATTCTGTCCACAACCCGAATATTCATTTGTATCTTAATTTGAGAATAATTACAATATACATGATATTAACAAATCGAAGTATAGGATCTGTACTTAATTGTAATTTTTGTGTTTGGTGATTAAATAATTCATTCAGGAAATTTTCGTACCTTCGAGGAACAGTATAATCTATAGTACTTCTTGATTCACTACAAACTACATTCCTGTTTATACTTTAAAATAAAAAAACGCAACCTCTCTGGAATTATATGAGTCCCTTTAGATACCAAGCTAAGAACGACGAAAGGAAACTCTGTCTCTAAAGGGATAATTGAGTTATTATTTTATATTGCAGGGCATGACAAAAGTTTCCGGCACAAAACATAACTGTTGTGCAGGTTATGCCCCAAGGAGTGGCAACGTACTTCCTCTACGGGCACAAGATCCGGCGCCAACCCACACGTCGGCTTTTGCTCTTCCAGGTAGCTCCGTCAACGAGAGCACCACCACAGCCGGTACACACACTAAGCGTCTGAATATTCTCCCAGTTTGTGCGGTGAGCTAGTGCATGCATGTGTGTACAAGGTGAGGAGACAAATAGGATGAGGAAAGAAATATCGAACGTGGTTAGAGGTCAGTTTCTTACAGTACTGCCTGGAATTGATCGAAAAAACTTCAAAAAATCGATCAAAGCAGTCGGCCTCATGAATTTTCCATCATACAATGGATCAGTTCATAGATACTCTTCTATAGTGTAGGTTGATTGATAATTCCGCGCGCGTCAACTACCGAAGTCATTAGTCCCGTAAGTGTAGTGCATGTTTTGTTCGGGATGTGATCTCCCACCGCTGTATGGTGAGATCCGGTGCCGACCTATCGTCGGCTAACGGTGATTTCCCCAACCAGGTATCTCTTACCAGCAGGGCACCACCCCAGCCGGGACAAGCTTTAAGCTCCCGACCGGTCTCCCGGCATGTGTGGTAGTGTAGTGTTAGGTAGTGTAAGTTAGTATAAGTGTGTAAGGGGTGAGGATAGGACAAGAAAGAGGTAAGAAAGATCGCGTGCGGCCTGTGGCTTGTTTGTTATTGTTCTGTTAGGGAAAACTACTGATCAGAGCAGGCGGCCGATTGAATTCTCCTCCACACAGCGACAGAATTCAAACTAGCTGACAATCTAGTGTCGAAAATGCTGCCGCAGTCAGGACGCGAACCTAGGGCCTCCCAGTCAGAGGAACATCAGTTGATGTCCTGAGCCATCTCTCCCGGTAGTAGTGCAGGAAATCTAACGCCATCTGCACTCGATTCTTAGGAACACCCAGTCAACGACACTGCAGAGGTAACGAGACGACACATAGCTCTCATGGATGGTTCGAAGTATTAACATTCGTCGCAGTTGTTTGTTCGCAGTTTCTCGAGCTGTCTGTTTCAAGGTGAAGGCACGTGCCACTGAGGGGCAAAGAGTTTTCACCGCGCAAGCAGCTTAAGGCTGTGGAGAGCGCGATCTGCGCGGCCAAAAAGCGCGCCGTCGGAGCGCAACGGGGCCGAGGCCAGAGCAGCGGCGGAGTATAAAAGGCTGCGCCTCCGCTGCCCCAGCACAGCCGCCCCCCAGCAGCAGCCAGCGCCTCTCAGCCGCCCCCAGCCACTCTCAGCCACTCTCAGCCATGCCTTCCCCCTGCTGCGGACCCAACGGATGCAGTGAGTACACATGCGCCTTCACTTTAGGCTGTAGTGGAGAATCTGATTCTTTGTCGCTCTGATATAGTAGTTCTAAAAGCGAGGAGCGAAGCAATAGTCTATGTCTAAATACTTCGCTAGTTTAGTTCGAAAGTAACGAAATTATTTAGTCACTACTAACTCAGGAATCAAGGGCTGTTCACTATTACGTCATCTCTCTGCCTCGACTGAGATTGACACTCGATAGCGTAGTTCCTCAAGAGAGACGCGATACATACTTGGCTGAATGCCTATGGTTAGTAACATCCTATAGAAGAATCATTTGTCTATTTTTAAGAAATATTTAGGAATCATGGGTGTGCTCGGCTTCATAGTCGCTCGGATGGAGTATTTCTCAAAGCGATACAATAGTTAATGTCCGAATGCCTAATATTAGTTCAACAGTAAGGAAGGAATCTAGTCACTAGATATGCAGGAATGAAGGGCTATTCACGATTACACCTGCTACCTCACCCAAATACTGCAGGTAGTACACATCCGCGTAAGTACTTATATGGCAAAAAGGGACGTGTTATTTTTGAACTTCTTTTTTAAGTAGTTTAAAGAACTGACTGAGAGAAGAAAGGGAATAAAATCACCAATGGCTAGTTCATACCAACGGGAGAATCTAGTCAGAAAATAGCCTAAAATTCTCTGAACGTGTTACTACAGACAATATGCTACAAACACTTACGCTTTAGACGGACAAGATGAATGTCAGTTACTCAGTCAACTTTTATATGCTAGAGTAAAGAACTAACATTGTCTCCTTACTTTAGCAAGTTGAGATGCAAACTGAATACTGTTATATCCACATTTATAATAAAGATAAAAATATCTACGATGTTGTATCCAAACTGTATGTTGTTTACTTTATGAGATTCAACTCTACAACACTTTATACAACAATCATTTACATATGCGTTTAATGGAAGATAAAAAGGTGCAAAGAAATATTTTGGTTTGGGGAGTAAACATGTCATTTACGATGTACTTTGTTTCCCAGACTGCGATGGCGGTTGCAGCTGCACTGGGAACTGCACCTGCGGAAAGTGCTCCTGCTGCAAGTGAGCAGGTGAGTCACTAGCATGGCAAAACATTGCCTGGTTAATATTGCATAGCATAGCATTCAACCAAAAACCAGTACCAACAAATAATCAGCACTGTAAATATTGTATAAACTATAATTATAATACAAACGACAAAGTTTTCTACCAAAGTATGTTCATGATTAATTAAAACGATTTTATTTCTAAAGCAAATAAATATACTTAAATAAAATAGTAAAAAATATATCAAAAAGATGACACTTATATCTGTAATAAGTTTTTCAGTTTTAGATTGTTTTCATAGTTACTTTTATTCTTATTACTGTTATTATTATATTTATAATCTGAACAACAAATGTTTTCTTTCGTTTGTTTTAGATTTCGGGAGAATGAATCTACCATGTTCTACCACCCACACTATTTATGACAAAATTCATTCTAACACGTTGCAATGCTAAATAAACAATTAACCGGTTAATAAATATTATGCAAAATATATTTGTTTTATTAATCTTCAATCCGCACACTTTGCATTCACCCTGCATAAAAAAGAAAATAACCTTTCCTTCAGCGTACTACAATTTTAAATACCCTGCAGGAACGCCCTCACGGGTAGCTCATTTCCTGACTGAACAGAGTGCTCGATTTTTATGCCGTAACCACGGTTCGATTCCCGGTCGGGCAAGATCATAGTATGCGCTTTTCCTTGCAATATCCCAGTATATGTTGCTATGTGACGACGAGAAAGCTCACTTCTCAGGTTAAGACTAGGCTACGGCGTAGGGATGTATATGTGCTAACCACACGTACCCCTTAACAAACTTATAAGCTGCACATAACATCCTATTGGACGCGCAATTCTCATAAAGATTAAGATTGCCAAGTGACATTAAATTATTTTAGTAAATGGACATAAGTAGCTGTTGTTAAAGCTGTTCGAAGAAGTCTTCGAATAAGCATGAATTGGCTGCTACAGATATTGCTTTTCCTTACTACAAAACAGGAAGAGCAAATAATTAATGGTGGGCGGGGTCTTTCTTCAAACCATACATTTTTGTACACGAAATATGACTATAGGCGAGATGACAATCAAATATTTGATTTTTTCAGTCAAACTTGAGACTTTTTCCTTGTTTTTTTAGTGTTCCGAATTCCTGGATATTTAATAAAATCGTAGACACTTATCCTGTTGTCAGAGATGGCATAGTTCTATTTAAAATTCTCCGCATATTAGAAATAAACATATAAATGTTTAGTGTTTTGGCTATGGTATCCAAAGAAAACCATTGGCACCTCCCACATAACTGCATAGTTTTCTTTCAATTTTGACGCGCATTGGAAATTAGTAATATAGATAATTTTAAATGTTATCACAATTAGAGACAGCATTCCCTGCATCTTTCCAGCAACACTAATTATGCATATGCTACTCCTATGTCAATCACTGCCAAACTGGGGCATCAGTAGAAAGTGATTATTAATGTTAATCCTCACTCAAACATTACGTTCCTATATCCTACAACGACTGCTCTAATTTTGTCTGAGGAGAAAGTAATGAAATAATAGGAGTTAATACTTTAAAACCCAACTTTTGGGCAACTGCAAAAAGTTGTTAAGTACTAGTATTACGAATATCTTATTAAAATGTTGCGGTTAAATTGAGACGAATAATTTGTTAAGTTCAGCAAATATTTTGTTTTGTATTGAGAAGGAAAAACGTTTTTTAGGTGTCTCTGCAAGAAATTTTTAGCAAGAAATGCTAGACAATGAAACAAAAATAAGGCAAGAGAAGATTAATCAAGCGTTTTTTAATTTACCTGTTATGGAACAACTGACAAAAAATGAAATTAAAAGAGTAATGCAAAATATAAAATCACCGTGATTAGCAGTTACGTTTCAAAATGAATATCTTGCGGTCGTTTGAAACGCAAATACGTTTCAAAAGACCGCAAGATATGAAACCTAGAATGAGAAAAACGGTTAAATAGAACTGAAAAAAAGTTTTATATTCAAGACGTTTCTTTGAATGAAATGGAGTGCCGCATCTTACTATTCTTCATCTAAGTAAAACGGGAAACTGTGCCGACAAAGTGCAGAAATACGAGAGCGAGGACTTTCTTCCTGCTTCCGGTTCTCGTTCTTCCTGCTTCTCGTAAACTGGAGCCGAGACGTGTACCAGCTACAGATTCCGGGCGGACGCTCTGTCAATCCGCGGTGAGTGAATGCGACGATACCACCTGTTGAGAGGATCGACTTCTATAGGCGCGCTCTCGGAGAATACAGAAGACGGAACACCGCGAGACGTAAACATGCCTTTTGTGTGCAAACTTCCGCGGTTTTACCGAAGGAAACCTTTTGTACGTGATGTAAATCTCTAACGTTGGAATGGATGGATGACTTGCATATATGACTTTCACTGGGAACCCAATGGTTTCCAAAGGTTGATGACTGAGTTATTAATTCCTTCTTGAGATATTTTGGAGTAGTATATTCTGAAAATGGTATTAGTTTTTACCGATTAGCGTTGCTTCTGTTTATTAGATTTACGAAAAAATTCCAAAACGGAGACAAAAAACTTAAAATTTTCAATTAACGTACCGTGTTTCGAGATATAATGTCTTTATCGATAGTTTATATCTATTAGTTTATCACTATTATAGAATACGATTGTAGATTATTGCAGAAATAAAAAAAAGCGGACACGCGAATTGCAATACTAAATACTGTATACAAAAGCTAGTTTACTGAATGCTTCAAATTAATTTAGACTCATTGTTTATCTTCAGTATTATCTCGATATCTTTTGTTAGAGCATGCAAATGGGGATTTTATATTTTTTTTGGTTTTTGCATGTGATGTCCGGACATGATCGGATTTTTGTCGGTTATTCTCGTTTGCAACGGGAATTTTACTCTGGTGAAATAATACTAAGGGTCGTTGACGTGGAAAACTTCGCATCGGTTAGAGAGAAAACCATATATAATCTCGAGCTCCAAAAAGTCGGACAAATGGATTTATGACTATTGCTTTATCAGTTTTTGTGCACCATTTTTCATTTGCATGTCTGTTTTTGTTTCAAAATGCTTTAATATATCATGTACCAATTTTTACTTTGTCATTATATGTTTCAGATAGTGACATTAAAAAATGGTTATGGTTTTAAAGGTACTATTTATGAAGTAATGTTTAACTCAGAAGTTAACTCTCCAACAAATTAGTTACTTTTCTACGCATAAACGTAGGTATAATTGAAAATCGGATGACGGAATGAAATCGGAAAATCGGATGATCGGATGAATTCGCTCCAAATATTAAAGATCGAGATTTAGGCAGTAAAATCCTTTTAAGAATCACTGATATGACTAAAGTGATTTTTACAATGATGTCTGCATGAATGACTGTGTGATGCAAGGATGAGTATATGTGTTTGTGTTTGAGCGTGACTCGCAATAGTCAAGCAGTGAAACTTCGTGCACAGGTCAGAAGTAAGAACTCTTAGTACCGTTCCAATCATGTATTGGTGCATCTGACGAGGAGATCCACACAGCTTTTTACCGAACAGCAATGCAACAATCGTAACTATGTCCACTTTAGTCTAAAGACCGGGAGCTGGGTCTATAAGAAAAGCGATGTGTTGGTCTCTCTGTTCCCAGATCTCACAATACACATTCCTGATGACGTGCTTGGAGACAATAGACGGGAAAATAAATATTACGTTTTAAATGAAATTTGACAAAATCCCCACATGTTCTTCGGTTTTACTTATTCTATGACGGCCAGGACTGTGGAATGTGTCGATCTCAAAAAATAGTTATTTACGTAACAAGTGCAGAAAATGATATTTTGCATATGAATCAAACGTTGACAATGCGTTTTGAAATAAATAAGTCAAAAACACTTTTGAACGAGTTGCGTATATTATTTTTAGTCAGAATTCATGGAAACTTACAAATATACTTTGGGATAGTTCTCAATATGCGAGGCGGCAGCCATGTTGATTCAAGTCGCCCCAGTGTTTTGTTTTCTTTGCAGTAATAAATTGTTTTATTTGCCATATCTTCTTTGCGGTACGCCTACCGCAAAGTAACACTTTCCAATCAATAAATAATGAAGGTGTTTTTAAGCATAACTGTTAAAATATTTTTTTTACTTTTTATTGCTAGTTATTGCCTTGGATATGGAGCTTGATCTATTCTACATTACTTACTTGGATCTAGGATCGTGGTTACAATCGAAATATGAAAACAGTTGAATGATGATGCTATATGTTCTCTTCTAGAGGGAATTATTGGAGGGAAATGTGAAAAGACAAATCCAGACAAGTTAACATCTAGCTTAATAGTAAGTAAGGAAATCTAAATCATTACAATCAAGAAAAATATAATAAATAACAAAATAATAAATAAAATCTAATATAAAAAATGATAAAATCTTGTATGTTCTGCGGACGATAGCTGATTCTAATGATCGGACAGCTATAAAAATCCATAGGATCAAAGGCCCTAGAACCCTAACGCCCTTAGTACTATTATTTTACGAACAAAAGAAAGAAACAGAAAAATATCCCGCGAAATTGGACCGCTTGGGAAACCTATTTAGCAGCGAGAGATGATTGCAAAACGCGTCTATGACCGAGGGTGTAACTCCTCCTTGCGCCATTTATTGCTGTTTGCCGACCCATATGCTAATAGCTTTCCTCACATACCACACAATTTATTATCTGTCAGACAGAAAAAGCAGGGCATTTACGAAGCCTTACATTCCATTGCGACATGAAGTCATCGAGTCATTTCCATTTCCGGACGTGCGACGTATGTGAATGCATACGAGAGAGAGGGGAGGGGATTACGCCGTGATTAGAATCTGAATCGGCCTGCGATTCGTTCATTTTGTTCCGAGGCGCGGGGACGGGGTGGCCACCGAACCGCTGCGCGCTGCGCTGCGCTTTTGTTCGGGTGACGATGCCGAGCGGCACTGATTGGGAATTATTTGGGCAAACAACGCGACGCGAAAGCATCGCCGCGGGCGCTGCGGCAGGTGCGCGCCGCGCCGCCAGAGCGCATTGCATTCGCTTAGCCGTCGCGTCGGGCGGCCATTTTGGCGACAACGCGAACGCCGCTGGCGTTTAGCAAATTAATTCCATTGCGGATCATAATGATAAACGGTTGGTTATGAAGGAATTATATCAACACACTTTTGGATGCAATGATTCTGTTTTTGTATTGTTTCTTTTGTAGTCTGTTTTAAAATTGCAAGTTTCGAAATGATTCAATAAGAGCAAAATTTTCAAGAATAAAGTCATCTTTAGAGACAATTATGGTGAAATTTCAATGCACTAAAATGAGTTTGTAATACGTTTGTAATTGTTTCGTCTATAAATAGTACTCAATAGTAGATGGAGCGCAACTAGGTCGGTGGAACCGCTACGCGGCGCTGGGACCCGCGAAGTCTAGGGCTCCGAATAACGATTTCCGAAATGCCACCCCTAAGATGGGATTCCTTTTCAATTCTTTAAAGCATACTGGAGGGCAACATTTTCTACAAATTACACGTCAACCAAATATTTAATGAATATTATTCCTCATTATTGATATAATTGCATGAAAAGGAATTTTTAGAAGCGGAACAACGAATATAACATGTTACCAGAACAGGGTCTCAATGAGGGGCAGGGGGTTTAGAACACTTCTCCGCGTTTACAATCTTGGAAATTTGCTTAGTAAGTCGTCCGACCAAAGTCCGTATTCTCAGAATTAATTTGTAAAATTTTAATTTGCAAACCACACGAGTAAAACTAGCTACAGTAAATAACGAATTAATGAACTTGTGTTTCCCACGAATGATACATTCGTTTGGATTTGTTCCCAATTTTATACCTGAAACTTTGCAAAGAATTATTTCTCGAATTCTTCTCCAGAAGAGGAGTCAACAAATGGGGAAATTGATTCCATAAAACGGAGAATGACTTCATCAACATCTGTGCACCATATACAATGGCAATAAAAAATAGCGGATACGAGTATATAATACTAAATACTTAGTGATGTCTAACACGGCAAAGTCCTCTACGCATTTCGTAACACAAAATCGAATACTTACATTCAAAGGCTTGGATATTTTAGTATTGCTTTTTTTTTGCTGCAACCGAAAATGCTGTTTTTGAATTGAATTTCCTATAGTTATTCATATTTTAAAGTTTTTATTTACTTATTAGGTGTTTGCTGCATGAAAACGTAGATTTCAGTGCTATCCTGAAATATATTGCAGATTTTATTATTAATAATCCTTTAAACATTACCTTTTGGAGTTCGGATTATGTGCCTTTAGAGGCATTTCCTCCTCTTAATGAAGTTATGTTAAAGGGGTTTATCAAACTATGACTCAAACTATGACTTCCTAGAATTTATTTTTTTCTTCTATATTCATGGGCAGATCACAATGTGCATTGATTGTAAAGACGAATAACATAGTTTATGAATGGTCAGATAAAATTTATAACTTAATTCGTAATAGTTATAAATTAACTTTACAACGTCTCTTTCGGCAATGATAGTCAAGGGCCCCATTTAGACCTACGCCGGAGCCCTCAAGAACATTGCTGCACTTTAACCGCACAGAAATTATTTTCCTTGAATTCAGTTTGAAAATGTTATTGCTGGTCTGGTGGAAGTGGAGATTAGCTTAAAGCCTTTATTTTGAAAATCTGACCACTCTTCATAGAGAAATATTGCTACTATTTATTTCGAAAGACTTTTGCAAAACTTTCCCAGATTATGCTAAAATCCATGTTTGGAAATTGCATCTACATATAAGTTGTAAAAACATAACATTAATTTAATAATAACAATTGAAATTTACGGAGCTAATTGAACCCCTGGTATCCGAAGATTTCTTAGAAATTATTAAATATTACAGGGGACAAGAGACCCATTTTTTTGACCAATACTCATGCAGTGAGTGATCATCAGATCCGTGTGGTTAAATCAGAAACGAGAATATAGATGGCGTGATGATTGACATACAGAAGGCCGAGAAAAGCAGAGATAAAAACGAAAATTAATTATCTAAACTAATCATTCTTTTGAGAGTGACAGGAAAACGATTTGTGTGCGTCGGGTAGGTCGACATTATTTCCGTTGTGCAACATCGAAACATACGATAAAAATTCCAGATATTTAAGAGTTGGTATGTGAAGTTCATATGTATGTGTAAATTTCAAACCTGAAACAAAATGGATTAATTTGTTTGGCGTGACGCCGTTGTCAACCGACACGCTTCTGGACATCCGTCACGGCAAATCTGTTTGTGAAAATATTGCGATTCTTATTTCATTGCTCCCTACCGGGTGATGTCTGCCACAAAATACTAAAGCGCATTTCTGACTGCTGGCAAGCGTTTAGATTCAAAAATAGTAGACCAAAAAAACGCATCATATATACCCATGGCCAGAAATTAATGTGTCAAATGTCAACGTTATCAAGAATATTATCCACTCAAAAACAGTTGATTTTTGATGTTCCATCTTTATTGTGATAACATTCATTATGGTCTTAACTCATAATTAATTAGGAAATCATTATTTCTTACCTTCTTCTTACGTTCCTTCTCTTGAATAAATGAATAAAAAGTACTACGAAGGAAAAATCGAAAAAGTAAGAAATGGAGGCAGTTTGAGAAATTTGGATAATACGTAAAATGTGCTTCAAAACACTAAATATTCTATGTTTTCATATAATAAATAAAGCATTCATGATAATCAAAAAACCTTATTAATTGGTTACTGATTGATAAAACTTAAGGGAGGAATGATGTTATAAGCAGTTATTTTGATGCAAAATACCATAAAGCGGATTACACGAGATAAAATGGATAAAAAACTCACTACTGATCTAAAACGCTGTCATCTAGGTGTTGAGAGAGAGAACACAGAAGTCAAGGCGTCTCTATGACCCTTCGTTTGTGAATCTGATATACGAACAAGCTGAAGAGGTAACGACTGTTGAGTGCAAAAACATTCTTGTATTGCCTTTCAAGATTTGTGTCATTAACCAAAACAAGTTGTTGAAGTGTCCAAAGGTGAGTAATTACAGGTATTTTGTAGGGGCTTTATATTAAAGACATACACAAACTCTCCGTGTTAAACCTACTTTTCAGGTAAGGTTTTCTGTAAGTTATTGCGCCGTAGAACTATGAAAATATTCTTGAGCCAGAGGGAAAAATAATCTATAAGAAAGTATGAAGAATCCGTAGAGATTCTATAGGTATAATGACGTCTGGCTTATGGAGTTTGGCCAGTGGAAAGAATATTAGTCCAGAAGGAATCTAATAGTCGATTTCTTTAAACCGATCGAGACGTCATTATAATAAAGCATTTGTAAGTCAAGCAGTGAAAATTATGTCCAGCAGTGAACTTCTGACCTAGATATACGGCGTTCTTGGATAGTGTCTCTAATAGAGCACTTCCAGGAAACTCATGCAAGTAATATCTGAAAGCTCTTACAGAGTTGACAAACGATTGCAAACTGTACCAGTAAGGAGTGTGCAACTTGAAGACATGACAAATGTATAAGAAAGATATTAAAGCGATCAGGGATATCATACACGAAGAACAGCACACATTTTCCTCAGCTTGTCATTAATCGTTAAGTTCCTAGTTTTTAAAGAACATATCAAATGTGTCATACGTCTATTTTTTAGTACCAGTGCTATTTGAAGATAGAGCTATGTCATGCACTCTGCACTATTTTCTAACTCTGTCAACATTCATAACGCAGACCGCTTTTAAAGCCATATGTATTAGAACTAGATGAAAGATGACAAAAAATCATTTTTAAAAGATAGATTTCAAGACGTGCACAATGAAAAACAAACCGAATTATTTCATTACAGGAAAGTACTTGAATTTACTACTATTTACACACCTAAGTACACCATTTTTTAAATGATAGATTTCATGACGTGCAATATTGAAAAAGAATTTTCATTGCACGAAAGAACTTGAATTTTCTGCTAACGACACACATAAGTACGTGAGTTTTTAAATGAAAATTCAATAAACAAATTAATAAAGCAAGAAAGTTCACGATACGTGCCATTTTATTTCATGACGTGGCTATTCACAGAATACGATTTCCCTTCCTGAGCAAAATGTTTTGTTCTTCACGTGATCGAATCTCGGGGCCGATCGCGAGCGCGCATCAGAGCGATCCCATTGGTTAACCGTCCTCCGCCACGTCTCGGAGCCTCCGCGAGCCTCCGCCAGTCGCTCGCAAAGCGCTCACGTCCTCGGGCGCAGCCTTCCGCCGAAGTTAAACAGCTTTCGATTGATTCTCTTTCTCTTCCTCCTCGGCAGCGCCGGCTCGCAAACTTCATTTCCGCCGCGCATGCGCACGACGCACGGCCAGACGCGAAACTCCGGCGGCCCCACTGCGCCCCAGGGCCGCGGCGATGGAATGGGCGCGTGGCGATGCAAACGTATTGGACTGAAGTTGAGTATTCGTCTGGGGATAGATGTTTAGGATTAAAGTAATACGTAATAATTTTAGATGTTTGTGTACGTGGGGCAGAGCGATGAAATGTATAGATGTTTAGGATTAAAGTAATACGTAATCAATTTAGATGTTTGTGAACGGGGGCAGAGCGATGGAATGCTTAGATGTTTAGGAGTACAGTAATACGTAATCAATTGACATGTTTGTGCAGGAATGCAGAGCGATGGAATATATATATATATATATATATATATATATATATATATATATATATATATATATATATATATATATATGTTTAGCTTTACAGTAATATGTAATCAGTTTAGTTGTTTGTATCTGAGGCCCAGAGCTGTGGAATGGGCATATCATAATAAAAACGTATTGAACTGGTCATTTAGTCATCTAGGTATAGATATTTAGGATATGTAAACAATTTCGATGTTTTATTTAGAGCCTTGGTCTCTTAACTGCTTTCGACCGGTAGAGGAAGCTACAAGAACAGCGGGCTGGGTGCTTGTAATTGACGAAGATAATACTAGTGATGAATTTAGATATATACGAATTGAATAGAAGTTAGCGATTCGTCTGTATATAGTTGTTTAGGATTAAAGTATAAAGTAATCAAATTAGATGACAATATACAGCTGTACCTTGGAGATTGATCTTGTAACTTCTCTGTAAGGGCAGAGCAGGGTTCACGAACCGAATCGGCACATGTGTGGAACGGATATAACACAAGCGAATAATTCAGATATAATAGAATTGCACGGAATTCAGTTATTCTTCTGTATAAAGATATTTACGAATATTGTAATATGTAATCAAGTTAAGATGTTTGTTTATAGCGATGCCTTTTGCTTTTCCCTCTCGGCTACTCTCGAGAGGTAGAGCGTATTACACCAGAAATGTCAAGGTTGCGGGCAAAGTAACAAGCTTACTTGAGCTCGCGGGCAGTCGTCCAGAGAAATTGGTGAGAGATTTATAAGTCACAATCGTATGTGGTTGCAGAGCTCCAGTGTTCCCACAGCTCCTCACACACAAAACTGTACCGCTAACAAAATGGGCGCTTTTGATGAATTGCGATATAAAAATATTGAACGGAAGTCTGTTCTTGTTCTGTAATAGAAGATTAGGGTTACTGTAAAATAAAATAAAGTTAGATGTTTGAATCTATCCATATTTTTGTTGGTCTTTCAATTCCTCTCGTAGGACACAAATTATTAGCAAAAACCAAAAAAATGTCACTTGTATCGAACAGAGATAATAGGTCAATAAATTGAAATATAAACGTATTGAACGAAATTTTGTAATTCATTTGTGAATAGATATTTAGGATTACAGTAATATAGTAGTTGTTTGCGAAATAATTATCGTGAACCGTCGTATTACGCTACATGTTCGAAAATTACCAAACGAGGCCGTTAGTCCGAATTATAACTGAATGAGTATTAAAAAAATACGTTGCTAATACTGTAGAACCTTTTATTCACTGCACAAATATTCCAACGTTTCGTTTAAATTAGGCTATTTATCCTACAAAAGCGGACACATCGATATTGATACTATTTATTAGGAGGTCTTTTTACAACATTTACGTTCTAACAATACTTATTATGAAACTGATTATAGTTGTTTTGGCTTATGTCACGCAATACCCGGCGATCTAGCAGAAATTTGTCGACACGGATTGTACACTCTGACGTCTCGGGTATTCATGTGGATGGAGATGTACCTCCACCAGATTTATGTAGAGTGGAATCTCCGTGTCCGAGCACGTTATTTGCCCAAGGTGGAAGGAATCCGTCTACGGCGGTGTCGGGGACAGGAAGGAGTATTTTCCAAGATGGCTTTTAACGCCAGGTAAAGTGACACGGCTTGCGTTCAGAAAGGCGGGATTCTGCGTGAACCCTTCTTGCGCGAGAGTGGAGTCGGTTTTAAAACCACTTAATCTAATGTACGATCTTTTCACACAGTCCTTCCACAGTTCATTAATACCGAGTCTATCAAGGTAAATAGTGCGTCAAGCAAAACTACTTTCCTGTAATCCACAGCTCCACAGATCAGCTTGCCTCTCTGAGCGGTCATGCTTCAGAAGAGCGGAAAGTAGTTCGGGGCAGTACCGTCAATAAGTAATTTATTGTAACATATTTCCTACGTGCAAAATAAAACTAATATTTTCTCAATTACTACTAGAGCGTTTTATCTTCTCATGTCGCAGTTCCAAAGAGCGGATTTTACAACATTGGTCAGCAAGAAATATTCACTAACTTGTAATAAATTAATTTTATCGACAAACAATCTGTAGATATGATGTGATGTAACTGTCTACAATGTAATTAAACCTTGCACTATCTCATCTAGCAAAATGGGAACTCAAGAATATTTACGCAAATTATACAATATTCGATCTCTGGCTACACCGAATGTTTCTATCCATAATTTACATACTGTTTTTAGTATTTTTGTATGTTTAATAACATAGAGTGAACTTATGAAGTCTTGGCCTTCGCCCATATTTACACATGGGTTTACCCGTTTTACACTGTGTATGGCATTATTATTATATACTAAACACTGGGCAAATTAATTTCAAAAGTAAATTTTCTCCGATAAATATGGTTCAACTTCAAGCCAGTGAAATTTAAAAAAAAATTATACCGATAAAGTATACAACACGATTCAAGGATGTCACCTATTAACTTGTAAATGACAAAAAAATTCGTTAAAAGCGTCTTCTTAACAACACTCTTTAATTAAAACTTCACTACCACACATGTCATGAGAGCAGTGGGGAGATTAAGTTTGTTTGGTATTGCTGGGGAGATACCTGGGGTAGAAAACTCGCAACCTGACTTATAGGTGTGCACCGAATCTCAGCCTTCAGCGCACGAGAAACATTGCTAACTCATACATGCTATTTGCTTATGGGAGTAATTACCATAATAGTCGACGCCTCCAAAAAAATAATTAATTAATTACGTTTCTGCTAGCATATTTCACGTAGTTGAAGCGTAAACCCGTGAGAGGCAAGGCCTCCTTGCAGCCTCATCGTTCTGCGAGAGCCACTGAGGTATTCATGAAGCTCCAAGTTCACCGCGGAATCGCGGCCTCCTGGTAGTTATAACGTCGGTCCCCTCGGGAACGCTTGTCATCCGAGGGTCTCCCGACCCGTTCATTTCAATATGAATACACCGTCGGTCCATTTCCCCGTCACCCGTTCTGGATCTCCGCCTCAGCCAACCTCACTGACTCCACGCGCACCGCGGTACGGGGAAAGATCTGCGATACACGGCGAGGCGACACACAGCGAGGCTACACGCACATGAATCGAAATGTTAACACGCAACAATATTAACTTGATTTATATTTATTTCATTCCGCAAATGTACCCCCGTTGATTAAAAAGTTAGAAGTAACAAATATCTGTGGTGAATATTATTTGATGTAATTTAATATAGGTCTTTGACCGTTGTTGGGATAGAAATATTCATTGAATGTGTGGGTAACGGAACTATGGACAGATGTTATTAGTTTAGAGAGGTTAGGTTTGTCAATACTGGAGATACGCTCCATGTAAACTCTTTATGTAAATAAACAAAAGTACTGAATGTGTTTGCTGCGATTAGTATTTTTTCATATACGAGGTACTAATGTACTTCATATACGAGGTACATTCATATAGGGTAAAGTACATTTTCAGCACTGTCTTGGCATCAAATTTGCAGTACTGGATTGGCGCATTCCATACCCTATCACAGCCATCTCCAGAATTGCAGGCATTAGCGTTGCTCGGCCAATCCATTTTGATGTGATCAAAAAGTCGTCACGGTCTGGAATCCAACAGGATCCGGTTTATCAAACTTCTATTGCTCATTTGCTGCTGCATGCAATAATGAACCCAGTATCCTGATTAACTAGATAGAAACTAGATATAAAACATTCGAGCACATACTATTTTGTATAATTTGTAACTGTTACGTAACTTTATATTAATTACTTTGCAAAATTAATAAAAGCGGAAGATCGTCAGTTGAAAGAAGGAAAATGTCAATTCGATAATCATATAAATATGGCTATAATAATTATAAAAATGGAGCTTCCGATTAACAACTGCTTTTCCTTCCACGACCCTTACGCTCTTACATCGATTAGGCAATTCTGATTGTCCTAGTGTTGCTGTCTAAAGCGATTCCTCAAGGTCTCTGCCGAATATATTTATTTTTTTACTTTATGGCATATCGTTCTAAGAGAGATCATGCCACGGTCTGAACTAAGATAAAATACCTCAAATCAGAGACGCTCAATAGTCTTTGAATTGCAGCACAATCAACTACTAGGGTCATTAGTCTCGTGTTGTGCATGCTCGGGAGGTGGCAGTGGTATTACTCGGGCAACTTTTCTTGAACGACGGATTGACGATTTCGGGTGGAGTGGGGGTATTAGTTACAAAGTCGGCCACTAGAGTATTTTAAGTAATGCCAATGCGTGTGAAATGAAAGTCAAAACTGCATTTTGTGCTTAACTTTTTTGGGAGTTTTAGGTGACTCCCTTGAAGGACCTGGACCTGACCCAGTCATTTCTTTCGATATTGACAATAAATCTGAATAGGGGTCCTGCACTATGAAAGCAACTGGCTTTGACTAGCTTCTGTTTCGCGCCAACGAAGTTTTAATGCTTGGAAGGTTGTCATCAGTGCCCGCTGCGAGCTTTTGCCTTCAACTGTTTATTGCACAAGGGAGGGGGATCGAGGTCATCGTTCAAGAAAAGTTGCGCGAGTAATATCTCTTCGCTGGATGGCGAGATCCGACGCCGACCTGCAGTCGGCTAACGGGGTTTTCCCCTCAGGTATCTCCCACCAGCAAGCCACCACACCAGCCGGAACAGTCTCTGTAAGCTCCCGACCGGTCTCTTGACATGTGTGGTGCGTGTTATTGTGTGTGTGTGTGTGTGTGTGTGTGTAAAGTTAGAGGATATGACAAGGAATGGGAAGGAAATATCGCGCGAGCGGTCCTTCTCTCGTTTGTCAGAGAACTGCCCCGGCTTTGGCCTGATGTTGATAGCCGGCAGCAAGAATTTTCCACGAGGCAGCGACTGAATCGGACCTAGCTGACAAGCTAATGTCGAAAATCCCGCTACCTCCGACGGGACTCGAACCTAGTACCTCCCGGTCGGAGGGACTGCAGTGACATGAGTTGACGCCCTGAGCAACCTCTCCCGGCTCCGCGTCGGATCGCCGACCGCTCTCTCTCCAAAGGAGCAGCCAATGGAGCGGACTCGGCGCGGAGGCACCCAAATCCCCCCTCGACCTTTCGCTGCGAGGCCTCTTATTCCCGCCCCTAACGACGCGCCTTCAGCCTCCCGCCTAACGACGCCGCTTCTTCCGCCGCGCCCCGCCCCCTCCGCTCCCCACCCGCCTGCCCCGACTCGCCATCTGCGTTCCCGGCTTCGGGAGAACATCGCGCCGGTAGAGAGCTTACGCCGCCATCTACGATTGAAAGCTGTTTTAATAAGGAGAGCAAATTATTCGCCTGTTCCGTGTTTTGATAGGTTTATCGTTTGTCTCGTCATAATATATCAGGGGTTGAGATGGATCTAACAGGGTTTGTGATCAGGCCAGAGGGACATCTAAGAATGAAAGGTGTTTTAATGAGAGCAAATTATTCGCCCGTTCCGTGTTTTCACAGGTTTGTCGTTTGTCTCGTAATATATCAGGAGTTGAGATGAATCTAACAGGGTTTGTGATCAGGCTAGAGGGACATCTAAGAATGAAAGGTGTTTTAATAAGGAGAGCAATTATTCGCCCGTTCCGTATTTTAATAGGTTTATCGTTTGTCTCGTCACAATATATCAGGATTGGAGATGAATCCAACAGGGTTTGTGATCAGGTCAGAGGGAAAGCTTCATGATGAAGTTACGTATCCCAAAATAGTGTTGCTGCACACGAAAAAATGACATTCGAAACGTGAGTGATTAAACGCAATTGTGAGACATCTGAAATGTGATTTTGTTATCTCTGCGGTTTTTATTATTCCAAGGCAATAAATAAATACATTTTTTTAAACGATATTTTTATTGTGAATAATAGTAGTCGACTTTGAGCAAAATCATCACGCGCTCACTACGACAACTCTCCCCATATTATTGTTGCATTTGCGAACAATGTCCTTGGCAGGTCTTTTACTTTCACAATCTAGAAAACGAAACCTCTTATTTCGTCGCTGGTGAAAACGAACAACAGTGCTTTCATAGTAAAGTACTTTTTCTTTAAGTAGCACTACAATCAAAATGATAATGTTTTATAGGGCGAGACATTTCAGTAGAACAAAGCATCAATGTATCATAAAATTAGCTATAAATAATTCATTTACGGTTTTGCCATCAAAAGCAAAGATTTCCGTAGGTTTTTTTCATCACAGTCTGCGTATCTCCGGAACTTTGTACATATTTCCGAGACTCTGCCAGCATAGGTGACTCAAAACATCAATTGATGTCCCTGCAGTGCCTCTGACCGGGATGACTTGGTTTTCGAGTCCCGACAATGGTAGGATGTTTTACGCCAGCTACATTCTCCGCTGTCTGGAGGAGAATTCTAGCGGCCACCTGATCAGATCCGTATTTCTCGGTGGTATCCAATAAACACCAGACGAATACCGGAGCAGTACTTTAACAAACGAGTCACGAACAGCGCAATATTTTCCTTCCTCTTCCTTGTCCAATCCTCGCCCTTACTTCCGCACATTTGCTCTTACACTTACGTGAACTACACTATCACATATGTCGGGAGGCCAGTAGGGAGCTTAGAGCTTGTACCAGCTGGTCCTAGCAGGTGCCCTGCTAGTGGAAAATAGCTGGTTGGAAAACCCCAGCCAGCCGATAGGTAAGCGCCGTATTTCTCTCGCCAGCGTGGAAAGTTCACCGCCACCTCCCGTGATAAAACATGAACTACATTTACGGAATCAATGGCCTTAGCAGTTGGCGCGTCCGGAATCTACAATTCAAGACTGGAAGCGCAGGGTTTCACAATTTGTGCATCGATTCCGTTAAACGTAAGTTTTCATTTTTTGTCGATTTATCCTCAACAAGTAGATTTTTTCTTCAAAAATACTTAGAAATATTTATGGGTCTCCGATGCATTTAAACTCAAAGAACTGAACTTTACTGAAAAGCCAACAAACTGCAATGCAGTAACGAAGCATTTATCAGCAAAATGTCACAAGAGACATTCATTCATCTCTCTGTGTAATGTGTGTTTTACCAAACGTGTCTCTTTTCGTACACTGCAGTGGGTCGTTTAGACGCATAGGCAACATTTTTCACACGCAGTTCTTCATTAATTGGTTATTTACGTAGTACGATACAGAGTAAAATGAAGTTTCCCACTGCATTTTGTGCTCTGTCGCTTTCAGGCAGTCAGTCAAATCAAAACACGTTAACGTTATTTACCACACCACTGATTCGATACCAATAATAATAATAATAATTATGAGGTTGGGAAAAACAACTAAACGAATGATTCGAGTTTTGTCAGGAGCATAACAGCATTTACACATATTATAATACATCTCTTTCATCTGAATTGACATATTTGTTTGAAATTGATAATTGCGATTTCCTGCTTTTTTAATGTAGATTTGTTATTTTTGAAACTTAAAGTACATAATTCAGATATATTATTAAGTGTGCTTGTATTCCCGCAGCATGTTAAAATAATGTACACTAATTTATAAGTACTATTTCGTACATAACTTTTCCTCACATTTTTGTGTGCAACGCCTTTTGGTAAGGTTAAAAAAATTATGATAAACTTACAAAATCTCGACGCATGTAAAGCTAGACTTTGAATTGATGAAATGGCATTAGGATTAAAACGGCTTTGCAATTATAGCACTGCAAAAATAGGATGATATTTGTGACCTCGCAGATACATAAAGCAACCCTGGGCGATTTGGCATATATTTGTCAACCCCATCATTCATCATTTTGTTGAGATACGGGTGAATCTAATGTCTGTTTTAAACCAGGCAGTCTCCTAAAGTATCCCAACTAATTTCTCTGACAAAAAGCTGTACTCGAAATTTCGTGCTCTTAACATTCTAACGGGACATAACTTTCCATACGGTGTGAGACGAGTAGTTTTCAACAAAATAAAAAATGGAACGCAAACAGACTACCCGTCGCTATTTCGTCGAGTACTATAATTGTTGTTGGGGTGGGGAGGAAGACTTGTGCCAGCGATTAACTGGACATCGCCCTTTGTTAGCCGATAGGGATGTTTACAGCAGCCGTAAACAATACCGCGTATTCACATTTGTCGTCAGTTGCCTGTAGATGTCATCTATTAAACATGTGACGATATTTCATTCCTAGATAATCTTAATTTTGCAGCCAGCTGCTGCAGCAAAATCTAGTAATACGCTAGTACGTTCGAATACCGGGCAAGCTGTTGATAGAGGGCAATCGGCACAGTGCTTTGCCGGTTTTTAAAACTATGATCCTAAAACTGCAAATCTTCCCAAACAAAAGTCTATGATAAACCCGCCAAATCATCTCGATGTTTCGGTATCATTACTATGCATTTCTCTCTTGTATCTTCAAAGTTTTATTGCCTCGTCGTACAAGTAAATCAAAGGTACATGTATACTTAGATTTTTCAATTGAAATACTTCACAATTATAGTGTTGAATTTAATAGAAATAAAAGTCGGGGTGTTTTCCCTCTTTTTTTCGAACTAATGTTATATTATTACATAGACCGGATTCAGTACCACATGCACAGGGAGTCCCAAACAGTAGCCAGACACACTTGGTAGTCTTGGTAGTCTTAGGTTCGAGTTCTGCAAACTCTTTTTGACCTCATCTAAGGAAACTCGTCACCGAGTGGCTGATAATTCGAATACTTTGATTCTAAGATTTTTTTCGTCCAATTCCAGGTTAATGCGTGGTCAATTTCTTAAACAATAGGCCAGGGACCTGGCGCAACACATGTTTTCCGCATCTTATCACTCCATTGTGACGTGATTTGACCTACCTTCACACGCCTTGATGTTTATTATAAAAGCCTGCATACATTACGCATGTAAATGCTTCGAGAGTGAGAAGTCCTCGGTTAGAATCATGATTGTCATGAATTTTGACACGTGTAATAAAGCTAAGCAGCTACGAACGATTAATGTTCCTGGAAGCTCATTGCTCTGACCGGTCAGGCGTTGAGGATTTCACTTTCAATTAGAGACCTATAAAATAGCAAGTTCCATTCCTAAGACCAGGACGGGTCATACCCATGATTGCAGATTATTCCTGCAAGATTTAGAGAGCGGAACAGCGTGCTAAAACCATGGAATCTAGACACTATAAAGATAGACTATATCCTCTATAAAGTCTTTCATCTTAATAATAATTCGAAATGTATCAAATACCGAATTAACTATTCAATTAAACTCCGTTATAATTTAAATTACCTGCACTTTATCGCGAATTTGCTATCTCGAGACCACGCGAATGTGCAACGTACCGGGGCTCAATGGTATTTATCGAGGTGAACGAGACTTTTAAGGGAAGATCAGCATTTTGAAGCTGAATCCGTTTCTACACACATGGTTCTTAGCCCTGGGGGATGAGGTGAACTGATAATGATGATGAAGGATGAATAGGACAATCACAAACATACAAAGGCACATGCAAACACATCCATGCCCGAGGCGGGACTCAAACCCGCGATCCTTCGGTGTAAGATCACCATGGCACTACTGCCTTAGCGATCTCCGCTACTCGGCTCGGCAAATTACCTCTAGTATTATTAATGTATTTACATTGTTTATTGTTAACTCTCCGAAACAAATATAACGATATAATATTATAAAGATTCTATTTCTTTAATTTGATGCCTGGAAATTAAATAATGCTCATGAAATATAAAGAAATAATTCCAAAAAAACTCGTAGAGACAGAAGAAAGGTCTGGAATCCCGTTGTGTCATAATAATTCTCAAATATAAAAAAAAAGTAATCTATATTGATGTTCCCTGTTTCTTACCGCAGCGTACACAAACGTCCCACGTACATTTATTACGCGGCCTGCGAGGGACGCCGTGAAAATGAGTCGTAAAGCAGACACCCTGCGCCGTCGGTAGTACGTCGTAAAGGCAAGCGAGACTTTGAAGGGCGAAGAGGAGAGCGGGCGCGCAAGGGCACTCCACGTGGGCCCTTCGCCCGTGGAAACGACCCTTCAACGCACGCGTTCACGCGCCGCCGCCGCCGCCATTTCGCTCACACTAACTCCACCTGATTATTTAATACGTGTTCACTGCCTTTCATCGTTCGCCTAAATATCACTGCCCGGGCTCTGTTGCTGGCAATGGTTCGCCCGTGTTGTAATCCTCACAATAACGCGTCTGTTATTGGTCCTAACTGTTTCATAGAGGGTAGAAGCCGAGCTGAGGGGCTTGGATGAGAAGGGAGTACGGAGTGTTATCACACTACGTTGTTGAATTGTTTGACAAGCAATGCCGTGCTGTGCAATAGTTTTTATAGACAAAAATGACTTTAAGAAAAGTAATTAATAAATCAACTACAGCTTTCTTCAGTACTATGGAAAACAAGAAATAAAAAGAAGACAGTTTCTCGCAACTCCTGGCTTTTGATAGGTGATGAAGATAAAGACATTTCTTAGAAATAACCATAAAATGCATGAAAGATCGTCTACAACCGTCAATAGATTATTAAGAAGAAAGTAAGAGATATCAAACTGTACTAAAAATGACAATTCTTTTCTAAGAATCAGAAGAGGTGCTAAACGAGTTTTGATAAAAGGAGAATACCAGCGTCAGAGAATGTCTTCCGTATGATATACCACGCAAATAAAAAAATGGCAGTAACTTAAGACTGCATTATTTTGTGAAAAATTTAAAGGTAGGGTCTGTATAATTAATGTAGTATTTAAAATACAAACACTCTTAGCTCGCCCTGGTAACTGAGATCGCCAAGTTGAAAGCACAGTAATATGGATGAGCTTTGATTTCAAGTAATCTTTGTCTTTAATCTTAAAACTCATTGATTAGTTTTCAGACCTTGAGAAAATTAACTCAAACTTAAAGAATATATAATTCGGTTTATTTTTAGGAAAATGCAAAATTAATCCTTCTGGTATTGAAGTGACAAAGAGTATAACGTGTCCGTGATCACTGCATTGCTTTGACTGGAAAAATATCGAAGCATCATTTTTATAATGACCACACTACACATTTATATCATGTTTTATGATCATTCAGAGCTCGTAGAGCATTCAGATCGTAATTTATATAATCATGATTCGATAGGAATTGTATATACTAAAAAGTATTTAGTTATGTTTTATAACTAAACTAATATTTTTTAACTCTTATGTTGTGACCATGTGTAGCATAGTATTTTGTATTAAAATATAACCAGGAGGCATTATCATGACTTCGTATGGCTATACTACTAGATTTTTATATTAATGAATGTCTAGTCAAATATTAATATCTTATTATTATTCAATGATTTACTCAATCATATCATTCTATTTCTATTTTATCCCGAAATAGAACAAGGAACTACTCCGGACATTGAACACCTCACATTTTAGCTGCCAGCTCTGCAAGCATCAAAGCGAATCCCACTGCATTCCGACGAAATTTGAAAGTCTGCGCGACGCAAATTACACTTGAATAATATAGCCTACTGTCCCTACGACACCAATGTTCAGCCCCGCCCAGCACGAGACAACTTCTTCACTTGTAGTAATTCCATCAATCGGGTAAGGATAATAAACAATTGAAATAGACTTGCTTGTCTTTCAACTTAGTTTCGTTGTTGTCAAATTTACTTATGTATGTCAAATAAAGTAGTAGTAGTAAGAATCTTGCATTTACAAGAAACACTAAAAAGCGTCATACGTTCAGAAGCAAGAAAGGGAAAGCTGTATTTGCTCTACAGGTCAAAAGAAGTTGAACGAAAAACTGCTGAAGAAAGACGTTATAGATCTGTTGTTTCTTGTTATTTATTGATTCTCCTTTTACTATTTCACTCCCATTAGTTTAGACAACTAACAAAGAACTGTATGAAAATGTATTTCTAAATATTTATATGCGTAACGTTTCACTATTTTTTTGGTACTTTGTGCAAATTCATGTGTCAGTATTTATAATATACTTTAAATATTATGATTAATTACAAAATGCCTGATGATGGGAGCAAAATAAATTCTCAAAACGTTTCGTATAAAAATATTTGGAAAAAAAAATTTCAAATCACCGTCTTTCTTCACTTTTGTCTAAAATAGGATCTAATATTATAAATTCTTGATTTAGTGTATAAAGTTACAGTTAGAAATAATTCAGAATTGATAACATGAAATAACAGGGAAGGCACACTTTATAATTAGTTAGTACGAGTGTACAGATTGAAACAATTTGAAAAACAAATGCAAGGCAAAACACAATTATAGAGGTAAAACATCACTAAAATCACTAACACTTCCCCACTCTCCCTACTCCCGAAACAATATCTCGCCCATGGTCGGTCACATGATGTTTACATTTTCATCAACAATGCCAGTTTGCGTGGACTGACGTAACACACACCCTATTGACTCTGCGACTGCTGCCTCAATGGAAATGTAGAATATCTGGCAGTCAGACCGAAAGTCATTTCCCGTGCAAATATGAGCTGATGAATGATCATTTAGATAATTAAACGGGATACGTTGCCTTTACCTACTCTGGCACAATGACGAGGCGTACACACAGATGACTTACGTGGAATTCGATGCGAGAACTCTAGTGCAGAGCTGTTGCTCCACCAGTCGCCGGATACTTAAAATTTGAGTTTAATTAAATGTAGATTCAGGGAGTAAATTATCACTTCGTTCACACGCGACTGATACGTAAAGTTGGTTCTAAGTTAACGTTGCGCCCCGTCCCTCTCCACCCCGCCCCGCACATCTTCCCTGCTCCACACAGAGGGAGATAGCTCAGGGCATCAATTGATGTCACTGCAGTACCTCTGACCTGCAGGTCCTAGGGTTCGACGGTGGCAAGAGTTTCGACACTAGATTCAGGTCGAATTCAGTCACAGTCTCAAGGAGAATTCCAGCGGCCAGCTGCTGCGGTCGGTAGCTTACCGTGGTTTCTTCGATCAACCTCAGGCGAATGCCGCAGCATTACCCTAACGAATGGGCCACGGTCCGCGGGGCGATTTTCCTTCCTTTTTACTTGTCCTACCCTCTCCCATTACTTACACACACACACACACACACACACACACACACACACACACACTAACATGCACTCATGCCAGGAAACCGGTCATGAGCTTAGTGCTTGTCCCGGCGGGAGCGTGAGATACCTGCTTGGGAAAACCCCGCTAGCTTTAGTAGGTCCCGGTTTACGCCACCCAGTGAAGACCACAGCCAACTTCCGAGGAAAAAAACACACTTACACGAGGGAAAAAGCAATTATAAGACTATCGACCTTCGCTGGTAACGCGCCCGAAATCACTAACAATCAATCAATCAATCAATCAATCCTTGCCCCGATCCTCCACACTCCTCCCAGTGTTGCCCCACCACGCCGTGCTGCCCGCCGCTCCTCCGCCGCTCCCTGTGCGCTGCCAGCTGCAGAAGAAATATGGGTGAGCGGGCGGGCGAGCGCGAGCGGCGATTACGTAGCATGTACGCAGAGGCGGGGCGAGCAGGCGGGATTTGGGTGGGTGGGCGAAGTGAGTACTAGAGGCGAGTGGCAACAGCGAGGCGGGCGATCGACCAGGAGGCCAGCGGGCAGGCGGGTGGGTGGGGCGGGGCGGGCGGAGCGAAATGGCAAGGCCCCGCGGGAGCGGGGCTGCTGTGGCGGAGCAGCTAATCCTAGTATACGCCACCGGCAGCACATCGCCGGGCGCTGCGCCGAGGAGAGGCGAGGGCTGCAGCGCATGGTGAGAGGGGGAGGGGGCGAAAGCCGGCAGCAAAATAAGGATTTTTCCTGGCGGCGACGCGCCACGGGTGAGGCGGGCGGCGCAGGCGAGCGCGCGCATCTTGGGCAAAAAAGGATCGAAGCGGGTAGAAGGGATGCAAGGTCGGGGAGCGGAGCAGGACGTGAGAATTGTTGGGCGGGGAGCGGAAGGCGAGGTGCGGAGCAGGAGCGGAGCGGGGAGTGGGCAGGGAGAGGGGCGGGAGATGGGCGGGAACGGGGAGAGGTGCGGGAAGCAGGGCTGTGAGGAGAAAGGGAGCAGGGCGGGGAGCGGGGAGCGGGGCGGGGAGCGGGGCGGGGACGGGGCGGGGAGCGGGGCGGGGAGCAAGGCGGGACGGCACGGGAGCGGGGGTGGGAGCGTGGTGGGAGCGGGGCGGGAGCGGGGAGGAGGGCGGAGGAGAGGGGAAAGCGGGAGGGGCGGGCTGTGGGGCAAGGAGCTGGGTGGAGAGAGGGCAGCAAGAGGCAGGGGGGGAGCGAGACAGGGAAAGGGGCGGGGAGCGTGGCGGGGCAGGGAGCGGGGCAGGGAGCGGGCCGGGCAGCGGGCGTGGAGCGGGGTGTGGAGTGGGGCGGGGAGCGAGGCGGGAAGCGGGGCGTGGACCGGGGAGGGGAACTGGGTGGGGAGCGGGGTAGAGAGCGAAGGGCAAAACAGCCACGTCGGTAGCAACGGGAAGCTAAAGGGAGATGTGTGTGTGTTCGGGATCTGGGAGAGGGGTAGCCACTCCCAGCAGGATGAGGTTGTGAGGTTCGCGGCGGGGCGCGGCAGGAGGGGAAGGGTGGCGCTACGAAAGCGGGGTGAGACGCAGAATGGGGCGCGCATCTTCGCGCTGAGAAAGCCGGAACTGTGGCAATGGCGGCGCAATATTCGTGTGAGGCAACCCGTGAAGGCAATATATTGTGTGGTAGATGTAGGATTTTGATCTCGGAGAGAAGAATGACTGTTGGCGTTGGCAATCTTTCTTTTTGCCATGATAAACCACTTTTGATTAGAATTTTCAGAAACATCTCAGTAAAATTTGCCTATTTGAATCTGACGCTCGGAAATGTTCATCTTAAATGTTCACCCCCAAAATGTTATAATATATAAATCTATAATTTTCATTCTCCCTTCATACGCAACTCAAGCTACACATATTCATTTCAAAAAGTCATATTGCAGCTCTGGAAATGCAATATTCGTGAAAGGTAAAATAGAGAGAGGTTGATATAAAATTTCGAGAACTAAGAAGAATGACGTTTCGTAGGACGTTTCTTAGGACGTTTCGTAGAATCGATCCTTCATTTACTTATATATCTCCATTCTTTAGCATCCGTACTCATCTGTGAAGTTTGGAACCTCAAAACTTGTGAGTATTATTGAAAGGGATAATTGAATGTATTCATTGCTGGTATGTCATTACAATCAGTTACGTTTAGTTGCTTTCGAAAACATATCGAAATTTAATGCGCCGAATTAAAAAATTGTTTAACTGTATTCCTTTTTCATATTTGATATATGAATGTCCATTCACTTTCAAATTGGAAACAAATTCGGCACAGCCTCTGACCAGGAGGTCCCAGGCTTCGAGTCTCGATGGTGGCATGATTGTCGCCAATAGCTACAGAGCTAGATTGAATTTGGTCTACTGCCGGTTCAAAGCAAGCAGATTTTCTCCTCTCGCGAGTCTCTCATTTCACCTCATCTCTAACATCATCATAATCGCTGTCATCTACTAATAAGATCTGCACTCGTGGGCCTTCGTGACCTTCCTTCCAAAAGGGCCTCCAATATATAAACAAACTGATAAATGTATAAAATAAATACATAAATCAAAGTGATGTTTAAGGCAATAAGACAAGGGGTTGGGGAGAGTGGGCCAGCGCGAAGGGAGTTCGTCAAGTGGTTGAGAGCGAATAAGCAATCCGGCGACACCGCGTGAAGGTTGGTGGGTGAGGGGATGGGCAGAGGGAGGAGATGAACGTTGCTGGATGGGAGCGGTGGCGTTGGCTCAAAGGGGACGTCCACTGATTGACAGGCGAACTGGGGAAGCCGACGGGTGGACGCGGCCCAATGGAGGTCCAATCCAGGGCTGTTGAGGAAGACGAATCCCTGATCCCTAGGGCGGGGGTAACCGACGAATCTTCGTAGCGAGAAACTCCGCCGGCGACTCAATCATTTGGATGGTGAAGTGCCAGTTGTGCATGCATGTATGGAATCAGACCCGCAGCTATTAGCGTAACACTGATAGGCAAGCTGGGTGAGTTTCATTGACTTTTGGCTCATCTGATTACTCCATGGGATACCGTACTCTTATGATGTGTAGTGATCTGAGTATCTAGCGTAGCGAGTATTAAGAGGGTACCATCCCTTTGTGATTTGATTGTATTGAATTGGCATGTATATTAATTACTTAAAACTGACAAAATGCCAGTAATTTTATAAGCTTTCTTTGCACATTTTCAAACACAAGAAGACTTAACTATATCACTTCAAAACTAAAGAAGTTATATCCCTTCTTAATATAATTAAATTATCTACTACGAAAAAAAGATAAACCTATTACATGGACATAACTAGGGGACTGATTTTGATTACCTAAAACATCGCCAAAAACGGTCAATAAAACGCTCTTAAAATGTTTAAAAAAATGCCCTAAAAGTAAAGAAAAATGGCGTAAAAAATGTGATGAAAATCATGGACAACTCAAGCTGTTGGATACGTTTCTGGTGTATTTGAGGCTTCTATTTGTTCAAGTGAGCTCTACTTGCAAACTTTTGGTTTGGATTCTTCTTTACCTGGAAATGTCTGTCTTAAGTAATCCCAAAATGACGCTGAACCGACAATGGCGCTGACAGGCGTCACAAAAAGTTTTACTGAATCAATATAAGTGTTTTTTCTTACACGAACATTTAGTAATTGGCCGTACCAGTACTAATGAACTGAAGAAACATACTTGAGAGTCGTCAGACAGAGGTCAATAGGCAAATACCACGTATTGGAATTTCCTATTCACTGCATTTACAATTTTCCTTTCTAGAGCGTAAGCAAGTAAATGAAGACCAGTCAACACTTTAGAGCATTTTATGATCATTAGATATATTTTGTGGGTTGCCAGAAACAATATACAATTACTATTTATTTATAGACATTTCCTCCGTTGCGAAAGTAGGAGTCTACATAACAATTTTCTGGGAAAAATCTCACGATTCATTTACTTATGCACTGAGCAACTTAGCATGAAGTATCAATTTTAAGTTTTCTTATGTTTACCCAATCCTATATAATACAGATGCTAACAAACAGTTAATACGTATTTCGGAAAGACAACGCGCCATTAAGTAGCAATGGATCATATTCTCATAGGCGCGATCTGCAATGCTACGAGTATGTTTACGGCAATTCGTAGGCCAGCTAATACCAACGTATTGGCGCGATTGGTGTGCCTACTTAGATGATAGATGGACTCCGTTGGTTTGTTTATTAAAAAATTGCTAAATTTATATAGTCGATTATAATTATTATCGTCGTTGTCGTAGTCATATTCGTCTTCGTCGTCGTCATTCTCATCATCATTCTTATCATTATCGTCGTCATTCATGACATTATCGTCGTCAATATCGTCGTCTTTATCGTCGTCATCGTCGTCGTCGTGGCCATCGTTACTGTCATCAACATCATTATAGTTATTCTTAATATTGTAATTATTAGCATTATTGTCGTTATATTACCATAATCATCATTTGTGTTCTTGTTCTTCTTCTCCTCATTATTATTACTATTATTATTATTACTATTATTATTATTACTATTATTATTATTATTATTATTATTAAAATGAAATGTATCCTATATTACTTTCGTTCAGGCTCTTACGAGTTTCTTGAGAAGACGTGGGAGCTGCGAAGGCGCGAGGACGACGGCCTCGCCTCCGAGCGCCGAAGCGGCCGTCCCCGGGGCGCCAGCACAGGCGCGGGGGCCGAGCGGGGTCGGACGTGCGAGCTGCGCATCTGGCGGCTAACTCGCTCCCTCGCCGGCTGAGTGCGCCATCCTCTCCTCGCACTCCGCCCACGCCCCCGCCCTCGCGCCCTCCAGTCTCATCTACCGCTCCCGCCGCTCTAACCGCTGTCGCAACTGCCGCCGCCACTATCCCAGACGCTCACCTCGCCGGCGTCGCCCCAGCCCACTCCACCGCTTATACCGCAGCTTCCATCGCCATGACGTCCTGTCGCCCAACCTCTTGTCGATTCCCGCTACCCTCTCACCCCCGTTCAGAGCCTCCCCGTATAAGCCCCCGTTCACACCCCCTTTTACATTCCTCGTTCACGTCCCTCATTCACGTCCCTCGTTCACGTCCCTCGTTCACATCCCTCGATCACGTACCTCGTTCACGTCCCTCGTTCACGTCCCTCGTTCACGTGCCTCGTTCACGTCCCTCGTTCACGTGCCTCGTTCACGTCCCTCGTTCACGCTCCTCGTTCACGCTCCTCGTTCACGATCCTCGTTCACGCTCATCATTCACGCCTCCTTTCATGTCCCCGCTCTTGCCGTCAGCAAACGCAGCCGGCAGCGACTGAGCCGTCACCGTCGCAGTCTCGTTCGCTTCCTTCTCCACCCCGACCGTCCGCAGTTCGCAAAGCCACGACGGCCGCTTGCTGTTTTCTTTTCAAATATTTATTCTTCCTGCTCAACATTACTGTTTTTCAAATATAACTTTTTATAACATTTAGGGACGATCCTTCAGTCTCCAGGCCAGTAACCTTCATCCATTAGATGATAAGAATTAAATAAACTTTCGGAGTCATGCTTTTTATCCTTAAGTACTACAAATATTATATCATTTATATAGTTTTTTTGCTGACTTTATTTAATGTTCATGGTACACCGCAGATACATGTCGCTGTTTATGGCCCCCGTTCACGCCGCACATCACTCTTGCCGTCGTCTCAGGCGTCACCGTCGCCGCCTCTTCAGCCCCCGCCCCCGCCCCCGCCGCCGCCGCCTGCAACTCCCAAAGCCGCGGCGGCCGCTCCCTAACTCGATTGCACGGCCGCACGATCACACCGGCTGCTTCGTCAATGGGTTGCGGGCGGCGAGGGAACGGGAGGGCGGGAAAGGTGACGCGCATGCCGGGGGAAATGGAGTCTCCAGAGGCAGCAGTATGCCAAGGCTCACACTATGACGAGGCTCGGTTTAACGATGGGGGATATTGAGTGAGGCGGTAAAGGACCCGATAGGCGTTGGGCGACAAGGTCTAGAGGCAAAAGGCTAAACTGGCCCAAATACGAGGCAGGGCGAGTCCGAATTCGGCTGGAATCAGTTACAAATCTGCCATCAGGTACCTAAGATGACAGCGATAATGATGAGGGGAAAGATTATGGAGAATATTTGAGATGAGAGGCTGGGAAAACGGGAGAACACCGAAAAAATCAGCGGGGAGCTTGCTTTATCCACCACAAACCCTTACAAGAATTGGCTGGGGTTCAAACCCAGAACCGGCAGTGGAAGAACAGTGCGCCAGCCATTACGCTAAGAGCCCCCATCCCAGTTTAGAATAAATTCGATGACAGGGACGCGAATGTGCGATATAAGCCAAAAAAGTGAAAGATCTGAAGAAAAGGAAACGGAAGCAGGGGTGGCATGTCTCGAAACAGGCCCAGTTAAAGGGAGACGGTTGTGCGATGTATTAGTTAACGGAAGAGAAAAAAGGGGCTCACTGAACGGGAAACGCGCGGGAGATGGATAAAGCAGCGAAGCCACCAAGTGGTGCGAACGGTCGGGTGGGTGGGAAGAGGGGTGGGGCGAGAGCGAGGCCTGGGTGATGGCTAAAGAGGCGACATGTCATTATTGGACTGAAGGAGAATTGGCTTCCGAGGGTGACGGGGGCAGGTCTGACGTGAAGCTATTAGAGAAGGGGCGCGCTGGCTGGAGACGCGGGGCTGATGGAGCGAAGGAACGGGGTGCGCTTGGGACGGACGACACGCGCGTAAGACGACGAAAAATGAGGCGAGAGAAGGGAAGAGAAAGATCTATAGTAGGAAAAGATGAGGAGCGGTGATGGTGCGAGATGACGAAAAGTGCTAGGTGGAGAAACTAGGGGAAGACTCACGAGGAAATGTGAAGGGATGATTGATAAAAAGAATGGCAAGGAGACAGAACGCGTGGAAGGGAAAGATGACAGGTAGAAGTGACCGGGAGTGACAAAAACATCGTAGAGAGAGTACGTAAGTGGCGAAGAAAGGTGAAAGAAAAAGGTAAAAGTAAGACGATGTGGTTGAAAGTGATGAACGGAGACGAGACCCAAGAAAATGAGAGAACAAGAAAAAGGGTGAGACAATCTGAAGGCATGGGATGCTGTGAGGTAAATTCATGGAAGATAGTGCAAGGAGCAGTGAGATCATTGTAAAATCGTCAGAAGACTTCAGTTGAAAAGGGAGGCAGTGAAGGAAGATGTGACAGATACACTTTGTCTTTAATGTGCTCAATGTGCTTTGGGAGTACAGGTAAAGGGAGATGTAAAGGGAAAGAGCAAGACTGGGGAATCTGTGCGACGAAACGATAGAAAAAATGAAGGTAGATGGGTAGAAGCTTGAGCAGCAGAAGGGACATTAATGTCACAGAAGACAAGCTTTTAGCTTAGATGTTGTAAAAAACTGACAGCAGGAGCGTAAAGACGCGAGTCGACAAAAGCGACATAATGGAGAGGGCAATCGAGGGCGGCGACAGGGTGAGATGGGCGACGGTTTACTTAGCAAAAGCTATGCTATGTAAAAGCAAAGCAGAAGTTATGTTAAAGTTAACTAGATGTAATGTTAATCTCGAGTCCCCGGATTAGATTAGGGAAGTAGGATATTTGTATAGTCGTGATTCTGACACGTTAAGAAAACAACCTTAGAGCGAGGCTTTTGAGGTGTCGAGGCGGCAAATTGATGGAAATGACCAGCTGGTTATTGACTTCAGGTACAAGAAAGAACATACTCGTGCTTCAAACTGTAAAAAAATAGTTAAAGTCTGTAAAAGTCTTTACTGTAGCTGGAGAGGCATCTAAATATCTGGAAAGATCAAATTTTAACATCAATTTACTAGCTATAATTGGAATGTTAATTGGTTCCTTGTTATTTCAAAGGATTGTAATGTCTACATCAACATTGATCTCGCAACACCCATCAAATTATTTCTACATCCCAGATACGAACAATGGCTCACGTATAGAAAACACGACAATGTTTTCGATGCGCTGAGGCTGTAAATGCGAGGGTGGCTGTAGGAGAGTCAAGAAAAGCGTTGTCGGGCTGGGGCCACGACCCGGGTCAACTCGATTGGCTCGGCAACGGGGCGACCACGAGGGCGATGGCTGTTAGAGCGCGACGTGCTAACAGCACTCCCGCACCTGCCACGGCGGCCCGCGCCCACGCCCTCCGACCCCGGTTTCGATCCCCTGCCTCCACCCGGTCCCTGGTACCCTCCCCCGCACCGCCTACGGCCACTCTTCTCTCCAGACTCCGCCTCGGCCGGCCACACGTCCCCGCCCCATGGTCACATACATGACTTTTCCCCGTTTTCGCCTCACCCCTGCATTGCCCTGTCTCGCCACCGCCTCGCCTCACCCCCGCCTCGCCTCGCTCCCGCCTCGCCAGACTCCGCCTCGTCCCCAGCTACGAATCCGCCTCACCCCCCGACTCGCCCGACTCGTCCTCGACTCGCCTCGACTCGCCTCGACTCGCCTCGACTGCGTCTCGACTCGTCTGACTCGCCCCGATTCGTCTTGACTCGCCCCATCTCGCCCCGAATCCCCCAACTCGCTCCACCACACTACCGACTCGCTCCGAACTCGTCGCCCGAGTCCCACAGCCTCACCTCCGCCTCGTCCTCGCCTCGCTCTCAACCCGTCTCGCCCTCACCCCGCCTCACCTTCACCCCCGCCACGCTCTCGCTCCCGCCTCGCCCTCGCTTCCGTCTCGTCCGCGCTTCCGCCCATGCACACAGCGTTTCCCAAGCGTCGGACCACCCCAGTCCCTCCCCATTCCTAATTCCCACCCCGCCTCGCTTTGTTTCTTACCACTTTCCGGCTTTAATTCCCGCTCCCGAGGCCACCTGGTGTTCCGGGTCATACTCCCCCACTCATGCTGACATGCCTCTTTCCCTGAACCTGCATCCAGCCGTCGCCTACCCCCGACCTTGGCCCATCACCTGGCGCTAACCATAGCCTCGCCCGTCTCCAACCCAGAGCTGGCATCTAGCACTGACCCGGCACCCTTCCCTTCCTTTCCCTTCCCAGTTTCAAGCACGCCCTGCTCCAGTTCCTGGCTCACTCTGCCTTCTTTCTTAGTCTAAGATCGCGTTCTCCGCCTCTGTCTCACACCCTGGCTTCGATCTCCTAGCATCTCCGCCCTTTCTGCTTCTCTTGTCTGCTTCCCCCCCTCCACGCCAGGTTAAATGCTTTTCTGGCGCGCCAACTTACGATTAGTTTCAAACCCAAGTTTGAACTCAAGATCATTTACTTTGGCTACTTGTCTTGTCTTTCTGTACAGCTACTAATCGAAATGCTTACAATATTGTTATTTACGTTTGTATCAAATTGTTCATAATAACTAATGTCCCTAAAATCATGTGCTGTCCGATTATCGCAGAGGCCGGGGTTAATCCGCCCAAATTTGCTTTTCAAAAAACATTGGTTTGAATATATTGTGATTCCCAACGAGTAAACTACTTTTGTCATTACTCCTGAAAGTGCAGTGGGTAAAATAGTATAGAATGCCTATTACGATAATTAGGAATATAACTTATAAGTGTATTTCTTGTGGCATAGTTTTTCAAATACAATTACTAACTAGTGCTACACAATATTCAAAGTTCAAAAATATTATAGGAGAGCATAACCGAGTCCATAAAAAATGTCGTTCAAAATGTTGAAGTCGTTTTTAAGAAAATGTCGTTTCAGGTTTACTGTAAATAAGAAATTTGAAGCTTAATTACACGTTATTTGAACCATTTCCACTCTCAAATGCAATAATATATACAAATATACACAAATTGTTGGATATGTGCATATTAAGATATTTCAAGAAAAAAACATTTGCATAATTTCTGAAAAATGAAAATGAATACAGCAAAATTGCGTCTTTTACCATTGATTTAGCCCTATTCGCACCAAAAGTTTGAAGAAAATATTTGAACTCATTTCTAAGATCAATATCAAATGGCGTTTGACCGTGAAGAATGGCATTTGCAGAATGTAGAATTTTAAGCTCATTTTCACAGAAAATTTTGAGTTTTTAACAACTTTATAAGACACAATTTGAAGCACTTACTTTATCATTTTCAATAACGTATACGAATCGTCGTTAATGTAAATTTTAACGACGTGAGAGAGTAGACTCTTATTGACTACTGCCTCAAACTAATAGTACATTCACATATCAATTAAATATTCTGTCGTGGCATTGCGAGCTGGGTGGAGGCGGTAACTACAATATTTGTTCATTTCTTGTGAGTTTCGTGTAAACAGATGTACACCTTAGGTTCAAAATAGACGTCAGATTTGCTATTCTGTGACCTAATAGGTGGGACAATAATGTGACCATATTTCTTAGAAATGAACGACACAATATTTTCATTAAAAATTATTCAGTTCCATATTAATTACAAAAGGTGAAACACACAGTTTGCCTTTTTCTCCAACGCACTGTGTAATGAGCTATGTGCCACAAAGTATTCACATGTGCAATAATTATAGAGCCCCTACGTGTGCAGAACGCAGTACATCGCTAGAATGAACCCTAGTTTTCCGTTGTTGACCTACAAAGTTGACATCATTTGAGGAACAATCTCTCTTAATGAGGACAGAAATGCGCTTGGGATGCCTTTGTAATGCGATGACAAAATCCCATGCGAAGTTAAGTGACCAACTACAAATATCCAAGAACCAGAATACACGACTGAGACAAAACCATTCATATTATTATTAAACTTAGGAATTTCACATCATAGTAATTAAAATCGAACGTTTGTGAAATTCAAATGTGTTTTGTGTCTGAAAGCTTATTTAGAATAGTAAATTTAAAATAAAAAGTGTAAAAAATTACAACAAATGAATCTAACATTTCAGTTTAAAACCTTTCTTCGGATTCTCTGTCTAATCGTCATCTTTAAGACTGTGTAACCCATTGCCTAATATATATGTTGTTTGCTATTTATTAAAAAAAATAAAGGTGATCGATTAAGCATACCTATCATTAAAATGGGATCAATGCTGGAAGAGAGGTAAGAATATTTGAGTTAAACAATCTCAACACCACTTTCCAACCACTTCGATTTTGATTCGTTTTGCTCGTCGTCGAAATCTCGGGCGTTGTGTCCTCTTTCCAAATCACTAATACGCATTAAATCATTTAACCAAGTATTTTTAATAAAAAAAGCTTTGGAATGATCGGTTTTTTGCGATAAATTTGTAGTTACAAATATTTAAAAAATAGAATTGTAACCCATCTGAGTAAGGAGCATAAATAAAATTTACTTTAATAAAACTAGAATTTGAGAATTCATTTCGATTCTGATAGGAAAACTGCCCTGAAATTTAGGCGCTTACTCACTCAGCGCTTGTCTTCGAAGATTTTAGAGATTCGATAACTCCTCAAATCGAGCTATCGCATCCGTCTCGTTCGCTAAACAATCTCGCGCCCTATCCACGGTCGATTCGCTTCAATTGGGTCGGGTGCGGACTCGATCCCTATGCGTTCGCCTCGCCGTCCGAAATCTCAACCGCCTGGCGCCGGGTCCTCGTTCCAGGCTGCTGCCCCGCGTTGCGTTCCACAGCCTCCGCCTCCGCCTCCGCCTCCGCCTCCGCCGCCCTCGTGTGCCCCGAGGGGCGCCTCGCGACCAATCCGCTTCCGACCACGCCTGCGACCGTCCCC
>BOPP01000006.1:12008986-12038320 GCA_017312745.1 Gryllus bimaculatus
CGCAGGCGGAGAGTGGCGGCGGCTGAGAGACCCTCAGGGGGGATGCAGGGGCGAGGGCGGATTTGGGTGCAATGGGGCTGAGGGGCATATTCAGGGTCTAGTTTCGCTTTTGGATAAGTTATTTGTTTATAAATGGAAAATATGGTAGTCACTGGAAAATTAACTATTGAAAATTTTTCATAATATACATTTTGGTTTGGTTGAAATCTTACTGAACTCGGTGAAAATTAGAAGAATTCAAAATCATTTGATCATAAAACATTTATTAAGAAAATAACAAAAAAAACTAAACTACTGATAACGTGTAAATTTCTTACTCTTCAAAGAAATACTAGGCTAACACTGAACAAAACAATTAACTACTTGCATGGATGCACTTACAACTTCTACATTAAGTCAAATTGTTCGTCAATTCCTTTATTGTCACGGTAATGCCAGCACACAGCCACTTATCGATATTCATTCCTTGGATCCTCTTTGTTTCACTAATATTCGATAATACTGTTTATCTCTGTCAGTCTTATTTACAAACTTACAGACTTCTCGACTACACAAATGTTCACTCTTATTGAATATAATCATTTACGAACTCATGTTTTTCTTCTCGAAGACGTTCGGACAAATTCTGCTTGTTGATTTTTTTTCGTTGGATTAGTTTCTGAACATGTTCGTAAGTTCTTTCAGTTACCCTTGAGAAAAATTATTTAAAGGGTGATCTCGGCAATTTCTGAAGATTTAAATATGCCTCTGGGTGTTATAAGAACTCGAATTGATCGTAGGTAAAGAGAAATGAGGCAATCAACGCACTAGATTTGAAAATATCTCGGAAAATAATCCGGAATCAACATTCAAAGTCCCGTCACTTCATGAAGATAGTCTGGTGCAGTATCGCAAAAACCAAGATTTCTAGACCATTTTTCTGTTTCCAATATCCACTAATCTACTGTTGCACTATCACAATCCCCACTCTTTCTCAATGGATCATTCCAGCGATACTGTGACCCCCGCGGTTCATATTCAGGAGATCTTTTTGTTGTCGATGAAACCGTATTTTTTAAAAGAAATCGAACCTGTATGGCTTTGCAAACTTCACCTGCTAAAAGTAAGTTCCGCAAATTACCGGTAGGTGTCCTCACCGAGCGCCACTTAGTGCGCGGGAAGTGCATCATGTGTCCCAGGAGCACGGAGTACCTCCCTGCATCATTCATCTGCTCTGCTGCCGGATTGGCTTATAATTTAATGAGCTCGCGACCGCCCGCCGGGGCCGCGGTTGAGGGGCCAACGACGAGGAGGGGAGGGCAGAGGGGGAGAGAAATGGGGGGGTAGACGGAGGGGGGGGCCCGCCGGGGAGGTAACGGAGTCTTGGGAGCCAATTAGCTGAGACGCACTGCCGTCAGGTGCCGTCAGGTGCCATCGGGTGCCATCGGGTGCCATAGCTCCAGGGCTGCGCGCAGCAGCGCCGCCAAGCGGTGAGTAATTGCGGTGAGCCCGAAATCTCCTAAACCTGGAATCGGAGGACGCTGCCATCCTTGTTAGGTGATAATGATAGGACTTGGCACGAAGATGACCTTACAGTTCCCTTAACTAAGGACCGCGTCTTCTCATGTCTTTGCTGAAGTAGCACATAAACATTGAAAATTTACACAATGGCAATTTATGGCAATATTTGTTTTGAATTCACAACCATAAAATTTATAACCTGTTTTTGTAGAAAGTCAAGTAAACGATGTAAAATAACAACTATAACATTTTCATAAACATTGTGCTTACACATTCAGTTTAATTAGTGTTTTGGCATTTCCAAGACGTGTTTGCCTTTCAATCTCAAGAATTGTATGTATTCGCTACTGTGAAGAAGGTTGATTCAAAGTTCATTTGAATGTTCACATACTTTCTTCAGATGCTATTGGCTTATTTTTATGATGTCTTCCGCAATATATGAATGTTTAGGTCTTCAATGTGTTGGTTGTTAGTAACGAATTACGGTGATCATTGATAATACAACAATTCTATCTAAACACACTGCCATATGAGTGTCGATCAAGTTGAAAAGAAAATATCGTGGTACTAATATCAAACTATTAAATGAAAAAATTGTTATCGTAATATTTCTGACATATAATAAATTGATTGTGCAACTAACACACATATTTTGCTACTCTATGTCTCAGAGCAAATAAATACTGAAGTAAAGAAGTACTTCCCTACAAATACAAAGGTATCAATACTTCTCTTGTGATATTGGTATCTAAACGAAGCATAGAATCTATTTAAGTTTTGCTTACTGCTTGTGGCTTTTTGCCATCTTCTTGTTTTTACCCTCATTTACTCGTATTCAAATTATATAATTGCTAAAATTCAGTTCAAAATATTTCCTTTTAAATTGTGACTATAAACATTACTGTGCCCTGTTACAAATAAATCGCAAACAAGTCAATTATTATCTTAAGTAATGATAAAATAGAGGGTTGTTTGAAATTAAGTTTCTGTCAATCATTTTTCAATTCTACAATCTTCCATTAATAATAGAACATGGCCTCCAGGCTATTTTGGGAGGAGCCCAAGAACTATCACTCCAAATATACACCGTCAAAATCATTCGAAGTGACAATCTTATTTAATAAATAATAAACTAAGTAGCAATCGCTTACCTGTAGCAACCCCAGGAATAGATTTCCTTTGCAGAAATCGTGAGCTTACCTGAAAAGACAATAAAACCGTATGTAATGCTTTTATTAATTCAAACCGGTGAACAAACATTACAACAGAAACATAAAATACTAAAAGATTAATCGTCTTAAACAGTTAACTACCGCAATGACAATAAGGAATTTTATACAAAATTACACATTGAAAGAAAGATTTGATATGATAATGACTTTTAAAAAAATGAATTTATTTAGTTTGTAACTTAAACGCCCAAAGTGAATTACTTCGGCTCATTTTAGTGATAACTTTTCTCCTCCTTGTTTGTGCTGTCCCGTTACGCAATTCCCAGAAATTCAAATTATTCGCCACCAAGGACTCTCAGAAAGCTTGTTCTTGTTCCTAGCAAGCCATGTAAATATTTTATATGGGCCGGAAGGCAAGAATTTGCAGCAACTTACCACCCACGGTGCGCGAACTTCGCGTAAATATTTCCTTAAAAATTGCATCCGCGGCGACTAATCCCCGCTTACGCCTTGTAACTTCCACATCCCTAGTTTCAAAATTTCAACAAACAAGCTCTAAAATTCCCAACAAACTGTGTCCATGTTTTATTCAGAGCTCTTCCTAAAAGTAACTTACGGCCTTGGGCCTGGAGTCGCAAATTGTTGGATGTGACTGCAAGGAATGCGATCGGAACCCTAGAGAACGCAAAGATATGAACAGGGTCTTCCTCGCCTGTAGCGTGAGTTATAACTTCCGTAAATATGGTGCATGCGACGAGCTAGAATATACTAGATAGAGTAGCTGTCCCTATAGTTTCAGCGCTCTTGGTGGAGGCTTGCCGAACTAGTGGACGCCATATTTTTTGAATTTAAAACATACGAGTGGCGCTGTAATCATCCGTAACCAGCGTCAAACGTAATGGTATACTGCAATTTTTGCAAGTCTGACCCTGGCAGGTATCAGCTGTTGACAGTTTCATCCAATCGGAAGCTTGAACGTCCCAATTCAAACGTCATTATTGTGACGTTTAAGCTCCCCATTGGATGAAACCGTGAACAGCTGAGACCTGCCAGGGGCAGAGTTGAACAAAAAGCAGTATAGAATACTTTGTTTCCCAGAGGGCGCTGATTTGACTGCAGAAAACATGGCTTCAATTTGCTTCAAAGATGGAGGCGCTTCAGCCACTCTATGTACTCTCTTCTAGCTCGTTGGGTGCATGTTATTTTCTGGGTGGTATCTCTCCTCCACATAAACATATGGAATCCGGCGCCGCTCTACGCGTCGGCTAGCAGGTTGCCCCCTCCCCATGGTATTTCCCTCTGGCCAGGAGGTAGGCACCACTCCGTAATTTAATTTAATTTCCAATTAAAACTTTAAATATTTCTTTAGATAAATTATTGTTGACGAATATTTTATAATAAATATAAAGTTGGAACTGTGTCAAAAATATGGCAATTACCATTTCATAAAGGTTTCTGCGGAGTGAGTATATAGTATATGTAAACACTGTCTCCCAAACCAATTAGAAATGGAATATTTTTTGGAGAAAGAAAAACTGAGATTTACAAATTTTCAGCTCAATCAATGTATTGATATTTTCTTATTGAGATAAGCCTCAATTTTTTTATTTATATATTTATTCTTCTTATTCAAAGATTCTTAACCCGTTGAAATTATACTGGTATACTTATTAGCTGTATCCCTCAGTACGACAAGGTTGTTACACCTTGAAGGGTGGTGCATGATAGGAAAGGATGATGAGTGGGAAATCACAAACACGGCCATGTCTACGCAGAACTCGAACCTGCAACCGTCTGCGCCACGGAATCGACTTATTATTATTACTATTACTATTATTATTACTATTACTATTATTATTATTATTATTATTATTATTATTATTATTATTATTATTATTATTATTATGAATGCTCAGATATATGTTTCTATTGCAGCACAATTAGTATTTTAATGTTAATATAGCAAATTTAAAATATTAATTTCTTTTACATTTTTTAGGCAGGGTTTACTGTAATCTCGATGAGAAGCGGAGAGCGCAGAAGGAAGCCCTTGCTAGGCGGGCGCGCACGCGATGCGATGGGGCGAACCGAGTTGCGGCGTAGGCGAGGGCGAAGAAGTTTTGCGCGCGAGGTGAGGCGAGAGCGTCCTCCGCTGCACGCAACGCGGTAGTTCCAAGGAAGCAACCCGCTCGCTCGCTCGCTCGCTCGCTCGCTCGAGGTGCTGCAGTAGTTGGAATCCATTACATTGAGTTCACCCGGATGAGGACCAATTAGAAGAGGCCCTCTCCACAATTTGCGCGCGGCGCGGCGCGGTGCGGCGCCGCCGACGCCGCTGCTGCGATATAGCGTGCCGAGTAGGAAGGGTTGTGCGCTTGCAATCGCTTACTTTTGCCTCACGGTGAGCGAAATTGTGGAAAAGACGGACAAAAGTCAGGAAAGTGGATTGCTTCACAATATATTATCATAAAATTTTTATAAATTTTGTGTCGGGTTACTGTGATGTCTGGTTTCTGGTATGCTATCCATACCAGCCCTGAGGAAGACCACGACAAGATGGTCGACACGTCGTCAACACAGCCTTCGACGCGGTGTCACCCGGTCAGCCAAGATCATGCACATGACTCTGGCCGAAGAAGCCTACGACTTCATATTTCCATTTGTTTTATAAATATCGTGTTCAAAAATAGCATTTCTCCAGTGTTCAATGTATCCGGAAACCGCTCAACCCTGTAATGAACTAGGCTGAATGTGTATACTTGCCCTTTCTAAAAATGTATGTTTCTTCGCGCCACTTTGTACATTAGCTCAATTCTGAAAATGAATTGCATCACAATGTTTTCCCATAAAGCATTTAAATCAAGACTAAAGTTTGGATTGAGTGACATTCTGACGTTGTACCAGCACGCTTTCTTTCTAGTTTTTATCACTCTAGAGAAAATGCAAACATAATTTTAATTCTAGCGGTATTTGTTACAGTGACATTTGCAAGACATTTGCTATCGAGTGTCGCTCGTAAAACGGACAGCTAGTGTAAATAACTTGAGTGACAGCTATTGTCAGAGACGACTAAATTAATTCAATTTTGGCGCCATGCTTCGAGCATATTCAATTTCGCTACTTTTTAAAAGTATTTAAAAAGAAAAGACAATACTCTCTCTTTTTTCACTTACCATTTATTTCGTATTTTTAAGTTTGTCATAACATTGAGGATACGGTAAAAAATTTTTGGGACAGCCTATCATGAAGCTTAACTTAGGTTAGAGGCAATTCCTCAAAACATGATATGTATTACCATAGGTAATACCACGAATTGTTTTAGAAATTGTCGATTAATCCCCAACTCGGGAAGCGAGGAGGGGATTTATCTGAGAATTTCCAAAGCACGAGTGGTATTTAATAGGATTATTCAACGAGTGAAATTATGTCCAACAGAGTTTCCAAATGCGTCAAATATTGAAAATATTTTAAAGTCAAAGAGATTTGACATATGTGGTTTATTGGTTACATGTTTAGTGGTTTATTTTGTACATATGTGGTTTATTGGTTACATATCTATCGATCGAGTCTCGCCACGTAAAATAAGGCATTAATTCAATTCAATTCAATGTATCCTGCCTCCAAACATAAATGAGCTGCAGTTTATGATTCGCCAGATAGAAGAAGTGGTAAGAAAAATATGTTTGAAAACGATAAAGTTTTTGAGATTTACCGCCCTGATTGGGGCATTTTGTACTGTAACGTATTAGCCAGCGTGCCTCATGGCATCTATTTGGGGACGCTTGGGAGAGGATTAGCCTCGCCACAGGAAGAAGGGGTTTTCCGTAAAGGGAAGAACGCGGAAACGGGAGACACAAGGCTTTGGGAGTCATCCGGCCTATTCACTGTTACAACAAGCGAGGGGGTGGCGTGACGTAGTAGGTCACGTGAGCCTCGCCTATATAACAGAGTGTACAGAACCAGTGGGTGGGTTCTGGAGACAGTGGGAGAACCTCGTGCGTGTGCACAAAACTTGGCGCCACGACGGTGCATATGCGAGCCAGGCTCGCGAGGCTGGAGTCATTAGTTGACGAAGCCTGCGGACTTTATGTCCTTGGGTGACTGCGGTCACGGGGGAGCGATGCTGTGTGCGGGCTCCGAGGTGAAGAGTGGTTGAGTGCCACGATTCACGCCGATTCTCAATCGGATAAGATCGCTCCTGCGATCGAGGCAAACCAGCCGTTGGTGCGCCAGAACGGACTTTGTGTCCCAGCGTGACATCCGGTCACGGAAGCTAGGCTTTGTGCGCGCTTCAAAAGTAGGAGTGGCGAATGCCACAATCAAAACCATCTTCAATCGGGTTTGGATCGCTCCCGCGATCAGGGGATAGTAGGTCTATCAGAGCTAGGGTGTAAGTAGATTATTAAGTGTATATATTTGTTTTGTTTTCTTGTTAACAAACTATAAGGCGATTAAAATAATTGTGAAATTAGAACATTGTTTCAATAAGTGAAGGAGTATTGGATTGGTGATGAACAAGGAGGGAAGCGGTGGGAGGGAAGAGATCGCATTGAAGTTTCGCACGAGATGGATATGGAGTCCCGCGGAGAGAGAATATTTTAATGATAGTTTGAAAAGCGAGCAAAAGGTATGTTAACACAGTAAATGTAATACAAAATCAGTCGAAATATTTCAATATTAAAAGAAGGAAATTCGAGTGAGACGATCGCTCTGGTAGATTTCGCAAAAGCAGACTACCATTTTTTTAAAAATCTGTTGCGTCGTCATAGGCGTAATGCGTCTTTAAATCCTTGTTGAGCGTTTGCATGGAGTTATCTACTTTTACTATCTTTGTCAAGTCTCGTCACGTCGCTGTCAGTCAGTGCCTTTTAATTCCTTCGGCCAGGGACTCGACGCCGTTAGATCCGGGGGTTCCTAGCCGCTCACACAACCAAGAACTCTCGAGTCCCGAATTCTCTTAACCTCCGTGACTTCACGGAGCGAAGTAAACAAGTTCGGTTAGTGACGCCGGCAACCATGTACGCAATGGTGATAATCGCCGTCATAACGAAATAGCACAGGGCTTGCAAATCAACGGGAGTAGGAGTATACATAATAAATCAGAAAATTAGTACCTTATTTTATTTGTCAATTTGTATATATTTTAACCATTTCTATGTTATTGTTGCTTCTGGCATTATAAATTCAAATTCGCAGTTAACAGAAACATTCTCAAGTGATAATTGAGATTTACTTTAATTTGGTTATATTGTACTAAATATTTTTGTTTGAGAGTTCAAAATAAATAATTTTTGAATACAGTCTCATATTTGAAATACTTATGATTTCGTATGAGGGAACGCCATTTTGGGGCCTCGGTGGTTGAGGTGGTTAGCTTACTGGCCTCTCAAATTCCAGTGAATCTCCCAACCAGACAGTTCAGATACAGTAACCGATACCAATATGTCGAGGAGAAAGAGAGAGTCAAATCCCAGGCGCATTTAGGGGACCGCCCGCGAGGTGCGCCTGCTCGATAAGGTCCCACACATGCGTCGGAGGTAGGATTCTAAATAAGCCTGGGTTGAAAAGTAAGAAACTACTCTGAGTATGTTCTTCCAAGAACACCCATTATAGGTCACCGTGTACGATGTGTGATCCGTGTACGATGGAATAGGACCAAAGAAAGAAGAACGCTACTTTGGGGAGGCATGTTTTCTTGCGTATGTGATTTTTTAGATACATTGCAGAAGCTGGGCTGCGCAGAAGAGTAATTAATTCGAACGGCAAGACCTTATCCGGTAAGAATAAGAAAATGATTTTCTGTTCGCATACTCTTCTTCGAACTTCCCCGTTACAAATAAATGCTTCCAAAGATACGTTGCACGACATGATTGAGAGTTTCTAACACGTTACAAATGATGGCGAGTAAGCACCGTTGAGTTGTGCTGGTACTATTAACATTTTACACAGCTGCGCGAGATATCTTGGTTTCAGAATTACTTATGAAACATCAACACGTGAACCTTATGTTAGGAAGTTTTTTTTAATAGTTCAGTTTTGGGGACATTCAAACCGGTTATGCTGATCGCTTATGTCTAATATATTTTATTCTTCATCAATGTTTACGTTTCATTTCCTTAACATATTTTCGGTGTTCTTTGTAACTTCTCCCTTTATTTTCGGTATTCAACTGAACTTTCCCAATTTCATGTCCGCAAATCACATCGAGATCGTCAATTTCACAGCTTCCATCACCACACGAAAAACTCGAAACAAGTTTTATTCTAACCATATTGATAGAACAAGGGAACTAGTAAACATAACTTACATTGCCTCTTGACGCAAACTACAGTGGAGGTTTCAGAGTACGCAGCATTTACAAACAATTGAAATTACCGATTAGTTTGCCCCAGTCTTCTACTTCGAGCGTTTCCAGCGCCAACTCAAGCATTCCGCTAGTTGCATTCCATTAAGGTTTCCTTCAAGCGCTTGCCTCTAACCGGATTCTCTCTATAACAAGTTCCCTCTCGATACTAGTACAATACAGCGAACCGCTCAGAAGTGCAGTCCATAAGCACCCTGGGTCCAGTCAATAAGCACCCTGCCTTCCAGTAGAGGGAATTTTAACAGAAGCGTGGGTGAGAATTCTAGTACACTGAATGTATACATTGTTCAGGTATAATTTTTTTGTTTAAAACACGAAACATGTATTTGTTAATAACTATTTATTAATTCTTTTATAAATTAAAAACTAATTATTTTCGGGCTGTTTTGTGCGCATTTTCAGATATATAACAGTAAATTTGCACGAACAACATACTTTGTTCCACAACGCACGGGTCAAAATTCCTTTATTTGGTGAAGTGGTAATCTATCGTTCATTGAAATGAAAGAAAGGATGTATTTTGAAAAAACAAATTGTTTCCTAGAATGTTAAAATTGACTAGTTTCACTAAAATGTGAGTTGGCTCAAAGTTGTAGTTTACGTCCCAGCGCTTCATGTTGTAGACCAAGGGTTAAATGGAAGGTTTAAATTAAAAGGATACCAGAACAATATAATATATTCCAGTCGAAGGTTAAATGTAAACATCTATAAATCCCTTCTGGTTACATTTAAGTATAAAAACATAACTGCTGCATTAATGTAACACATTTCGAGAAATTATTCAAGAGAAGTTTTAAACGTATATTCTGTGCTTCTTATATATGAAAAATATATTTTATTAACATGTTTGAGCCTTGAATTTGCATACTTTTCACATTGATACGATTGTTAGTTGCGTTTGAATACGTACTTCATTTAATTATTTTTAAAATAAATTCTACTCATTTTCCGCAAAGTACAGTACAAACCGCTTGCTATTTCTGGCATGCTTCCACGCATGTAGCTGGCTCAATGCGAATTAGGCGCAAATTTGACTTCGAATCGGAAAAGTCCCTTGAGTCTTAAAATTATAGTTTTAAGAATTTATGAACAGAAATGGTGTAATTTTCACACAGTACGACGGTAGGTATCAAGCTAACGTATCGGTAAGTCGACATAATGTAATTAGAAGTATCAGTAATACTGATATTGATTGATATCAGTAAATGATTGGAATTATACTAAATGTTACGCATGTTATTCCATATTGAAATATTTCAGAATAAGAACAGAAGAAGAAGGGCGAAGAGATGAAGAAGGTAAATGAGAAGAAGAAAAACAACAGAGGAAAAAAACGAGAACAAGAATGAAAACAAAGAGAAGAATGATGTGAAAAGATGCATGGAAAGAAACCCGAGAGATATCAAAAGATATAGTGCAATGGATAAAAACTACGAAAAATAAAGGAAAAAACAATGAAAATGAAAAAAAACAAGGAAATGAAAAGAAATATGAGAAGGAATAGAGGGAAGTAAGAAGAAGAAGAAGACTACGGAGGAGGAAGAGAAGGATAAGTAAGAAAGGCAAGGAAAGAGGAAGAAATGAGAAAGAGAAGAACAAGAAACCTACTGAAAGAGAGGAGAAAGAAAAGCAGGGAAAGAACAAGGCAAGAAGTATAAGAGGGGCGAGGCAGAACAGGGAAGGAGGAAGAGGAGAAAGGGGAACGCTCACCGTAAGCCCTTTGTGTGTCGCAGCCTCTCTACCCACCCGCGCGCGCGCTCCCTGCGGGAGCCCTCGAGGCTGCTTACCGCTCCCCGCTCTCGGAGCGCCCTCCAGCGCGGGGCGCCCTCGGAGAGCTCAAGCCCTCGCCTCCAGGCGCGCGCTTTGCGCACACAAGCTGTTGCTCCTCGGCGATGGCACTCGCGCGGGCGGGGCTGCGGCCCTTCCCAACTTCGCCAGGGACCGGGGAAACGCTTTTCAGAAGGGTAGGGATGCGACATCGATGTCCAGGTTTTCAAAACATCGATGGTTTTGTAGAAACATCGATGTATTGAACATCGATGTGTTAACACCGATGTTTTTAACACCGATGTTTTAGCATCGATGTTTTTAAAATCGATGTTTTAACATATATGTTTTTAGCATCGATGTTTTTAGCATCGATGTTTTAGCATCGATGTTTTTAGCATAGATGTTTTTAGCATCGATGTTTTAACGTCGATGTTTTCAGCATCAAGGTTTTTAACATCGATTCTATGTCGTCATTTTTTTCGAGGTTTCGTTTCTGAATGAAAAATTCCCATGACCACAGTACTGTAAAAGTTAAAATATGAAATAATAACTGATAGTAACACTGTTATTAATGTGTTGGAACTAAAAGAACTCTTCTTGCACTACGGTCGTAAAAGAGATGACCTCCATTCCCCTGAAATTTCCGATTGTTCATATTCATTTCGCACATTGAGTCAATATTTGGGTCAATCAATATTGGGTCAATAATTGCGCAATGTGCGAAGGGCCTGCCCCTAATTCCCGCAGTAGTTCTCAAAGAAAAGAGTTCGAAACACGCGTAAGGCAGTGTATATTCACCATGTGGTTGCCGCATGGTTGCATTATCATCTAAACCATCATTGTGTGCATAATGAGTCATCTATCATCATCTTCTACTTCTTCTGTTTACCCTACATTTCTTCAGCACATTACAAAATGTAGTAAAGGTTAAACTCTTACCATTGCCTTGAACAACTGTCTAGAGAAGAAGACAAAATGTCGTGATTCTTTTCTTGTAATATTATTTTTGTAATTCTTTTTACAAACAGCTTAGCAAATATCACCAATTTCTTTAGCTTCTTTATACTTTTCGGAAAATTAATGTAAAAGTAATGTTCTTTTACATTTGACATTGTTTGAACTCTTATTTTGTCTTCTCACCTTCAATTTACTACTATTTAAATTTGTTATCATTAAAGTGTTTTTATTTCCAGAGGTTTGAGAACATTTTAGGGAAAATAGACTGTTGACCTCCGGACGTATTTCACTTTGAAAGAATGCAATTAAACCGCCGAAAATAATTGAGGTCGCCATGAAGATAATCTATAAACGTTTGATGTATGTTAAGAGAGAAAACCCAATGAAAGGTTTAAACCACGGCGTTGGAAATATTCATAGAGAAATTAATCATTTCACAGTCACAGCATGACGCACGTACGTTGAGAGAAAGTGATTGAAGGTTCAGATAGAATAGTAGAATGCTTGTGTATATGTGTACGATTGTCCTGCCGGTGCTATATGTAATTTGCCGACTTTCCCCAGGGGTGATATGTGGTCTGTCGATTGTGATCATTGCCTACTGAAATAAATGTACTGTGCGGGTGTAGTTTAACCACATTTATATTTATAGGCACAGAGCTCATTCCACCGATCAATGTTCAACTTATATAGATACTACTAGAGCACATTTCAAAATTTTAAAACATTCTTTTTAATGTTGTTATTCTCGACATTAATTGTAAGAAGCTGCAGAGAAGTTTATCCATATTATTGGATGCGGGTGTGACAGGATACTGAAATCGATATGTCCAGAACTTCCATCGACATTTGTAGTCATTTTAAAAACAGCAATATAGTTGAAATCGTGAGATCTCTTTCAATAAACGTAAATGTTGTCAAATTAAACATTTTCATTTTTATAATTAAACGCTAATATGTGAGAGTCCTTTTAGATACTTTAATGTATAACAAAATTCTATTTCTTTAATATCCTCATCATGGCAATTTTTCTTATAACCTGTATACATTAAATGATACGTTACTTTAATAGTAATCAGCAATTTAATTTCTTCTTGACTACACAAATGTTACGAAAAATAATTATTTTATTGCATAAATTGACTATAGTCAAATGAAAAGCATATGTTGGGTACAAAGCTCAAACTCTATGATTCTTGCTTGGGTAGTAAGTAATTTTCGTCATATTTGTTTCGTTAATTTTTCATAGAAATTTATTCTTAGATTTCTTTTTGTCCTCCCGTGCTTTATTTTTTACATGTTTTTCCTTTTCTTATAGACTCACTGAAGATGGGAAAATGTGTTCCTGAAAGTTGATTTTGGATATTAAATGTTTTAATAAATATTAAAAGTAGATTGTTGTGCATTGATTATGATTTAACATACATCACGGAGCACATCAAGATCTCTACGACCACAAGTGAATTTATTTTTCGATGACAAGTTAAACGGATTTTTTTTACTGATATTTGACACTGATGATACTGATTGCATATTTCTTTGCAAAGTGATACAAACTAAAAATAGAAATTCACTGAGGTCATGATCAAACCTCAAAATCAAAATGTTGTGAATACAAGAACACTCGATGTATAACGGCTTAATTTTGTCTGTTGTATGAATTCCTAGTACAAACACGATGTTCAACGTATTGTCGTCAATTTTTATTTACTGATGAGTTGAAGTGTGCCCATCACACGTAGAGAAAGTAGGTGTCAAATCAAGTAATTAAATTTAAAAAAATAGGTCCTTAATTATTACCACCGGATGCCCAACACACCACATAACACAGCAAGCGCAAGCTGTCATTCCAGCATTGTAAAACCGATCTCATAATGAGTAGCGTTATACTATATCCATCATTTATTATTTTTTTATGCCCTGCATTATTTCCAGTGACATCATTAGTCACCGGATCGCGAGGCGCCGCAGGGAGTTGGGAATCTGGCGCCCTCGCGCTATCTAATCTGGCGCGCTATTCGGCGATAGCGCGTGACAAATGACGGCGCGCGTGCCGCACGTGCTAATGGTGGCTGCGACGCGCAAGCACAAATGAAGAGAACGAGGGAGCCAGGGGCCGGGCGGACGGCGGGGCGGGGAGGGCGGGCGGGGCGGGGCGGCGGGCGGGGCGTGGCGGGGTGGCAGGAATAGAAGGGAGAGGAAGCGCAGCGAGCCCAAACCATTTTTGTAAAAAGACGAAAAATATCTCGTTGGATGAAAAAAGTGAAAAATATAATTACGATGTTTCTGCTTAATTTATAGCTTCTCGTTCGATTGATTGAGTGATTCTCGGCGTATCAATTTCTAAGGTCATTGATCCCGTAAGTATAGTGCATGTTTTATCGCGGGAGGTGGCGGTGATCTACCCCCGCTGAATGGCGAGATCTGGTGCCGACGTATACGTCGGCTAGAAGGGTTTTCCCCAACCAGATAATCTGACGGTTACCGCCACAGCTGGTCTCTCGACATGTATGGTAGAGTAGTTCTCGTAGATGTAAGTGTGGTTTAGCGGTGAGGACAGCAGAAGGAAGAGTAAGGAAAGATCGCACGCGATTCGTGGCCCTTTTTCGACAAATTCGAAATTCGTTTCGCGTTCGACAAATTTGACTTCCGAGGATTGGAAAGGAAATTATTATACAGACCTTTTAGTGTATTGTCAATCTTAAGTCAAGATTGGTTTACTTCTCTGAATATTAATAAATTAAATGCATAGTTCTAGGTAGTAAGGTAGTTGGGAAGGTGAATGGTTGAAAAGGAAATGCATAGAATTAATTGATGTTTGAATCGATCTTTCGGAAATTTCGATATCATGCGGAGTCTGTTGTTAATTTTGCCGAGGTTGAGAAATGTAGAGATTGAAGAGTTTGGTAAATTGTTTTTGCGAATCGTCTTACTGCCTCGTTGAATTCTGATACCTCACAATTTTCAGCAAATTTTTTGATTGAGTATGAGCATGTGCATTTAAAGTTAATCTATTTTCAATCTATTTATGGCAAAATAATGTTTCTATTCATTTCAACTAGATTAGTTGGAGTGGTATTTCCTGTCTGTAAGCCCGGTCACGGTAGCCGTAAGTTCCGATTTTGTAAGAATCATCCCTACTTTATGATAAGTCTTGTGTTCCTTTACGATTAAGGCGAAACACACCTTACTATTCTTTGTTTTTGTGGTGTGAATTATGAATAATCCTACTCTTTACTCCTTATTGTATCCTTATTGCTCCTTATTTCTTCCTTCTAATAGTATATATTTTTTGATATATCAAAAAAATAGATACTATTAGTATTTTTTTAATAGGAATCAATTGAATATTTTTGAAGATTAGCTAATATACACTACTCTAAATTGGTTTGCAAAGCGTTCGAAATGTCTGATAGATGTGAATGCTTCCCTCGAATACTGCAAAACCTGAAAATATAAAGGATTGCATTGAACGTTGTTCTGACATCATTCCACTGCCAGAACATTCTCAGATAAAAACTTACAGTATCTTTTTCAATGATTCCTAGGTATTTCTAAAACATAATTATCTCATAATGAACAATATAGTTGAAAATTCTATTTTTTGGAAATATCAAACTTTAATTTTCACGTAATTATTTTTTAGTAAAATATGCTTTAGGCTTTTTACTTGCGTTTCCTAGTTAATTAAATAACACTGTAGACAATGTAATATTGTCATATTTTTTAAATGAAAACCCCGTCTTTTCTAGATGGAAGTCCTAGGCGCTAGTAACATTGCAGAGTCGACTCCCACGCGTGTTGGGCAGGCTGCTCTGCTGCATAGCCTGCTTGAAACGAGGGCGGGTTTCCTACGGCATTACACGAACGTAAATGAATTCTCTTGTTGGTATTAGAAGCACTAGCAGTCCCTGCGTTCCTTTCTGCAGGTGCACGTGCGTGAGTGTTTCTTCTTTGGAAAATCCGGCCGAGTCCAATGAACTGCTGTTGGATTAGATACGAACTTCGGAAAAAAATGATTCACTGAAGTAAAAATTAAATTTTCTAAAATAATTTTTCTGATTATTGGATACTTTTTAAGAATAAAATATTGATAATTATATTATTTATTTAACACATATTAATTAAGCCTTTACGATGGCTTATGACGAGTGAACTAGCTTCATGCAGTGTAATCCTGGGTTCGATCCACGAGCGGGGCAAGAATATAGTTATAGATTTCCTAAAACGCTAAACAGCTTCGTTTAGGAGTTATTTAAGTGTATATTTTGATAATACTGTAGAGTGTAGCGGGTTGCATTTCACATGAATCATTAGATGCATTTTAAAATAAATCCTTTATATTTTTAAAGTCCAAATATTGTCATGCCTCCGCGAAGTTCTCTTTCTTTAAAGACACCATTTATAAGGATTGGTTGTCTGTGAGAATCGTAAAAGGTATGTATACACCGAAATAATATAGAACACGATAATATATTTGCATCGTATTGTCGCCTAATTCATATAATACTAATATTTTAGTACATTTTATTGTAAACTTACTTAAACGCAAACTATTCAATTTTACGTGAAATATGCTAGAAAATAATTGTATTTACTTAAAAAGAAAGAAATTATTCAAGCAATAAAGTTTCTTGAATAACTTTATACTACAAATTCCACTAAACATTTCGTTACCATCACGTATATAAAATATACGTAGCAAATGCGCGTGAGGTATTTAACGTAAACGAGCCTCAAACTGAGAAATTCCTTTTAAACTAGTTTCGGGGAGTACCGCCTCATTACTTACAACTTTTCTTCTGTTCCCTCCGAACAAACGTGGCAAGTTTCCCCTGAAAAGAACGTATCGTCTGGCACCTGCAAGGGAGAAGCCGTGGCGTTGGGGCGATAGGGAGCGGAAAGGTAATCGAATATGCTGCAAACTTCCGTCGCAACTCTAAGTCACCCCATCTCGCCTCCTTCCCCGCCCGCTCCGCCGCGTCCTGTGACCCGAAGAGACTCTGGTCGTTCGCACAAAATACTTCTTTTGTCTTCCCTACGGACAAAAGATGGAGTGAACGATAGTGTCTGTGATTACGCGAGTAATTACAACGTCTGGCGTTTAAACGTCAGGTGTGTGTGTTGCGAGGACACTACGATGGCAGCGCTTCATTCCTCAGAAAGATATCGATTATATTTTTTATTCCTTTCCGGTATTTTCGGTGTTATAGTTTGTATTATTTAATAAAATGAGTTGAGTTTGTAAATGAGCCTTAACTGCATTTTGAACATATTATTTATAGTAGTTGTGTTTGAAACATGTTGAAAAGAAACAGTTTTGCAGAAAAAAAGATTTTAGAGAAAAATATGCTCGGACGAAATGCTTTTGACTATCGTTTACAATGTCCTTTTTGCAGTTGGGTAGTAACACGAAACTGTTTCGGATACATGGTATCAAAAATTGTCATCTGGAGGAATGTATGGTAGTTATTATCAGTGTTGATGAGTGTAGTCTCAGCACTTAATAAAAACTCAGGTTTCGTGATATAATTAGACGGTTATTAATAGTTTATTTTGTTTCTGAGATGTCATTTTCATTTCCTTGTTCTAACTACATTGACTTCTTGGTCAGGAGCTGGATCGTTTCACTCAGAGTTTTTAAATTTTAAAACTTTGACGGTTTCCTTTACTAAAGAATAAATTCTTAAGATAGAATTGCTCTGGCTTGTCTGCATCAGTGCTCTGGCTTGTCTGCACCAGCGGCAGCATATTGGTTACGAGGAACTAGATAATCACAATCACACTTCACATCATTATTGTTCCACAACGATTCTCTTAAAGGTTTAGTCGCACGGTATTAATTTCTACACAGAAGTCTGAATATAAATAATTAAAAACAACCGAAGCACCTGTTACGTAGATGTACAGATTAACAGAATTCTATACAAAACAATAATTCTGTATTCTGATGTGTGATTTCAGTGCGAAAGGAACATGCATTTTCCTGCAGTTATCTACTTTTATTTTCATTTACAATGCAATAAATATATTGTAGCTCTCTTTACGATCATTCAAATGAATGAACGTACCAACTTTACAAACCGTCAACCCATAATGAATATCACAGTAAACATGGATATCACACACGCGCTTGCAAATAGTTTCCGACCTAACCCCACTCTCTCTCTCTCTCTCTCTCTCTCTGCGCTTGAAGTGCTCTCCGTATGGCGTACTGTTCCGCTTTAACTCGCATGTTCCGCAGTGATGATTCTGAATGCATGGTAGGAAAAGTCCGTACATTTGTCTGTAAAACATTCTTTACTATGTAAAGTCTACTTGCATTTGGCCATTCGACTTTCTTCAGGCAGTGAGTGTTGCGTGTTTCTGGGACCGTTATCAGGTTCGGGCATTGGTTTCGTAAGTGTAGTGCATATAATTGTTGAGAGGTGGGGGTATTCTTCCTCAAATAAGAGCGAGATATGACACCAATCTACAATTCGGCTTGCGGGATTTCCTTCTCCAGGTCTCTCTCGCGGCGTGGCAGCACCTCAGCCAGCGTAAACTCTACGATTCCGAATGGTCTCTCGGCATGTGCGATTGTGTATTGCGTTGGAAGTAAAAATGTCTACTGGGAGAGGAGGGCTGTTTGGTACGGTACTGTTTCAGCATTCACCTAGTATTGACCCGATCGTAGAAACTAGAGAAATTGCCAAGCGGAGCAGCTGGCAGCTACAAGTTTCCTAAAGAGAGCGTCTAAATATACGTAGCTAGTGTCGAAATCTCACCATCGCCGTGGCTGAAACTCTGGAGTCTCCCTGTCAGAGACGTTGCAGTGTTGCCGTGAGCCATCTCAATGGGCCTGACTTCCCCGAGTGAGCGACTGCGCCCGCTGGCGGAAAAGTGCTGTGCCCCCGAAGCGAGCGGCTCTGCCCTGGGGAGGGGGGAGAGGGGGGCTGGGGGGCTCCAGGCCCGTGTCCGCGTGTATTCGACACGGCTGCCAAATTGAGCCGAACTCCCACCCCCACCCCCTCCCCTCGGCTCTCCCTCCTTCCATTGCCGCGTTCGTTTCCCCCGCGTCATCCCCGCACTCTCCCCTCCGGCTCCAACCCCGCTTTCATTCCACAGACCTCGTTGTCCACCTTCAGGATGCGCCATCGCTGCCTTATAACCCATTGGTCATTGATGCGGGAAAGTTGAAATAGGTGAAGAGTTGAAATATAGCATATTAAATAAAGTGATGCTAACCACGGAAGTTGCAATTGCGTAGTGAATAGTAATTTTTTAGTAATGCAATGGAAAACCAGAAATATGGAAGATTGAAAATGATTTTCCCAGGAAACAACAGGCTACTATTGATTCCTGAGAAAAAAAAAGCCACAAGAACAGGTGCCCGCGACACGGACGTAAATCATTTCATAATTCTATACATCTCTTTTAATAGTTCTCTAAATAATGTGTGTTCATGTTAACCGAACGACTCTGTAGGAAAATTCGAAAGCTCGAACTTCCCTGCGTCCTGATATTTAACCCTCTTTCGTATGTTTTGTGTCTGGAGATGTCACCTCACGTTTTGCACTTCCCAGATCTGAGGGGCCCGCAAAAGTATTTATGAGAAGGGCATGGTCCGACTTAAAAACTATAAGAATTTAAAGGATAATTATTGTCCACAACAGAAAAATGTTCTAAGAAAAGGAATGGAACGAATAATAAACAATCATCTTAATTGTTGGGAATTTTAATTATTTTTTCTTAATTCACCATTTCAATTCTATTGATTTTTGACGCCAGAAACGAGCCCTAGATTAGACCACATGGACTGCGAATACAAAGTTATGAATACAAGGACACAAACATATAAAAAAGGAGATCATACAAGTTATGAAAGCAGAATTTCTTAGCACAACACAGCAAAAACTAGGAAGATATAAAATGCCTTAGCAAATTAAAACCATAATAAAAATCCAAGAAGATATTAAGCGACATGATCCGCTTTAAATATCATTGAAAACATCCTCAAACACACACTGTTTCTGTTTTAGTTGGCGGAAACCATCACGACCGGCCCAAACTTTTTTCCAATTTCGCCCGCTCAACGGTTCCGTCCCACCCTTCAACTGCCACCCCTCGTCGGGTGGGTTCGCACCTGTCCCTCCGAGTTTAGCAGTCCGCGCCCTCCCCTCCGAAAAGAGGACCCTGGGAACACCATACAATACGGGAAATATAAAGTTATCAAGACAAGAAAACTAACATATAAAAACGGAATTATTGCCAATCTTAAATTTGATATAATTTGTTGGCACATTGACCGCCAAATAGCTTCAAATTTGGCGTCTTGTTTTTTAATAGGGCATTTTTGATATTCTTTGAAGGCGTTTCAGAGGAAAGGATTATACATGTCAAACTTGGCTATTCGGAGATTAATTTTGGGTGTTAATTTTTCTTAAAAAAGCCGCGCGAATTTCTTCCTTGTAGACCAAATACTCATTTCTTTCGTACAAAGTTCCTTAACGTAGATTGTCAGCTGCTTCCTGCTAGTTCGAGCGTCACCGAAAGATTGCATCAGTCCCTGGACAGCTCCTCGTTCGAACCATGTGGAGCATTGTCAAAAATTCCGAGAATCCAGCGATTTCCATTTGAGACGCCACGAGCTCGCATTGTCATCAGAGGCGCAGTGCTGAAAGTTTAATAAAAAGATTTGAATGCCTTCAATAATCGATTCAGAGTGTGCCAGGCACTGGATGCAGTTGTAACAAGTTAAAACGACGAAATTCGTAAAGAAAGGTTTAATTTCGTTTGGACAGAGGCAACAGAGACAATTTCTTCAATACTTGTTAATTCTTACTCCAAGTAACAATCTTTGTCAATTGTGTGTCATCTCTTTTCCAGAACACTCTTGTCTGACAAAAAACTACTAATAGAACAGGCGATGTTTCGTTGCAGCTTCTATTAATTGCTCTCCTAACTTTTTCTTCGAGTATTTCGCCGCCTCAACATCATTAGAATACCAATATTTGTGGTATAGGTATTTTCGTAATGTAGCCTGAGCAGTGGATCTTTAAACGGTCCAAAATTATCACTATGTCATGTTCCGCTTGCGGCATGTATTGGATCCCTAGCTAAATTCGCGGCAAAATTAATTCCCGTCCTGTATTCTTTCAGCCAGGATACGGCGGAAATGATGGATGAAATGACTGAGGCCGACCTTGCGTCGATTCCAGGCGTCAAATAAGTCTTAAATAGTTGGCAGAGCTGGGCGCCCATGTTATAAATTTGCATACGCCCAACAATTCAGCCGACGTAGAGAACGGATCGATGGACAGGTTTTCACACTCTAAGCTTTCCACAACGAGAAAATTAGAATCTCAGAAAATAAGACGGAAATCGAAAATATAACCAACGGCCACCTACAAATTTACTAAAAACCACCTGAATTTTTTTCCATTGTTAAACAATGCCGAAAGTGTCCCAAAATTCTCGGTCGTCTGTACGTTTATCTGACTGCGTTCTGTACATGTCAGCGTGATACTTATATTTGGGACCTAGGACGACAAATGCTTACGGAAGTAAAATATGAATCTTTAAAGAGATAAGGAAATGTTCAAAACGAGGGTAAGTGTATGAAACAGACTTTAAACTTTGCCCCAAATATTTCCTTACTCACAACGAGCATTTGCATTTTACTCTTCTATTCACTAAAGCATATCAACGGGAAAAAGTCGAGCTTGACCGATGGTTGTGTACTCGAGCAAATCTCGTGAATGTAGGTCTACACCTGCAGCCCGGAGATCATCTTTTCTTGCTCAGCAACCACACCCTGAGGAACGTCTTATACTATTGGGAACAAAAATGTATTAAGGCAAGAACAAGAACACGCCAAAAAACAGTTGATTCCCAAGTCTTTCTATTTAAAATAAAAAAAACTATCGAATATAAAAAAGAAAGCATCAGGTGTGGTCCTGCAAGCACGAAGATTGCAATAAGAGCGAACAGAACATAAAAGTAATGGACAGACAGAACCCTGCGGTAGGCTAAATTGAAATACGTCTAGACCTTTGTGATGTTTCTTTTTCAAAGAATCTGAAGGGGAAACATTTGAATGAAACCTAATGTCTAGAAAAAAATTTTTACCTTAAGTATTACCAAAGCCTTCGCGAGACACAGAGACACTCAATATGTTCCTTCTCCAGACTCTTTGATAAAAAACATTACAAAGGTCTAAAACTTTTCAATTTGGCCTACCCCAGGGTTATGTCCGCACTGTCCGTTTGTCCGTTGTTATTATTATTATTATTATTATTATTATTATTATTATTATTATTATTATTATTATTATTATTTTTATTGTTGTTATTATTATTATGTCCTGTCCGCAATTACTGCAATCTTTGTGCATGCAGAACCACTCCTGACAGTTGCTTTCCCGCACAAAACACTGCGCCCTGGGGCCATGTCGAAAAAAAATAAGATACTTAATTGAAAAGAACAAGAACGCGTGACAACGTACATTCGTGTCTGATAATCTGATCCTTCTGGAAGCAAAAAGTATCCAATGGATATTAAAAAGTAATGTTTGACTAAATTTGAGGATTACAAAAGAAATTTTTTACTTTTAAATGATACCAAAACCGGCACGAAACCGACATTCGTATTTTTGTGCCTCAGTTATTTCGACAAAACATACCACAATAGTCACAAAGAATGTTCCAATTGTGCTCGTCACACTGTATGTACCCTCTATTTACTCTTCTCCAACATTTCTCGTGCGAGCGGGTCCGAACCTGTCGCGGGGTGCACGCCGTCAAGCGTCAAGAAACAGTATATATAAAGAACAAATATTGCAATTTCTAACATTTTTGAAAATTAAAACATTTTCGCGGTAATCGGAAAATTAAAAATGCACTGAAATCAAGGGATAAAAGAAGATACTTTTTCTACTTTTCAACAATAACGAAATCGTCAAAAAACATTCAGACTATGTATATTCAATCTTTCTACTTCAGCCCCTTCGACCAAAAAGAAAAAAATCATCACAACGTCTCTCCGACAAACTTTTTCGACAGAAACACCACAACGGCTTCGAAAAAAATCCAATTTTTCCCGCCCATGTTTTCTATCCTTCCATGCTCCCAATCCTCGTGTGAGAGTTCTGCAGTTGCCACCCCGTGAAGAACACCGCCTCCCGGAGTACCCAATATCATAGGAAGGAAGAATCTTACCTAAGCAAGAGCAAGAATAAAAATAAAACGTACAATTATAGCGATTATAAAATCTGGTCTGTATATAACTGAAAAGATCCCAAGCAATTCGCAAAGATAAAGGTGGACTAAATTTGGGATTGGGTTGGATTACAATAAGATACATTTTTCACTTTTAAATAACACACATATCGTCACGAAACCCTCATGCCACATTCAATTTTTCTACTTGAGTTTCTTCAAAATCAAAAACACGCGAAAACGTCCATCTGAAAAAATATTCCAATTGGTCCTGCCACTGTCTTCTTATCTCCTTTTTTCTCCTTATCCAACTGTCGTGGTGAAGGTCCGCCCTGCGCCTAGTAGCGCCCTGTCGCCTAGCGGTTGCCACCTAGTGCCAAAGAACTGCGCCCTGGGGAATGCAGTATCGTGTGGCGTCGTTAACACGAGGGCCAGAACCGTTAGGTTGGTGAAAGTACGCTGCGGGGGAGGAAGGGGTTGAGCCTGAACATCCGGGGGTTTGCGCTCGGGCGGTTGACTCAGGTAGTGCCGCAGAGCCAAAAATACCGGAGGCTGTAAACTCCGAGGAGGCTGCCGGCGAGCCTCGTTTACGGAAGCAGGCAGCCAACCTGAGAATTCTGTGTGTGGGCGTAAACCAAGGCTGGCGTGCGAGTCTATCTATGGAACAGTGGTGGGGGTGTCAGCCTCAACTATTTAACGCGGCGCCATCTGCGCCCGCGTTCTCATTCAGTTTGCATCGGGAAGCTTGTACGTGTGTGTACAAGGGGTGTAGGAGTGGGGGCGAGATGTCCGGAGAGTAAGGGCCAGACGATCTCGCGTGCTGTAGGCACACGGTCGCCACGACCGGGTTAAATTTTGGCGTCAGGCCATGTGACGGTAATTGTCACGGGACAGAGGTCCGACGGCGCGCATCACGCGTGGCTGGTATTTTCTGCGGTAAAGCAGTGTTCTGAAAGGAAAAGGTTGCCGGAGTGTTTTTATATTAGCAATTCATTGTAACTTGTACATAATCTTTGAATATATTATTTTTCTTTTGTTATTGAAATTTATTTCTTATTTCACTACGTCACAATCGTAAGAGAGGAGACAATAATTTTATCTAAGCAAGATTCAAGAACACGACAAAACGTACAATTAGAGCAATTATCAATTCCGTCAATTTTAGAAAATAAAAAAAAACATCGCTAGGGAATCGAAAAAATAAAGATTGATTAGACAAGAGAGACGTCTATCACTTTTAAATAACAACAAAACCACCACGAAACACTCAGACCACATTCAATTTTTCTGCTTCAGTCTCTTCGGCAAAAACACACCGCAACGACCCTCCGAAAAATTGCACGCCCTCTCTCGAAATGTCGTGCACGCAGGTTCGCACCTGTCGCCCGGCCGTCGCCGTCTAGCGCCAAAAAACCGTGCCCTGGGGTACTTCATAACGTAAAAGGAGAAAAGAATCTGATCTACGAAAGACACAAAACACGACAAAATGCAGAATGTAAGCCATTACCAAATCTGACATTTTCAGAAATAAAAATATCTCCAGGAAATTGAAAATATAAATTTCGATTACAGAAAAGATATATTTTACACTTTTAAATAATACCAAAACCGCCACGAAACACAGACCACATTCAATTTTTCTGCTTCAGTCCCTCGACAAAAACACACCACAACGATCCTCCGAAAAAAAAATTTCAATTGGGCCCGCCCCAGTGTTCGCCCCTCCCCAAGTGTCGTGCGCGCTGGTCCGCACCTGTCGCCCGGCCGTGGCCACCCCCGCCAAAAAACCGCGCCCTGGGGAACCGGGCCTTTTTGCGGCGCCTGCGGGGGCGGTGGCGGAAGCATCGATTGGGGGCGTGGCCCCCCTTCACGCACGGCCGCAATTGCACTGCGGCCGGCGCGGCGGGCAGGGCGGCGGGCAGGGCGGCGGGCAGGGCGACACTAGGCCCTTCCGCAACGGGCAGTGGGCGGACACAAAGCGCGTGTTGGGAGCGGCTGCTAAGTAGAGGAGAGGAGTATTTGTGAGTTTTGATTCTGCGGGCACGTCGATTAAGGTATTAAGTCCCGTAAAATTAGTCCTTTTTATATCTGGTTAGTGCTATTTACTCTCAATGGAATGTGAGATCCGAAGAACACTTGAACTTTGATTAAGGGGCTTTACCTTCTTTAGAAATCTCCCCTAGTGGGGCACCGTCCCGGCCAGAATACGTTCCAAGCTGCAGTTTGAACTTTCGACACCTGTGGTAGTGTAGTGCGTGTAAGTGTGTGTGTAGTGTTTGTGTGAGGGGAGAGAGTAAGGTCTGTGGTCCGTTTGTTTATGTTCGACTCCAGTATTCGCCTGGTACTATTGATCGGAGGAACTACTTAAAATTAACGATCAGAGCAATGCCCACTAGAATTCTGCTCCAGACGTTGTATGAATCTAAAGCTCTAGACAGAGCCGAAAATATGGGCATTCAAAAGATTCTCGACAACTACGTTGCAGATATAAACACGTTGTCACTAAGTTATCTTAGCGGCTATGAATACAGATGCTTTGGGTTGTTGACACTCAGGTAGAAATTAATGGTGTGGGTGTCTCTTTCCAGTTACCTCACCATCTTCTATTTTCAAATATCGTACCCAAAATTTACCGCAAAATCCAAAATATGACGGCAATGTATTAAGTATTGATACTTCTGCTTTTATGATGAATCGTACACTTGCGAGAACTCTCTCAGGGGACAACTCGCTGAACGCAGATTCGTTGGATTCGAGATACTAAACGTGTGTGAATTCCAGTTATTGCACGTCTCTGACCATCCTTTCTACGGATTGGAGGTACCCAGAAAAGTTGAACCCCAAAATAGAATTTAAATTCCGAAACGATTTTTCATAAACTACATTACAATTTGTTTATCCTGCGGTCTTCGGCCGCGAAAATTCACTATTAAGAGCCTTAGATGTAGTCGTATTCGAGCTTCAAATATCCTTTAATAGCAGACCGTTAAGCAGTGTTCTGTGTTTGCATTTAATCCTGCCTAATTTAAACGCTTGTTCTAATACATATTAATATTTATAAAGTGCAAAACACTTTGCCAGTTCTCTGTACACTTCCATTTATTTTCACATTTCATTTGTTATGATTATATTTAGGAGAAAGGCCCAAACCCTATCTAAACTTAACTACATAAGGCTCTTTGTCATGTCACCGTTTCAACTAACATTCCAGTCGTTTCGAGTAAATTGCTCTCAAAGTGTAATTATATCATTATTAAGTCATCTTTTGACCTAGAGAAGATTGTTTACAGTTAGCTATTTGTCCACAGGTTGCAGTCGACGTATGTTCTATTTTTAGCAGGAGATAGACTATCAACTTAGTTTCTTCGACTTTCCCAGTTGGAACCTTGTCATTTCAAGTGATCGAGTAGTAGCCGACTTTTTGACGAATGATCCTCGGGCAGCAAGATTGCACCGACCCTGTGAACAGTTGGCGGTGAATGATCAGGATGGTGCGGAAGCGACAATTAACAAGATAACGTTCAGGGCGGTAAATAGTGGTGCGACGTTCAGGGCGGTAAATAGTTCTTGAGATTAACTTTTCTTATCGCCCATATGTCTCAAGAATTTCATTTCAATTTAAACAGTTAATTGGAATAATTAATATCCAGAATTACCCATGTTTAAGAGAATTACTCTAAGAAAAATCTGTCTTTAGCCACACTAGTTATTTGTTCAATATTGATGTACATAATTTTACATTGTAATGGTATGTTTACGTTTCATCCTGCACGAAATTTTTTTTTGTTATTTCAAGTACTATCAACATCTATGTCATCAGTGACCACTATTGCATTTAATAGTATGGTAACTTGAAGATGACGTGATATTGTGAAGATGAGTGAACGGACGAACACAAATACAACAACGAACGAGGCGGAACTCAAACCCGCGATCCTTCGGTCCGAGATCGCTACGGCACTACTGCTGTAACGACCACGTCCATCCAGACCTGGAAATATTTTTTTTAACGAACGAAGGCGCTTAAGCTAAGAGACTCAGAAGGATTGTGGAAGGGGAGACTAACAATGGTTGCCTTGCCGCATTTGCTGTTTAGATGCTCTAATACTCGTATTCCCTATATTTTTACTCATCTTTTAAAAATTATTTTTTCAATTTACAGATAATGAATGTAGAACAAATGTATTTCTGTGAAATTGTAAAGAGTGTGCTTGATATTCACATCAAAGGGTGAAAATTTCCATGACGACAGTGCTACGCGTCACACAAATTGCGGGAAAGTATGGGACACATCCATGTGTCTGTAACATCTTGTTCGCCTCGGTTCTCTCGCCCATTGTAGAACGATATATTACAGTCACCCCGGCCCCTCTTGGCACGCCGAGCCGCCATCCACTTTCCAAAAACGATTCACTTCTATGGCTAACTTCCAAAGCAATTCGGTGGGTTTTTATTCCTCGCTTTGTTATCCAGTGCTCTTTCTATAATTTCCCGAACATTTACAGCGATATTTACAGATGTACGCATGTTTCCTGGTGTCGTTTCTGTTTGTTATTAAGGAATCACAAATCGGCTATCTTGCCACGAAGGAGGTTCGGGTTCCATTGCAGGGCAATCTCATGTCAAATTTGTTCCGACGAAACTAGCTTGACTGCTTCGCTGGGGCTAGTCCAAACCCTGTAAAATGTCCTAAACCTTATTGCTGTCCTAATTCCTTCCCAATTCAAAAAATCAAGGCTGCCATCCAACTGTTTTAAATATCCTCTTAGGGGAATCTCCAAGGATCGCACGCGATCTATGTGTACTACTTATCATAAATTTCGAAAAAATGAATACATGTAACCGAATGTCATATGCACTGAACTATAATTTCCGAAACGTCTGGCGCTTCGCATTCATGATCATTCACGTTAATGCTCCAAGTCACGATCGTACCACAAATGTTGTGTTGGCGTCCCCTGGGCATATTCTCAATTAAATTCGGGAGTTAAATGGAAAATGGAGCAATAACATATATTGGAGTATTGATTGATAAAACTCCAACACTCAACCCTTAATTATAAATGCCATATACTTTTCTATAAATATATTATCCTGCCTTATTACATTACTTCACGCTTCCCTGACAGAGGAAAACTCTGCTCATATAAAATAATATTATATTGTATAAAACACTTTTTCTAAAAATAAAGTACTAAGGAAGAGAATTATACTTTTATGGATCACCTATAAACTCCATTTAAATAAATACCTCAAAACCTATACCGTTTTCAATCACAAACAAAAGTGTCAAATAATTCATATTCTTTAGTAATGTGACACAAGTATTCTTCCCTTTCTCCGACTTTGTTCATTTCTTCAGACGAATATTTTGTTTCTCATGTAAATAGAAATACATTTCGCGTAATTCTTTTCATTTCATCAAGAGTAAAAAAAGTAGTATAGAAGAAAGTTTGGCAATTAATACAAATTTGGTGAGATTGTTCAGAAAGTGGGTAATGAAAACGTAGAGCAATCGGATACGAAATAATTACTAAAATTTACAAAATAGAAAAAAATGAAAAATATTTTAATAGTAAGTACAAAAATATATATAAATCTACCTTTCTGTTTGATGCAAAGCTGTGCGTTTTCAATGTGGATGCTTATTCTTGTAACTTTTTGTTTTTTCTGATTGACCCATTTTAATTTATTTATTAAAATGATCGTTCTTTGGTAAGTTATTTCCCATCCGTATAGACTTTGTAATATACCCTTGTATATATTTATTTTTGGGTTGTTGTTATCATTAAAAATGACTATCAGCAGAAGTAAGGAAAACAGAAAACAATGAGACGAGTGAAATAAGAAAGGAATAAAGAGAGACGGATGGAGATATGTGAATAAGTAACACAAGGAAAATAAGAGGACAACAAGAAAAGGCGAATACAGAAACAGGAGAAAAAGAAAGGAAGAAAAAAATGAAGGGAAAAGATGAAGGGACACGGAAAGAGAAAATAAGATAAGCATTTCGGGCACTTTTCCGCCACGTGGGCGCACTCTCTGGCCCACAACTGTTGGGAGTCCCGGACAATTTCTGCCTCCTCGCGCAACTGCGGTTTCCCCTTCGCCGCACCGCCGCACCTTCCCGGCGGCGAATGGCCGGGCGGCTGGCGACGTGCTCCGAGCAGGCGACGCCCCCGCTCCCCCGGCTCCCGCCCCTGCTCCTATCCCCGCCCGCCACGTCCACCTCATCGCGGTCCATCTGCCATTGCACCCACTTAACCACCACGCGCCCCGCCCCGCTCCGCCCCGCTTCCTCACCCTCACCGAACTCCACGCAATGTGGTCCGGGGGGGGCCGGCCGCCACTGGATGCTGTCGTGCCGGTTTTTGGT
>BOPP01000006.1:12043749-12062370 GCA_017312745.1 Gryllus bimaculatus
AGAAGAAGAAGAAGAAGAAGAAGAAGAAGAAGAAGAAGAAGAAGAAGAGAAGAAGAAGAAGAAGAAGACCAACAAGAAGAAGAAGAACAACGTCAAGAAGAGGAAGAACGACAACGACGACGACGGCGACTGCATCGGCGACGGCAATGGCAAGAAATAGAGCAAGAACGAGAATTACAACGAGAACGAGAACAAGTACAAGGCCTACACGCTAATAATAATAATAATAATAATAATAATAATAATAATAATAATAATAATAATAATAATAATAATAATAATAAGAAGAAGAAGAAGAAGAAGAAGAAGAAGAAGAAGAAGAAGAAGAAGAAGAAGAAGAAACAGAGCTACAGTTCTTTAGACACAAAGAAAATGAAAAACGTTCTGGCCCAGAAAGCAAAACGTGAATTTCAAATATTTAAGCGTCCTCTTCTTTGGAGCCTTACTGTCACATGACGTCAGTGGTGACGTATGCAGTGTTGCACTAAGAATGAGAATTCAGTCAGCACGTGCAGTACACGAGTAGACAAAATATCTTAAACAATCACTTACGTTTTTTAGTACCAACGATTGCGACAGTATAGAGATAAATACAGAATATTATAATGGAGAGTAAGAAAACACCACGACTCAAGTCTCCAAAGCAGAGACACATCAGGAGTGATGTGAGTGATGTGTTACATAGCCTGCAATTTTTACTTTAAATTAATTGTTAATTGTCCATTTTTTATTTTATTGTATTACGTTTCTTCCATTTGTATTAAGTTTTATGCCATTCATATTTCAAACATTGTGGTGTTGGGGATTCGATTCTTCACCTGGATTAACGACTCGCTCTGAAATGCCGCCTCGCCTGTGCTGTGAATCAGATGTACAGCGATTCATTGCATCCAGCATACTTATGAAATTGCTATCGTATTACGAAATTTCATTGTTTTCTTCAGTGTTTATAAGAAAACCTGATTAATTTATGAGCATTGTCGATTTATTTAGGTTAATTACCTTATTTTAATGCATGTAGCAATTATATATTTGTATCCAAGTAGGTTCGGGATTTTGCTGGTTCAATGGAGAAGGGTATGCGCCCGAGCGATGCACATCTGTGACGTGAAATGGCTAGCACAACGCGATACAAATGTGACTATATAATTATGGAATCTTATTATTGTGCCGTGCACAAATTGAAAACAAAACGTGTACAGACTCCAAAATTCTCTGAAGAGGCAAATGTAAAAATAATGCCCATAAACCAACTCTCAGTATCATTAGGGGCATTAAAAAATGACTGAGACCTTTTAATAACAAAATGTATGACTTATGAGCAAGAATCATGGATGTGAGGTGGTAAGGATCTTAAAAATATATGTTGGTGATTTTCTATTCTCAAACAAAAATGTGTCAAATATCAATAGTTAAACAGTTTTAAGTACTATTTACACAGCTCAGAAGGCACATACTAAGATCGCGTACACTAGTAAATGAGGAATATATAGTAGTTTTAAAATATTTGTTTCATTTCTTGTATTACGCATCCATCCAAATATCACGCTACACCACTGACACATATCAATTATGTCAGATGAACTTTAAAAACGTCGGTGAAATGTATACTTAATACACTGATATGACTATATTTATTCATCAATTTCCATATTTTCGCGTAATTCAAATGTAGTTTAGTTATCATTTACATTGTTTCATCATTTTATTATACGTCCGTCACAGCTAAAAATGTATACAATAAAACGACTTCATAAAATGTCCCTTTTCTGGTAAGAAGCCTGTTCTTCAGAAATATCTTTCTTTTAAGAAACGTGATCCTATAATTCAGCTGCCAATAATTCTGAACTGCAGTCAAAGAGAGAAATGAAAACATCCAAAAGCTCGTGGCAGATAAATATGTGTAAGGGAAGGAACTGCCCATCTCTAACACGCCCCCGCCCCCAACAGCGGACTCATTTATTCGCGGGTTGACGATGATAAATTCGCGAGAGAGGGGACGGAAACCGCAGTTCCGCTACTAATTAGTCAGGGCGGCCCACGAGGCAGATCATAATGAATCATAGAGTAACTGTAAAACGAAACGGAGGTGGTCATTGTCGGTCGAGGACCTAAACACCTGGGTCCCATAAATTTCAGTGTTGAGGGATGTCAAAGTAATGTAACTGTGGTAGGCACCATTAGTAAGCAAGCTGGTAGGAATGTGGACATATTATATTCTAAACACGAACAAAGATTATTATAGTCATAATTATTGTATTATAATTTTGATATTAAAAGTACAAAACATTTATTAATTAGTGTTGGTTTAACGAAACTTTCAGATCATGTTAAGTCATATTATTATTATTATTATTATTATTATTATTATTATTATTATTATTATTATTATTATTATTATAGTCCTTTACAATCCCGTAGAGAGCAATTGCCTCCGATTTTCGGGTGGGTTACAAAACGGTAGAATTCCCGAGCACCCAATTCGCGAACTTCGTTAAGACATTACTCTTAGAATTTTAATTTGTGTCACTTAAACTTACACAATGGTAAGGCTCAATGCATTATATAAACGTGAAGCAGTTCACAATGTTATGTATGACAAAAAATAATATAGAACTACTGGAGTGATCACTCCAAACTTTGGCACGAATACTTTTGAGCGATAAAGAATCAAACAAAGAGTAACTGCTATTCAAACTGTTACTCCTAAATGTGCTTTAAAATGCACAAAAAAACAGCAACGCTCATTTTTCAATTTTTGAATTAAACACTACAAAAATAACAATATTGCAAAATTCCTTAAAATTGCTATGGACCCAAAACGTTAGGAATCATTCCTATAGATGTATAAGAAATTCTACTGGAAATGATGGCCCATAGATTCTATCTTTATATCTATCATTATTATAAGATATTTTGTGTCTACGTATTCAACATATTTTGTTTTTGAATATATTATATTTTGTGTGCACTTCACTGTTCACCAACCGTGGTGAAGTACGAAACACTAGGGGAATAATCTGTTCATAAAATGCGGATGCTAATTCCAATTTTATGTATTCTTCTCTTACAATTTTCCAGTAGAAGCACGCTCTCACTTGTCAGTCAGCGAACGTACTGAGGTGGATGTCTCTCAGTCGATCAGGATACCCATTATTTACGACCAGTGACGACACAATGGGGATCGCACGATGGCCATGTCAGTTTGTATTACTAGCTCAGACATTGTTTGGAGAAAAACTCTAGTCGGACACTTTTTAGTCATTTCTATGAAGTGCCAGGAATATTTTATAAACATCACTTGACTGCATTATAAATCAATATTCCGTTCTATACACATTAACGATATCACAAGCCGCAAACGACGTTTCTCGACTTCCACTCAGTCAACACTTCTCGTATAGTACGTATATACGGATTAATATACGTAATATATGGAAAGTTATGTAATGCTGCGGAAAATCGATTTCAAGATTTCCACGGAAATACACGTTCTGGAGTCCCCCGATACCGAAAAAGTGTTGTTTTTTTCAAAACGTCCGTCTGTCCGTCCGTCTAGTATTTGAGAACAGTACTAGCGCCTAAACCATACGTTCTCCAAAATGAAGAAGCCCGTGTCAATCTGGATTGAGTCAAAACACTGACATTTTGAAAAACATTAAAATTGGGGGGTACTTTGCATGATGCCCTCCGGATACTTTTAAAATTTTCTCAAAAACGTCTCCAAAGTTTTTCTTAAAATTTCTTGTAAGATTAGTGTAAAATACTACAATAAAGATGGTATACGTCCGATTTTCACGGTTAACTCTGAATTTTCGAAAATTTTAAAAGTATGAATTGTTCTCAGTGTCTACTACAACTACAAAATTAAAGAGATATTTCCTTCAAATACAATTTGTTCTCCATAGGGAGTTCTTTTATTAGGGTCATGTACATTTGTTTGAAAATTTTAGTAGTCTTAGTGCAATATTTCGAAAAAAATATGTGAAATTTTAAAATAATTACAAAAAACAGATATCTTAAAAACGACTCCAATTTTTTTCTTTAAGCTTTTGGTAAGGATAGAGCTAAATTTATTACATAAGACAATATAAACGCCATATAGCTCTATTCAGTTGTTTTTTTCCAAAAATTCCGAAAATGTATTTTAACTTGTCCCTCGTTAATATTTACGAAATTAGCGGTAATTTGTTAATATTATTGTAGTTATGAGTACATGTGCCTTAAATAATGTCACATAAAGTTTCTTGAAAACTGAACCGTTTTCTGTGAAAACTAGCTCAAAATTACGCACTTTTAGAAACGCTCAAAAACCCTTTTTTCTCACAAACGGCTGCAGTTTATGTATTCAAAAATTTCGAACGGATAGTGCTAATTGCACTTTTTAATATGACGTAAAGTTCATTTCATTGTACTTTTTTCAAAAATTACAAGTATTGTAAATATTTTGAAAGATTTCTCACGCCTTTAATATGCACATTTACAGCAATTTGCAAACACTATTTTATTTGTTAAGTACATAAAATGACTTCAAATGAAGGTTTTCAAAAACTCATTTTTCTATGAAAAAGAGCTTCAATTTCGAATTTATAGTAGCAGTTAAACGCCAGTTTTTTAAAAACGGCTCTAAATTTTTCAAAGAAAATTGCCATTTAGAACGAGGTTTTACTGTTATTTAATAATCGTAAAATACATATTCCGATCTACAATTAGGAAACTGAAAAATTAAGAAGATATAAAAAATGTACTTTGGGCGGTGATAGATGGCAGCTGGCAAGAGTATGTGGCAAGTTTGAGTAGTCGAGACCAAAGGAAATAGAAAACAACTACGGGAAAGTCTGTGCCATTCTGTAGCACCAAGTTTTCTTTTTTATTCTTCATCACACATTTTTATGAAAAACAATGTTAAAAACACAGTCTCCGACGTCGTTCTTTCATGTTTGCAACGTATTCTAGTAGTCGACGCATAAACAGCGATTGTTGAAGTAAGCTTCAGCCAGAGAGTATATAGGCTTCAGCAGTCTCCAGTTACTCGATAAAACAAGACTGCCAAGGTTGCGTTTACATTTGATCATAGATTTTCAGAATCATTACGGGCGAGAAAATATCTCTATTGCCTTTATATGCCTTTCAGTGGTGATTAGAATGTCTGGATATTTTCGTCCGTAAAAAGGTTTTTAGTCGTTTCAAAGAAGCTATAGGTAAACGGTGCCTGTTGCTCCGACACTAAATGTTGTGGAATTTTATGGAAATCGATGACACGTTGACAGGCGAATAAAGAGGACCTCTTTCGCTAGTAAATCTTTTTTTCTTGCAGTTAATCTGAGAACCGATCGAAGGCTCAACCGAAAAAGAAAGAGTCATAGGTTTGAAAGAATGATTTGTGTGATTTTGACGATGATGAATGATGTTGTGTGATTTTTGTTTTGGGTCGTTTGTGTGAATTATTGCATAATCGCTCGTAATTTTTAATTAATTCAATTACTTTGACGATTACACATCTTAATTTGTGTGCTACTTGTAGTAATGCAGTACCTCATATTGGTATTCCAAATTAATCCGGCAGACCTCGCCCAGGTTCTCTAAGGCTCAAATTAAATAATTTAGTGTTTCTTCGGTAGAAGGCAGTGCGATAGAGATCCGTTGTTCACCTTTATATATTATCTGAAGTTGTATTATTGCGATATAAGCTTTGACATTTTTTTACGTGTTTTGAAGAATACACGTTTTGAAATTTGCTTGGTCCTGAAGACCCATTGGGAGCATTGGTGCAACAAAATGTCGACACAGTTCCAACAACAATGAAATAGAGGTTTGGCAGTATCTATTGTTGTAATAAATTTATCACCGTTTGAGTTGGGTTTTAACAATCTGAATATATGGATATTCTGAATGTCTTTTAACTATCAGGATATTTTTAACGAAGAGGAAATGGAATGTAAGATTATTGAGGGGATTTAATAGTAATATTTAAAAAGGGAAGTTAATGTGAAACTGATTTATAGGAAAGGGAATATGGAACAGTAGTGTAGTGAGAGTGTCAAGTGAAAAGGGAGAAAGTCAACGTAGTTAATATGTGCTATTGACACTCGCGCTAGACGTTCGAAACGCGAACTACATTAAGACGAATCACACTGACATATATTACTTTGTAATTTGTAATTGCATCAATAATTTGGAAATTTATGTGCCACTATTATTCAAGAATATGATGCTTGAACTTTTCAGAGACGAGCAGACCGCTGGGCAGTATCAAAAGCAATCGAAGTGGCATTACAATCAACATTTACTGGTTTTGCAAATAATCACATTCCAGATATAAAGTAAAGAGATTGATGTCATGAACCTGAAGCAAAAGAAAGAAAAAACAATTTTTTTACTCCAAGTGCAAACATTTTTCTCAAATTTCATTCCTAAGAGCATATTCCTTTTTTCTGTCAGGGAAGCCCTTACATAGATATAAATTGTGTCCATAATAAATATTATTTAAAAAATAACTTTAATTACACTTTTTAAATAGTTTAAGATATATTTCTATTTGAAACTTGTAGCGTTAAATAATTTTTGCACTGAGTTGCGCAGGTATTAAACTTCACTATTAATTTTACACACTAACACGTGCACTGCAATTATCTTTATTTATATACAATTTCTGTGTTAATTTGTAATAAATGCACTCCAAAAATGATATGTATTTATTCAAAATATACATTTGAAAGTTAAAAAAGGAATTTTCTAAATTGCAGATTCAAATTTACCGCCTTTCTTTTACTGCAATCTTACAGAAGTTGTCAAGTTGCTAGGTAACAATGGGAACGCCAACGGGAACGGAAACAATTTATAGTGAACCGGGCATTGGATGCTTCGCTAATAAATTACTGTTGTGTAATTGCGTGTACTTCCCAAGCTTGGAAAATGTGTCACTACAAGAAACAGTCTAAATGCAGAGCTAGTGTCGAAAATTCGCCCCCGTTGGGTTTCGAACGCTAGGACCTCCTGGTCGGAATTTCTTCAGAAATAACGACAATGCAGGTTCGGCCGATATTTTTACGACTTCTAAGAGTTGTTCTCACGATGACTTATAGGACCCAGAAATACATTGAAATGATACATTGATTATTTCGCGTTTCCGGGTCCATCAACTGCTAAGGTCATTCATTCCATACGTGTCGTACATTTCCCCCAAGAAGCAGCGGCGATCTTCTTCTGCTGAATGGTGAGATCTGGTGCCGATCTACACGTCAGCTAACGGGGTTTTCCCCAACCAGGTATCTCCCACCAGTGCAGCGGTGCACCGCCCCAGCGGAGACAAGCTCTAAGCTCCCGACCGGTCTCCGGCATGTGTGGGAACGTAATGCATGTGAGTGCGGATGCAACTAAGTGGGTGAGAATAAGATAGGGAAGAATAAAGACTGTTCGTGGTGTGCGGCCCCTTTGTTATGCATAGTACTGCTCTGGTATTCGCCTAGTGTGGGAGAAATCACGCAGTACTGCATATCAGAGCAGCCGTCCGCTTGAATTCTCTTCCAAACAGAGGCTAAATTCTACCTCTGTCGAAAGCTGTCGAAAGCTAGTGTCGAATATCCTGCGACCGTCGGGTCACAAACGCTAGAACCTCCCGCTCAGAGGCAGTGTGGTGACATCAGTTGATGTTCTGAGCAATCTTAGCCGGGGAAATGAATCAACAAGAGACATTAGAACAAAAGTACTAATTGCCATTTAACCAGAGTGGACTAAACAAACTACTAGCAATTTGCATACCGATTAGAACTGCACAAACACGTGACAGAACCTTAATCTACGAAGTGTTACGTCGTACTAAGGGGCGATTTTAAGACGGAAAAAGAACGTTCTGTTCAAAGATAAAACTTTTTACAAGAATAATTTAAAATAAAATGAGTGGAAATGTTAATTTAACTCTACATAGCGTACATCAAATATAATAATATATAATAATTAAATTATCCATTGCATTATTCTGCATTTGAATATGGTTTGAATACACGTGAGAAACCTTTATATTCAAAAAAATGTACAAGGAAAGAAGAAAAACAGTTACTAGCAATTATTTTAATATCAATCGAATGTAAGAAAATATAGTTTTTAGTTTGGTGGATATTAACGAAGATATTTCAGCATGAATTGAATTAATGATCCTCCTTACTAAGGCCTTCATCTCAATTTTTCGAGTCTTTTTGATTAGAAAAGTAAACATCGCACTTAATATTTTGCGAACAACTTACATACTTCCTCTACACTACATACCAGAATTGAAATTCGTAAGATTCGTAAGATTTCGATACAGATAAAAAGGGCTGCCAAAAATTTTGCGGACCAAAAAAGTCATCTTAGTATTGAAAAATCAATAAACCATAAAAAGAACCCAAGTAACAAAGTACGATTTTGAGTAGTAACGCAAACACTTCGTACGAAATGTATAGTTTTGTAAATGGTATTTCCAAGATATTTTGTTGTTATTCTATCCGATACCTATGTTTATCACCACAAAAGAGGTATCTGCCACAAAATGGTTTTATGCGTGGGATGAAGTAGCAAAGCTTAGTTTTGGATTTACCAACTAGTCAAAACTTACCTTTGACCAACATTGTGTCAATCTACCACATCTTATTTCTAAATATAACTATATACTTTATGTATTTCATCTAAAAGAACGTGTTGGCATCGGAATATTTACTTGAAGTTACGAATTGGAATTTAATATTTCCAGTCACCGGAATTAACATCAGTTATATTTTCAAGTATACTGTACACACATGTCTGCATGTTAATGAACTTGATTTTGATTTTACATTGATTGAATTTGCCTTATTTTACGTGGCGAGACATTGATGTCTGACGGAAGTTCACAAGATCCTCAGATGATGCTGCCGATTTCTTACGTCAGCTCTTAGTGCAGAAGCGGTAAATATGGCAGTCAAGTCTTTCATAAACGCTGTGCTACAACTGAAACTTACACATAGGCGAACGCGCTCCCACGAACACGGGCAGACAAACACGATCACACGCATGCAGAAATTGGCATCGACATAAAAACGCACCAGCACATTTATACACATGTCACACGTATATTTTGCTATTTTATTGCTTCTGTGAGCAATTATAAATGCATTTTATTTCCCTCAAAGGTATTCAAATAAAATGAAAACGACCAATAAAATGTAAAAGTTCAGCTATAGGATCGGTAATAATGATGTGATGCTTTTTCTACATCTTACTGGCATATGTGGCTAGACTCCTTAGCCTGAAGTACTATAGAAATTATTGTCTTACGATGTATTATGGCCTATTAATCTAAATCTGAGACCGACACGCACAACTATACACGACTAGCAATGCAGATGAAAGCAAACAAATATAATAGCAAAACATCATGCGATTACAATCAAATTAAAAGAAACTGAAAAGACATGACAATTAATAAATTCCATCAACGCATTTTTATCAAAGAAGATACCCTTGTTTGGTTTTTTTGTTAGTATTCCTTTATTTTTTTGTTGATTTTCTTCTTGTTTAGCTGAAGTTTTTGTTGAGTTTCTTCTTGTTTAAAAAGAAATTAGTAACAGTTAATTATAATTTTTAAAATTTCATCCAAATATCCAAAAGGAAACCATTCTATTCGACGAGATCGGATAATTTCTTTTGGAATAATAAACCCGGACACAATATTGTTGCCAATTAATTTCATCGAACATGACGAGTGGCCATTATAATGAAGTGATCTACTCCGAACATAAATCAGCGAGAGGTTTAAAAATTGAGTATTCGAGCTCTTTATAACAAAGTGAAGTTTCGTGATGGTTTAGTGTGAGCGCGGGCTTGCGAAGACTCGGATTTAACAGAAGCCTGAACTCGTTAAAATGGCTTAAATCTGAAGTGCCATCGCCATGTGGGTTTTGGACTGTAAAACGGTGAATATTCTCATTTTTCTACACGTGAACAATATTGGATATAACTTACGGACTGATGCCTAGTATTATGTACGATAGATTATTGGGAGTGGATGTGGCAGTTATTGGCTGCAATTCGTGGTTAAAAGTTGAGACGGTTTCTATTTTGCTAATCTGCTCTCTCTAAATCAATTTAACTCTCGTCCTTTTTTTAGGTCACTTTTTAACAACTGGATCATATAGCGACTACTGTGATTGTTTTAACTGCACGTGGAACTGTAGAAAGAACACGTATGGACAACACGAACACACGAACATTCATGTCACAGACGGGATTCGAATCCACGATCCTTCGAGCCGAGGCTGCTAGGCCTTCGCCTTCAGCCTTAGCGACTACGGCTTTCCAGGCCGGCTATCTCGTCCTTGTTCAGGTATAAGTAAAAGTGAAAAAATCCAGGTATAAAGTGAAATGAAAAGGTAGAAACGGTTTTGTAATTTGTTTGTGACATTGTGAACTGTCAATCAATGGAAACGAATTGTAAAGTACCGATAGTTTCCCTTTGAATCAGAGAAAATGTAATCACAGGATTCAATCATTCAAAGAATAATCATCATTAAAGCACAACATTGTAAATAGTGATTCGAGAGAAGGAAAGGAACCTTCCATCCGTGATTACCACTTATAGGTTTGATCTTATGAAATAGAGTATCTCCATCAACACAACACCTTTATATCTTTGACCAGAAAAAAAAATTTACTCGTCCACAACAGGATTATTTCTCCTATCATTAAATATTCCTCAACAACACGAGAAAGATAAAGAAAGAATAGTTTGGTAGAATAGGCTGTAGTACGTCTCTTTTTATGTCGCGTAATAATTAAATGCAAAACGATACTGAGGCAAGGCAAAATACTTTGTGGAATTTTTGGCATTTGTGAAGCAAAGCACTAATGTCGAATAACAAACGAAATATAAGGAACTGCGCAACAATGGAAATTAAAATGAAATATTGAGAATGTAAGAAGTTGAAAAACCAAATATTAGTTGGATGAAATGAATTTTGGACAATTTAAGATTTTTTTTGGAAAATGGAGCAGATAAATAATGTGACATTTTTGATAGTAGACAAGAGACGTTAGGTATATAGTTGCGGAGCGACAAGAGTGCATCGATGAACAGGAATAACAACGAAACAAGTGAACTGATTAAGACAGATAGTAAGTGAAAGCGAACAATTTTGGACAGAACTATGTTGGATTTTGTAGAGGAAGGATGGATGGCCGTCAGGGCAATGAGTAAAAGTAATTGATTATTAGATTGATTTTAGTTCGTGTTAGATAGAAAATGGACATGTCCGCGAGTATGAAAGAATAGGAAAGATAACGAAATACAATTTACTAGCGAGAAAATACTATTATTCGTGAAATGTTCAGGTCACGAATGGTAGCAAGCACTTAAAGGCTAATTTCTGTGCTGCTAATTAGAAAGGCTCCAAATGGATTTATGGAACAGTTGCTGATTTCGGGTACAACGCCAAGATTGCTGGAAAAATCTTCAAAAGGGGAGTTTAGACAAGTGGCAGAAATACTTTAACAAGAAGATTGTAGCAAGTCCAAGTTATTTTAAGCTATAAGGTAATACTAAGATAAAAATAAATCAACAGGGAATTAAATTATAGAGAAAACGAATCGTTTATTTCAGAAACCCGTCAAACGCCAATACCTCTCTTCAAGAAAACTGAGATTAAGTCTCCCAATTTTTCGGATTTCAAATATTTGTTTTTATTAAAAGAGTTGATAAATAGATATTTTGCATATAAATATGCACTAAACGATATGTCTATCCTCCTGGGACAATAATGCGTCTCTAAAGCGTGTTTTGTTTTTTGTTTTGTATTTTGGCGTTTGACGAGTCAAGAATATAGATTATAATTTTTTTTAAAGAGAATTTTTGAGTTACTACAATGATAGGCCCAACTCGGGTAAATGAACTGTTGAAATTATTATAAAGGGTGAAACTTTGAGTAACTACATTACATTATGATGAAATTAAATCGACAATTGGCAGTAAATTGAAGTCTTGTACAAGTATTTTAGATTCGAAATATGTCATTTCTATTTATCTATCGTATCCTGACTCGGAATAAACTGCCGCCGATATAACCACCTTACAATGTGGAACCCATCTTTTACCTAATTTCATGATTACTAATATGACTCACGTAGTACGAAACACATTTCAGCGGTGCGCTAGTAAGTCGTAATCTTGCTGCATAACCCTCTCATCTTCATAACCTAGCGCACAGTGTTGGCCTCCCTCAGGGAACAAGCTAAGAGTGCGTTATTTCGTGCACCCGACTGTATGAGCCGGAGAGTAGGTAGAGCAACGTTGAATCTCTTTAGTGCTGTGATGTCAAGCAGTTGTCTTTAGTGCTGTGATGTCAAGCAGTTGTCTTTAGTGCTGTGATGTCAAGAGGGAGGAGGGATGTCGGAGGGATCCGGAGGGATCCGGTAGTATTTTTCACGCAGGTTTTCTTGATCCGTCGTTTTGCCAGATGCGAAAGGAATGGGAGGAGTTGATTATTTTGCCGACAGAACCATTAAATTAAATCTGTAGCTGATTTTCTATGCAAAATAGTGTCTGTTAAATGAGAGCCATCATTTCTGGTTATCATATTTTCTCAACAAAGTGCGTCACAAACATTTGTTCTTAATTCAACTAAGGTTAGTAAAGGAGATGAGGTTCCGGATTTGAAGAAAGCGTGCGCAAATAATAGATGATGAAATTCCCCATCATGCAGTTGATCACATCACCACAAGAGAGTAGTGAATGTTGTTGTGTAACTAACGCGCGAGAAAAGATGATCGAGGGCCAAAAGATAATTAAAGTACGTCTGTCATGTTTATCATTTTTTTTAATTTCACAGTTCTTTCTCATCCTTTTGCAGTGGAATGATATATTTCAAATCCTTACTCAAAAGCACTGCTGCAACATTCGTCAGCACTTTAGGAAAAGTGATTGCATCTACTATCGTTAGGTATCTTGTTATTTAGGTAGAGAAAAAGTTAGAGTGAGATAATCAGATAAATCAAGTAATGAGAAAGGCATGGAAATTGTTGAATTTTGTTAATTTATTGATTAGTGGTTCCGGACGAGTCAACAGCTATATGTTTTCCTTGGAAGGGGGCGGTGAGCTTCCCGCGCTGGATGGCGAGATCCAGCGCCGACCTTCCATCGGCTAGCGGGGATTTCCCCAATCAGGTATCTCCCACCAGTGAGGCACCGCCCCAGCCGGGACAAGCTCTAAGCTCCCGATATGTCTTCCGGCATTTGTGGAAGTCTAGTGTATGTAAGTGTGTGTGTGTGAATAAAAGTTCAGAATACAACAAGGAAGAGGAAGGAAAGATGGCGTGCGGTCCGTGGTCTATTTGTTAGGGTGCGAATAAACGGTGATTTTGTGAATAATGATCACGAAGATCAAGTTCAAAGTGGTGGCGTTCAGAGTGGTTCAGTGGGGAGACGAAAGAACGACAAGAAAATTGCCGCGAAGTTGCTTTGTCAGGAAGAAGCTTCGACAGTGAAGTGGTATTTCAAATCCGGTACTCGGAGGCAAATACCAAGTGTTCGCTGCGCCACGGGTCGCCCCAGCTTGGTCCTTATTTACGGGCGGGGTTCGCGTCCACTCCACCGACGAGGAGTGCGAAGCGCCGCCATCGGCGCGGTGCGGGGCTTCATTACGCAGGCGGGCAAGACAACGCGGGCCATAACGAGGGCGCAGGCCGCGTTTACGGCCTGGGCGGGCAGGGCTGCGGGGGCGACGGCGACGAGGCAGGCGGGAAGGGTGCGGCCAGAGCGGGCGGCGGGAGTGCGCAATGATGACGAGGAGATGGGAGAGACGGAGTGGCAGTGGTGGTGGCGGCGAGGTTTGAGATGGCTGCGAGAGGCAGGGGTGAAGGTAGTTGGGAGGCAAGGGCAGCAATGGTGGGAAGTGCGGCGTGGGTGATTGGGGCGGCGGCTATTGGTGTGGCGGCGTAGCTGCTGGTGCAGCTTGAGCGGTTGGCACGATGTGGACGGGTAGTGTGGTACTGGTGGGTTGTGTGGTGTACGTGGCTGGTGCGTTGTTGCCACTTGTTGCGGCGTGAACGGCAGGTGTGGCGTGACCAAGGGTGCGGCATCACCGAGGGCGGCTGGTGCGGCGTGAACTATTAGTATGGCGGCTTGGCCGATGGTGCGTCGTGAGCGTCTGGAAGCGACGTGAACGGGTGGTATGACGTTAGTGGGTGGTGTGGTGTTAGTGGGTAGGTTGGCATTTGCCGCTGATGCGGTGTTGCCTTCTGGTGCGGCGTGGCCGGGGGTGGGCGTGGGTTATTGGTGCGAGGTGGCCGGTGGAGCGGTGAGAGCAGATGAGTAGACAACTGGGCGGTTGGTGCGGCGTGGCTGCTGGTGCGGCGTGGGTGTGAACGACTGCGTGATGCATGGGCAGTTGGTGTGGTATGGATGGGAGAGGTGGCAAGGGTAGCGAGGGGCAAGAGCGTAGTATTCTCTAGAACTGCGAAGAATTCATTTTAATACTCGGTCAAGTTCTTTAACTGTGACCAATTCTTTAATTATATTTCTGAAGGCCGATGACAATTATAATTCTAAGAAATTCTAAACACGCGTTAAATTTATTACCATAACACCAAAAACATTCACAAAAGTTAACCTAAGAACACGTCGAAGACTTCTCGAACTACTGATGAAGTTACTCTCGAAAAGAAAGAACATAAATCAGCATTTTAATGACGTGTTCCAGAAGGCAACAATACCACCAATTGTTCAAACTGTGCCTGTAAATACAGAGAATAAATAAAAAACGAAGTTCCTATCTCACATCTACCACGCAACAGAACAATTGTGGCAAAATAACCAGCCCTTCTTGAGCAGTCACGCTAAGTTAATCGCAAGCTAAGATAAAAATCTGCGAACTTCAAAAACAGTACGTACTCAACACATATTCACTACCTACTTCTTTTTTCATCATTTTTGGTTTCTGTAATTTCCATTCTTTCTTTTACTTTCCATCCCCGCTTGTCTCCTTCTCATTTTCCTTCTCTCTTCCTCCGTCCAAGACCGTTTGACTTTGTGATCTACGTACTGTTCTCAGACTCAATCACACAGTTGAGTCGCTGAAAGATATGACCATATGTCTAATAGACATAATGACCATTTGCGGCGAAATATAATAAATCAAGTATATTCCTAAAGTTATTATTAGATGAGTTCTTTTGACTTGTGCTTTGTAATGTATTTCTTTTTTCTAAGATCTGTTTTTATGATTTGGTATTTTATTGTAAATTTTTCCCATTGTAATTTTTTATGTCTTTCATTTTAACATTTGAAAATTTAAGATTTGTTTTAAACTAGTTTTGTTTTGTTATCTCTTCTTTGTAGCTTTATTTCAAAAATATGTTTGCAAAATAAGTCTGTATTGTATAGCAAGTGATGAAGCAATTAACCTGTTTGCAAAGCGCTATGTTCTTGACACGTTTAATGGATAAATATTTTTTAAAAATTGGAAACGTGTTAATGATTGTCGTTAAAAATAAAAGATATCTTGCGATTAAAATAAAACTTTTCAGTCACATTTTTAGAAACTCCATTTTCATAGTTTAACTCCATTTTCATAGTGAATAGTGATTGAATTGCCTCAAAGTTTGTCACTTCACTAATATGAGAGAATAAGTATTGACCGACATGAAATATTATTTTGAGGTTTTAAATTATTCTTATAGGATATGTTTGTACTTTTCTACTGTACATTTTTTACAGTTCTTTCGGGGTTATTATTATTCATGTACAGATATCATTTCTGACCCATTTTGTTAAGTCCTTGCTACTGTATCCTTCAATCGGCATCTAATAGAACGTATTGTATATTTTTACTATGCTACAATATTGTCATTTTCTGGTCATGCAGCCTCATAATTTAAAGCATGCTTCCTCTCTCAATGCGACTGGTTAGTTAGCTTTAACATGTGCTGTGCGTTATGAAGAGCAACTCCCTATGAATAAATCCATCGCGATTTCAGACATGTGTTCGTTCATATGTAAATCGTTGCCGAGTGTGTGATAAGTCAAAATTAAGAAGAATAAATCTCTAAAATTATGAAGAAACCGTACATCTGGCAACTCTGGCCTGAGCATTATTGAGTCGAAGGCTTTACACGTGTTGTATGTGGCGCACGCGTAGTCCGGCACCTGGCAAACCTTGCTGGCGGGGCTGCTTGACCTGGTCGTGTGTCGCGCGTTGAGGGGGAGAGGGAGGACCCCACAAACTCGTGCAGGAAGAAAAGAGAGTATATCTTAAATATATTTTAATAAATTCACTTACCCGCGTAGTGGACCCTACGTCCTGGGAGTGGGTGGCATGGCTCCGGCTGGCTCCGGCAGGTGGACGTGTAATAAGAGGGGGCGGAGGTGCGAAGCCCTCGCCATTTTATAGCCTCGGATCGCTGGCGTCGGCAAATGACAACTGGTCACTTGCCGACGGCAGCGTGTCGCGAGGGCCGGAAAGCCATATCGCGACACGTGTGCACCGGTGGTGGGCGATGCAGTCGTCAACCGGCCAGCGAAGGTGAGATCACTCGCGGCGCATATCGTACGGCAAAGAGCCAAACGTTTTCATTGTAAATAGTAGGAGGGCAAGAGGCACACAGGCGTATTACACGGCTGGAGGGCATTTGCGTTCAATTAAGTTGTATTATTTAGTTTATTTTGTTCTTATTTTTCGTTTGGTTTCTTTCTCATTTTAATAGATGTTTTCAATCGTGATGTTAGTGACTAAGAATATTATCTTGTGGCTAAGATTATACCTAAACTGCATGAATTACTTTTTTTACTGAATAACTCAATTTTTTTGAGATTATGAAGATATAACATGAATTAAAGCAACAGTTCTTTACATAAGAATATAAAAAAACAACAACAAAGAAACGTGCTGCATCATAACGCAACATGTGATTGCAAATAGTGAATGAGCCGTGAGTGTGCATTGCGTCTGAGAATTCAGTAGGTTCGCTTAGTATGAAAATGAAGGAAATAACTAATCTAATATTTGCATTTTTCAACCCGAATAGAAACGGTTTAAGTACTGTTATTAAATTTTACACCAATTCCTGAGTATCTATCGAGATCATAGAATATCTCAATCTCAATCGAAGGCTACGTAGTTTTCTTCCAATTTCTGCGCGCATTGGAAATTATGGATTATTAATATATTATTATTATTATTAATATTATTATTAATATTATTATTAATATTATTATTATTATTATTATTATTATTATTATTATTATTATTATTATTATTATTATTATTATTATTTTGCCAGCGGCGGAAGACGAGTGGGCCGACTGAGCGGTTCAAAGGAGAGAAATGGCTGGAGGAAAGTTATAGCGGCACGCTGCCCTGATCGGTAGTTTTCCGTGGTTATCAACACCAGGCAATTGCCGGAGCAGTGCCCTAACAAACGGGCCACGGACCGCACCCTTCCTCTTCCTTGTCCTATCCTCCCCCCTCACACACACACGCAACACGCGCTACACTACCACACATGCCGGGAGACCGGTCGGGAGCTAAGAGCTTGTTCCGGCTGGGACGGTGCCCCGCTGGTGGGAGATACCTGGTTGAGGGAAATTCCTGCTTCCCGACTGTAGAGCGGCGGCGGATTTCGCCAAACAGCGGGGAAAGGATAATCGCCAACTCACGAACAATACCATGCATTACACTTACGGGACGCGAGAATTTTTTTGACACACAGCTAAAGCATATATACAATTTCTTATAACCAATGAGAACGCTCGTTGTATTCCAATTAGGTACATTATTAAATTTTGTTATTGATTGGTTGATTTTGAAATCACGTGATTGGTTGATTTTGAAATCACGTGATTGGATGATTTTGAAATCGTTAGTCAGTCAACAGTGTAAGGTTAGTGACTCCAGTGATACCAGTGAGTGTAGAAGTCGGGCAAGTGCAGTGATTACAGTGATTAATGAATTACAGTGGTAAATTGAATGTGGAAAACTGAAGAGAAATATTGAAGAAAAAATAGTAAGTATATAATAAAAAAATATTAGATTTAATTTCAAATTATTTAATTTAGATTTAACTTCAAAATATTTAATATTTTAAATATTTAATATTCTATTTCTTTTATAGATTACCATGGCTGATGCTAGTACATCTAATATCAATGACATTACAGTTAGTATCTGTTTATATCATCTCATCATTGTTATCAACAATCAATTAAAAATATTTTATTTATTTCCCAGGAAGTTACGTCTATAGAGCAAGATGTTGACGTAGAGGTTTGTATAATTTTTTTATAGAATCTGTTAAAAATGTATATTAAATACTAATAATTTTTTTTTTAGAATATCTTGCCCAAAAATAATATGTATAGGTATAAAATATTACGTTTTGAAAAGGAAGAACAACACAATAACGGAGTTCATTTACAGTTTACGGGACTAATGATCCTGTTAGGTGACGTTAGTTGAATCACTAAACAATCAATCGAGTGAGTGGTTCGACCGAGCGATCCGAGACCTGGCAGCCCCATCGCCGTACACAGCCAACGCGATGTTCCGTTGCACTCTGACGCACTATCGGCGCACTCGACGCCGCGCTGCTCGCACCCGCACCTGCCACGCCCCCTTCCCC
>BOPP01000006.1:12062381-12078961 GCA_017312745.1 Gryllus bimaculatus
CTCCCCCTGGCGCCGCCCCCTGGTGCGGGTGGGCGCATTAGCACCCCACAAAACGCGAAGCAGCGCGGCGCACTCGCCCCCTCCCTGCGCAGCGGATGACGCGCGAGATGGGTGGAGTCCAGGTCGTCGCCGCAACTAACGGCCTGCGAGAGCGCTCGGCACCCCAACATCCACCAGAGTAAATCATAGCAGCGTTTATTATTGGCCTTGACTTTTTTGACACACTGGTTTACACACTTAATGTAACACTTGTAATTAACACACTTAAAATTTGAAATTGTAAACACATATTGGTTATTTGGTCACATATTGTTCTAGAATTACATAAATGATACCTTTCATTTAAGTCTGAAGATAGGTGAAATGAAACGCATCAGACTACCCATCTGCAGACTAAAACGATTTTTTGTTATTTCCGAATGTTTCAATCTAGTAACGAACGTTCTGTTGAAGGGAAAATTTATATACAAAATTATTTATTGTCCTGTAATATATTTATTGTTTTAGTCCGAAGATCTTTACCCAAACTTCGTCGTTGTGCAATTCTGAGAACCTTATGTTAGTAAATAAACATGTTTTACAATTTGAAGTTTTAAATGTGTTTATTATATAGACGTAAAACTGTCTGTCGAAAAAGTGAAGGCCAATAATAATTGTAAATTAATAATTGAATTATATACAAAAATTAATATTAAATTTTTAGTTTTAACTACCGCTTTATTTTATTATCATCATTTACTAAATTTACTTCAAATACTTCACTTCCTTTTCTCTATTTACTTTCATTACTTTATTTATATAATTTATTTTGAAAGTTTAGGAAAGTAGATTCGCTTCACATCAATACAAATATATAAATGTTTTTAATTTAAATTTCAGTAAAAAGTGAGAATTAACTTATTTAAAATAATAATAAGTTAACATAAATAGCTCGTAGAGTAAAAAAAAAACAATAACAGGTGCATAGTAATCGTTTGGTTGAGATCAAAGGCACGCGAAAAGAAACGGGCAGAAGGAAGGAGAGTGGTGAATCGGGATGCGACAACTGCAAGTGGGGCACTGCGCGATGATCTGGAAAAAGGTAACACGGAATGAAAGGCGACAGGACCGACAGAGAGTGTTGTCACGTTAAAGCAGACGTGGCCAGTGATTCGCACTTTGGCGAGATAGATGGCGACAGCCTGGGCTCGAGAAGAATCCGAAGTAGGGGCTCTGAAAAAGAGGGAATATTTTTGGCACGGAGGTATCTCATGTAACGGATAGCCAACTTTTCAGTATGACATTGTCTTAAGAGGTGATTGACTTTCAAAAACTTCAAAAACCTTCGAAAACTGATGTTTTTTACGTTTGGGGTTTAAACATTTTCTGGAGTGGTTAACACACAAAATAAAATGAAGGTGTTTTGTATAAAAATATTGGTTGGTGTGGGTATTACAAAAGTATTTATTGTTCAGGAAAGGATCGAATGTATTGCAATTCACACAAACAATTAACCTTGATATAATTTGGTGTGCATAGCGTTCGCCCACTGTCACCGCATCAATGCGCTCAGAGTCCTTGTTTGGGCTATCTGCTAGCACGTTTTGGCAACTTTTAGTGCCAAGGTATTGTTATGTCAGTAAATGATAATACTAGAGCTCTGAAAGCGCCAACCGCTGGTTATACGAGTATTTTTTCTACAAGAAGTGAGAAACAAATGATAAGTTGACGAGTTGAAACAATGATAAGTTGAATATGCGGTGCATGGTAAATTGAATAAAAGATAAGCTTCTAGAAGAAATAAAATTCTCAAATTAGTTCAAAAGAGGCATATTTGAAGTGACATGAAATGTGCATACTCAAAGAGAACGTTGGACATTGATGGGTTAAGGTGCTTCCAATATTTAGGAATCACCCTATCTCTTGTTTCCGTTACTCGTTCAATTTCCGAATTTCTCCCTCCGGTACTGGGTCTACGGCCTCTGGTTCGACCGCGCTTGAGCGACCTCGTAAATGTTCAAGACGTCATCAGCTGAAATTAGGATTTATTTTGTCATTTCGAGAGCGTCAACTAAATAGATCTTTAGATCCGTGAGTATAGTGTATGTTATAGCCGAGAGGAAGTGGTGTTCTATCTCCGCTGGAATGTAAAGGCTTTCGCTGACCTTTCTGTCAGCTAGGGGAATTTCTCTCCTAGAAATCTCCCCCAAAGAAATATCGCAAATGGTCCGTGCCCGTTTGTTAAGGTACTGCTCCAGCATTCACTTTGCATTGATCAGAACAATGAGAAAATACCGATCAGAGCAACTGACGTCTGGAATTCTCCTGCAGGCAGAGACTGCATTCGACCTAACTACTTGTGTGCTAACTAGTGTCCAAACTAGTTATTCGCAACTCGATCCCCTGGACCTCCTAAACAAAGATTCTCTGTGAAATCCCTTCTTGTTATTGGGTCATTTCAAACGATGGCTAGGTGAAGAAAGTTGATTCTTTCAGTGTTCGTTTTTCGAATCTCGGATGTTTGTCCTGATTATCGCATCTGGTATGCAGGAACAACAACATGATGAGTGACAGAAGTTAATTGTGAGGATACCTGCAATATGACCTTAATCGATAAGGTTTTCTAATAGCTCAATAGTGATTGTGTGATTTTGTTGCCTGCAGATGGAATATACACTTTTAACCATGAATATTACCTTGTTTACATTATTATATTTTTCTCATTTTCATAGCAGTTTGGTATCTTTTATGTTAATGGAAGATATTTTTCCTGTTGAATTTTTCTGGCATTCCACTACCCTGCTCATCACGTATGTAAATAGTTATTCGTAGAATGATTTAGAGTTAAATCAGAAAATCTGTTTGATTTTGAATTTCTGACAAAAACGTATTCTGAAAATATGAAATCCATATTATTTAGTAAAACAACACAAAAATGTAATATAAATTCTAGGAAAATATACATGAAGCGTTATACTGATGTTATCTTTGAATTAAAAAAAAAAGTTGTTTGATATTCATTGGAGGCAAGTGAATGCCACTGTTTTCAAAGTGAAAAGTCTCGGCGTGAAAACGGTAGCTTAATATTCGCTAAGCCGGCTCGTTACCTTTCGAACAATTTGATCACATGTACGACCTTGGGGTAAATATAGATAAAGCGTTCCTCATTTCCAGGTAAAAGAAGGTGTCAGCGAATATCATTTTTAGCTAAAAATTTTACGTACAGCAGTAAGTCGAAACTTCATTTGCACTAATACGACATACCTTACATTTAAATATGATTTAAACCGTATTGAAAACTGTTTCATGTTAATTTATTTGCACTCATAGAATTCTGCACGACCAAGTAAACATTAAGTATCTACAGCATTCATACAATGTCAGGTGGTCAGAGTTAGTGTATTTGATTAGATAACGAGAGTTGAATTATGCCGAGACAAGAGAAGCTCTGAGAGATCAATATCATTACGTTATATGGGAAATGAGTGTTGAAGAACAGTAATGAAAACAATTGAGAGCACAATGTTTGGTGATAATGACACATAGAAGAGTGTTGTGTTTAGGAAGCAACAAAGATATATTTATTATTTAAAAAATTGTATAGCATGTTTCTTCGAATTAGCATATCTTAATAGTTTTGACTCGTAAAATAACACTTACTCTTTCTTTAGGTTACACCCTTTCTCACTTCTTTTAAACATCATACTTTGATAACTGTACAGGATCCCTTACACTTCACTTTCGCAGCATTTGTGCAACATCATTGTTGAAAGTGGCAGAGGCAAGAACGACACTGTGTTTCCAGACAAAAATATTAAGCCCGCGATACTACATGATGTAGAAATTCCACTCACGATAGTGCATTCTCGGAAGTGAAGTTCGAATAAATAAGTCGTCGAGGATTCATTATCGTGAGCACCAGAGACGCCTGGTTGGTGCAGAGCCAACGACGTTTGTAGGAAGATGAAATGGTGCTGTAAAACTAACCAGTCACGCAAGGGGTGGATAATGTGTATTACAGTGAAGCGGGGCCAATGGGGAACAAAATGAAGGATAGAGGAGGCCACAGGATTAATTACGAGAAAATGGAGGTGAAAATAAAATGGAGCTTCTGCTCGGAGCGCTGACGAGAGGTAGAGATGAGCGGTAGAAGCGAGAAGACGATAGGGGCCGTATCTGTTGAAAACTGTACGATTTTATTACAGTGACTCTCGAAGGTTGGGCGCTGGAAGGAGAGGGGGACACTCGCCTAACCGGGATCATTTTTACGACTTAAATTTTTGGTATTGAAGCCCCCGATTGGATGACAGTTCCCCCTCCCCTTCCAGTTCTCGGCCTTCGGGAGTCACTGTATATAAATCGGACAATAGGAACCGATTGCGGTGGCAATTGAGTCATTGGCAGAACAAACAACAATGTCGAACCCCCGGAAGAAAGCGTACATGGGGAAGAGGAGAGTGGCTGAAGAGATGTTGACAGAGGTAACGGAAGGTTCTGCGGGGAGGGTAGAGGTCAGGTGGTGCATAGATGAGGACGAAAGAAAAAGAGAGGATGGTTTAGGCAAAAAACAGCAGAGTTGTGTCTGCGAGGACATTTGCGATGCAGTGCAATGTGGGAGCGGTACGAGGATGTCAGAATAGTTTAAGGCAACAGTGAAATGGCATCTGCAGAGGCAGCGGGGTATAAAACCACGGGAGGAGGGAGTGGCGGCAAAAAGGGTTGACTAAACGGGGTGATCACGGTGATCACTCGACGGTGATCACGGTGGTGGCATGGTGACCAACCTTTGTGGTATGGGTAGACATGGTTTGTACCATCGTAATCAGTTTAGGGGCAGAGGTTGAGGGTCAATAATTCGAATGACGGCGATGGCTACAACAGTTTTCGGGCAGGGGAAAATGATATACAGGCAACAACGGCGACGGATCCCAATTCGAACTGGCGGAAAATCCAACCCACACTTGAAATAAAAAGATTTGAATCCTTTCTCATACATTCATCCAAACAAGATGCATAACCCCGATGTTCTCCCCTGAGAGTATTCGCCTCGATGATTAGATTAAGTTAGCTTAGATTGTTTACATAAGCCTGAAATCACAGCTCTAAAGTGATCGAGTGAAATATTAAATAAACGGCGACAGATTTGTTGGTGGCTTGTGAGACAGATTGCAAAGAGAAATGATGGCGAGGAGAAAGAGATGATGACGAGAAGAAGATGGTGGAAGGATGAGACGGAGACAACCATGGTGTCAGCGAGACGGAAATGCTGACGAGGCGTAAATGCAGAGATGGAAATACTGAGACGGAATGATGAGACGAAAATGATGAGACGTAAATGATGACGAGACGAAAATGGTGACGAGACGAAAATGGCGACAAGGCGAAAATGGTGACGAGACGGAAAGGACGAAGACACGAAAATGGTAAAGAGATGGAAATAGTGAAGAGACGGATATGGTGAAAAGACGGAAATGGTGAAGAGACAGGGATGGTGACAAGATAAAGAGAAAATGACAATAGCACCGGAGATGAGACCGTGGCGATGGTAACTGCGACGTAAAAACAGAAGGCGGGAGTCAACTCCTAAAGCTGTGACGGCGTTGGCGACAGTCACGGAAATGGTAAAGGTGTCGTGGATTCCCGAGCAGGCAGAGTCCGTAGCAGCAGAGTGGGTGGTGGAGGCGCCGGCGTCGGTCGTGGCTTTGTGCGTGCGCGTGGTCGCCGCTTGGCGTCGCTGCGCGATTTACGGCCGGCGCGGCGCGAGATGCGCGCGCGCTCTGGCGACTGCGCATGCGAAGCGCATTCACGCGGCGCCGGAGAGAGCGGCGGCGGAGGCCGGTGCCGGTCCGCGCTCTCGCGCTCCTGGAGGTGTACGCGAGCGACAGCTGCAAGCGGCTGCTTTTTGGGGACGAGCTGTCGGTTTCGTGCTGTACTGGGGTTTCGTAAGCAATACAAAAGACTGAGCAAAATACATAACTCATTATAGCGAAACAGAAGACTCAGTTTTGGGAGCAGATAAACAGTTATTGTTCTTGTTCTTCCTCTTTCTCCTCTTCCCTTCTTTGGTCCCATCCCCATCTTCGGTCCCTATTCACATCTTCGGTCCCCCTTCCCATCTTCGATCCCCCTTCCCATCTTCGGTCCCCCTTACCATCTTCGGTCCCCCTGCCCATATTCGGTCCCCCTGCCCATATTCGGTCCCCCTGCCCATATTCGGTCCCCCTGCCCATCTTCGGTCCCCCTTCCAATCTTTGGCCCCACCTTCTCATCTTCGGTCCCCCTTCCCATATTCGGTACCCCTGTCCATCTTTGGTACCCCTTCCCATCTTCGGTCCCCCTTTTCCATTTCTCTTGTTTTCCTTTACTCTTGTTCTCTTTTTCTCTTGTCCTTCTTTTCTCTTATCCATTTTCTTCTTCTTCTCAACGTCCTTCTTCTTGATGCCCTCTTGCTTCTCGCCTTTGTCTTGTTTTTCCCGAGGTATCCAATGTAATATTAGCAATGTGATTCTAATGTGTTAAGACAATAATAGGGGTGATTGTAAATATATATATCACATAAATGTTAAGTAGGTTACATGACCGGCTATTTAATTTGATCCCCTTAATGCTAACAGTTGTGAAACTTTATTTTTCTAATTAAAAAAAATTTTCTATTCCACTCGTACAGCTAAAAGGAATATTGCTTAACTAAACATACAAAATTCTCTCGAACTGGGCGATGTATTTCAAAAAGTTCATCGATTTTTCTCTCCACTTTTTCTCATCGTTTCTCCCTGCTGGCCAATCATAAACTGTGATACATCTATCTTAGGAGGTGGTATACATCGTTCGCTATGTTGATGTCCAATACACCGCGAATGTACTATCATATAACTTCTATTATTTAAACATAGTTTTGAGGCATTTACATTTGAGGCGTTTTGGAACTCTGTTGGAAATAATTTCATTCGTGGAGTAGTCCTATTAAATGTCATCTGTTTTTTGTAAATTATCTGATAAATTCCCTCCTCACATCACAATTCGGGACTTATCGACATTTTCCAAAGCACTCGTGTTAATACGTACAACAATTTTCTCCAGCAGGCGGTATTCTGTTAACAGCGCACATGGTGTAGTTTTTATATACCTTAGAAAACACCTAGGTAATCATCAAGTTTATACTGTCAGTATAAATTTGACTATCAACAAGTTTATACTGTCAGTAGAACCAACCGTTTGCTTACAAGAGAATTCGTTTAATTGAGAGTTGCACCATTTTATCTGTAAACTAATTTATTTTCTCAGTTCACTGTAAATATTCAATCGAAATCAAAACAATGAAACATTCACAATTCTTTTTAAACCTTTTCGTATCATAACTGGTGTAGCTCCGTTTAGACCTCTGTTCAAAGTACGCAACTGAACAAAATCATCAATATGACCATATTTATCAGTCCCAAGCTGTTTTCGTTTGGGTACTGAATGAAAATGACAATGTTGATGAAAAATAACAAAAAAATATGTAACTGCAATGTTGCTAACTGCATTTCATATTTTCCCGTAACATTTACCTGTTTATGTCATTGGTGGTTTAATTCCATTTAGATCCATTTAGATAAACATCACATAAACGTTGAAAATGACAGTAAGGGTTCCATAAGTTCTAATAATTAAAGTCCTAAAAGATGGAAGAGAAACGTTTTACCTGTACAAATATATTAGAAAGAAACTACGCTGGGGTGCGTCGTTGAACCGCCCTCAATTGTGTCCCACCTAATACTCATAGATGTGCGAGATAAATCGGGACCACCTGTGCTGCGGTCAGATCGCGCGCCTTCGTCCGCAGGGACCGGGGATCATAGCCCGGGCGATGCACGTGGAATTTGTGGTGGACAAAGCGGCTTTGCGGCAGGGATTTCCCAGCTTACTTCCAATATCCCGGCTCTCATTGCACCATTGCTCCATAATTCAAATCATATCTTCACAATCAACCATCCATTGAAATCATACATCCATTCCAGGTGTGGTGTAAGGCTTAGCCAGTGACATCACAATAAATAAAATTGCAATCATAACAAACACAATCAACCGTAATGAAAATGCCATTTTAAGAAAATATTATGTACAATAACGAATTTCGGCTTTCTTTATGATGGATGCGATAAACTGATGCATGATAATGAAATAATGGTGGAATGACAGGGTAAGGAAAATGAGAGAAAGAAAACTTGAAAACCATTTCGGCTACGACTAATTCTACGTGGGTTGGCCGTGTTTAGAGCCCGAGCAGTGGAAGCCGAGATATCCGACTACTAGACCACGGGTCGCTGAAAATTCGAACTTAGACCGTTCCGAATTGCCAAAAAGAGTTTTTGACAACCATTCAAAAGAATATAATATGAGATTGTCCATGCTGTACTAGTCGTCTGCCAACTATGAATTTCGCATGCGGTCTTTTAAGAGTGGATGTTAACAAATTAACTCCTGAAATCAGCTAATATTGGGGTAGCAAAAATAGGGTGAAGTCATTGGGCCGAAAAACCGCAAATAAATGACGCAATAGAAGTATTCAAACCAAGGCGGTAAAGTGTCGTGTGTCGTTTAATGCTTTTCGTAATACCATCTTCTCATAAGAGAATATCTTATGAAAAAATATATTTTTTAAATATCTGTACTCATACGCCATATTTAGCTGCAACTCGTTTGTTTCAATTGTGATTAACGGATGGAGGACCGGAAAATTTTATAACTGTGTCAAAAACCGGGCAACGATTTAAGATTATCATTTGCAAGAGGATATGAATATATGGTCATCAGATACATACATTGAATTTATTTATTCTAAAGGGGAATATATTTTGTGAAAACACGTCTCTCTAGCCCTCTTTGGGCATTGACCGTATATACATTGAAGTAATCTTCTGTTACGTTAATTACCATGAATCTCGTAACGTCGCAGTCAGTCGATGATTTTTTATTATTACGGCCAAGGGCTCGGGTCAGGATTCCAAGACGGTCACCCACCCCGAAATCTGTAATATCTCGAATTGTTTACCATCTGTGTTCTCATGAAGTGCTGTTAAGCAATTCGGCTAACGACTTGCTCAAAACTTAATGAATTGTGGTGGGGGTTGGGGGGGGGTACTGTACACCCCCCGTTTTGTGTTCAACTTACGTTTTTTTCATTTCTCCATTTTGCTAGAGACCCACTGAGGATGGGAAAAGTGTTTTCCGAAAGTTAACTATGGAAAATTGGTAATAAAATTATTAAAACTTTTGTGGAGATTATTTCCTTTACAATACCATGGATTATCACAAGGTATCTGCTACCACCACAAAATTTACTTAATGTATTACCTATCTCATATAAAATGGTCTGTAAAAGACTTGTTCATATTGCCTTTTCCACAACTGGTTCTTCCTAAGTCGCTCACAATTTTGTTCAAATTGTAAAAGATATGTATTTATCTACGTTTGGATACCTAAAACTAATAATTCCTTCTACGTTGCATGAACAGCCATTTCTACTCTATTCTGCCAAACATGGATCAGCTAGAAAATCGGAGAAGATAAAAATAGTGGCACCCCTACTGCTATGCAACTCAACTTCGTTCTGAAGCCCCAAAAACCGGATGAACACCTTTCATCCTCTAATAGAGATATAATTAGCATTAGGTTAATGATTTGTTAGGGTTGCATTAACATCTAGGTCATTAGCGACCACTATTGGAGTTAACGTTATGATACGTGAGAAGATAACTTGATACAGTGATGAAATGGGGGTGACATGACGAACACAAATACAACCTTGCCCGAGGTGGGACTCCAACTCGCGATCCTTCGGTTCGACATCGCTACGCCACTACTGCCGGCTAGGTTAATGATTTGACATTATCAAATGCGACTATCAAATGTGTCATTAAATTATCATGCGACTGTTAATGAGTACAAGGTTATTCGCTTCATCGCGAAGAGCGCTTGTGAAACGCCACCGCGCTGGGAGTCGATGCGGTTGGCAGGCGAGGCGCGCTGTCGCGCCTCCTTGGGCGGCGGGGCCGCGGTGGCCTATAAAGCCCGGATTATCGAGGCAACGCCTTCGCGGCGCGCCTCCCCATAATCTCGCAGATACGCACTCGCGCACGCAGTCGCCTTCCCTCGCTCTCTCACGCACTCACTCACACACACACGCGCACGCACGCACACATACACACACCAGGCCAACCACCAGTGATTTACTGCGAAACGATCGAAGGAAATTGAAGAGCTTATTTTCAAAGAATATCTATTTCTGTTTGTTTTCTACTTTACGTACCATTGTGTACTTTGAGATGTTTTTCAATGATGCTGCCAAATATTGTTTTCACAAATGGCTTTTCTTCTATGTTAAATTTCCAGAAACTGTTGAATCCTATCCACAACGGTGAGGCTTTCCCTTTCTGGAAACTTCAATTTTTTGAAGATACGCCATTTTGAAAATAAGCTCTTGAAAATCATATTGGGGGGATTTATTTCCAATCTGTATTAGGCTTGCGTGGCTTTGATTCCTCGTTTGAGGCATAGTCCTTGGAACTCTTATAAAAACAAAGAATATCCTTTGAGAATTGTAGTTCCTCTGTTCATATTCTTTCAAGAATCTGATAGTAATACACTCGACATATAGACGCCTTCCTCGCGATCTCATACTTTCAGGCTAATGCCGCGCTTAAAACTGCCAAAAGTTCACTGAAAAAGATTGAATTTCGCTTTTCGGGATTTACTTCCTACAAATCTAGCATTTATGTTTCTTTGATTCGCATTGCAGCTACGGTTCTTGGAACTAAAATAGGAAAAAAATTCCGTTGTTAAGTGGTTTTAAGAAACATCTTTTTTTAACTATGCAGTTGGCTATTCACAGTCCGTCACACTTCCAAAATCCCTCCCCATACATTTTTTCAGGCGTATACTTCATTGTGTCGCTGACAAACGATCGAGCAAACTTTTACGTTGGAACACTTATTTGTGTTATTATTATTTTCATCAGTAACGACAAGCTTTGTAAAGACAGTTCACAACTAACGGTCGCATACCAAATATGCAATATAGTATTATGACAGTTCGACTTATGTTTGTAATTTTTTTCTAGAAACGGCCTAAAAGTGCTTCAAAATATTAATTATACATTTTAACATAATTTATATAACAATAATTCAGATATTTATAACATTCCTAGACGTCTCTATTATTACAAGTTTACGACTGTTAATCTGTGGATAGAGCAAACATCGGTTAGTTCAAAGCCAGCGATGCAGCTGTTTCTAAAATGACTTTGATCTATGAATTATAGGGTTCACGTCCCGATGATGGTGGGTTTTCGGTACTAGCTACATAATGTCAAATTCAGTCGCTGTCTAAAGGAGAGATCTAGCGGCTGGATGATCTAACTGGTAGCTTTTGTGGTTTCTCCTATCAATACCAGGAAAATGCCGGAGCAGTATTCTAACTAGTGGGCCACGGCTCACGTGTGGTTATTTATCTTCCTTATTCTATCATATCTCTTTATACATGCCCGCGCGCACACACACTTACTTTTACATGCGTAACTCCATCACACAAGCGCGAAGGCTCTTTCGGAGCTGAGAGCTTGTCCTGGCTGGGGCGGTGCCCCACTAGGGGAGGTATGTTGCTGAATATAGAAATTTCCCGCAAGTGCTTTATCTATCGATGGAGTGAAGAGTAACCTACTATGCACAACGTATTTATATAATCAACCTTTAGACTATCCTTTGTAACAACAATAAAGAAAAATAAACAAAACAGTCAGGTGTGCATTGTGTCAATGAGTAGGCACATGCTCGTTCTATTCACTTTATCTAGAATCCAGCTTACAGAACTTGTGATTGATTTGCCAAATATCCGAGTCTATCTTTCTTAAGCATGGAATATTTGGATTCAAAGAGCCACTTGTGTACCTCACCTCTAGATGCCATGATGTTGCTAGAATCAACTTTGTATCTTACATACCATTTTGTGCCAGTTAACAACGTTATCTTCACGTTCCACCACAATGTATTGCAATTAATATACCCTTAATAACAAACAAACATTTTGATAAAGCGCACAAGAATTAGAACGTACAAGAAAACATCGAATCATTTCACTATACAGTACAAATAAGTACAAATTCCTACTGTGAGTTCGAATACATTTCGTCAGACATGGCCGGATACTGCCGATCTAGCGAGATTCTCCAAGCGTGGCAATGAGAAAGTGTGCACATCGTCGTGCAACTGAAAACGAACGGCTGAGGCAAGTCGCGTCACCAAGAGCGGCGGCGAGCTATCAATTCGATGCGCTAATTATAGCGACAAGCAGAAGAACATCGCGTTGGCCGAGTATTGATTTATCACATTCGACGATTGGACAGGAGAGCGAATGAATTCTATCTATATACCGGTTTAGACGGCACAGGGCATCAGTTGATGTCATTGCAGTGCCTCTGAGCGGGAGATCCTAGGGTTCAATTCCCAACGGTGGTAGAACTAACTTTCGGCACAAGCTATATGGTAGTCAAATTCAGACGCTAGGCGAGAATTCTGGTCGCTGGGCGAGACGCAGAATTCTTGCGTCTGGCTTCTAAGAGTTTTCCGTGTTTTTTTTCGATAAACGCCAGGCGAATGTCGGAGCAGTATCCAAACAAATGGACCACGGACTGTGTGCGATCTTTCCTTCCTCTTCCTTCACACGTACGTACACTACACGGCCACATGTGTCGAAAGACCAGTCGGGAGCTTACATCTTGTTCCGGCTAGGGCGATGCGCTGCTGGTGGGAGATACCTGTTAGGGAAAATCCCGCCGCCCGATGTGTAGGTCGGTTTCGGATCTCACCATTGAGTAGGGGCAATATCACAGCCATCGCCAGCAATAAAACATGCACTACACTGACGCGGACTAATGGACCTGAGCAGTTGAAGTCTCTAATCAATCAATTAAATAATTATATGCGTCGTCATTGCCAACAATATTATTTCATTAGAAATGCCAACGATAGCTCACCACAACACCTATACTCTAGTCAATAAACCAATCAATTCTATCGACAGTACCCTGGCCTGCGCCTCGCTTTTGTCCAGGGCGTTCCCACCGCCTCCTCTCGCCTGATGAGGCCTGCGGCCACCACCTGAGCGCTCTTCCTCCCGCGGTGGCCGGCGCAGGCCGCGCGTCGCGCTCTCGCCCAGCGCTCGCCACCGAGCATTTCGTGTTGTTCCCTCGCCGCGCCGCTGCGTCCGTTCCGGCTCTGTACTTCGCACTCCGACGCCCCCCAAAGCTCAGCGCTTGGTGCCGCTGCCGTTGCCAGCGCCATCAGGGACACCACCGCCAGCGCAGTCGGTTCGGCACAACCCTTCTGCCTCCGACGCCGCCGTGCACGGGGCGGTACTCTGCCAGTCGCCAACACCACTGTCACTACCAACGACATCACGCCATGTCATTTCCACCACCTCCACTTCTATCTCCACCGCTCTACATTCGACGCCCCATCGCTTCCTCCGACGCCCCTAAAAGCTCAGCGCTTGGCTGCCGCGTGGCGGAGTTCGCGCCGCCGTCGCCAGCGCCATCAGGGACACCACCGCCACCGCAGTCGGTGCGGCACAACCACTCTGCCTCCGTGCACGAGGCGGTTACTCTGCGAGTCGCCAACACCACCGTCACCCTCCAACGACACGTCATTTCATTTCCACCATCTACACTTCTATCTCCATCGCCCTACACTTCTTCCTCCACCTCCTCTAATTCCACCAACGCCTAGTGCTTTCTATCTCCATCGCTCTATACTTCTTCCTCCACCATCTCTAATTCCACCACCATCGCCTAGTACTTTTACTTCCACCGCCTCCACTTTCATCTCCACCACGTGGTACCTCTATCTCCAGCACATTTATCTCCACCTCTTCCACTTACACGTTCATCGCCAAGTATCTATCTCTACTACATTCAACTCCACCGCTTCCATCTCCACGGTCTACATTTTCAACATTTTTTTTTAATTTCCAACTTCAACACTTCCCTCTCCACTGCTTCCATATTTAACGCCGCCCTCACCACCATCTTCACAAAAAAAAAGTATCACCGTCACAAAGACACATTCTTGTCATCCGCGATGCCCCCTTCGCCCCAACCATTTCATCTCCTCCACCACCCACCACCACCACCAACCACCACCACCACACACCAACTCACAACCACCACACACACAGTCGAGCCAACAAAATAACCGGAGACGGGAAGTGGGAGAAGTACTGGGGAGGGGGCAGAGACATGGTGGATGCTGATAATGGAGCAGGGTGGTACGAGGTAAGAGGATAAGTGAGAGCCACAAGTGTGGGTGCGGTGGAGGGGCGGGGGAGGCGGGGTAGAGGCGGGGAAGGGTGTGGATTGGCGTCGAGCGGGGAGAGGGTGAGGCGGGATTGAACGGAAGCGTCGGGGCGGGGAAGGCGGGCAGCGAAATTACGGAGACGGGAGTGGGGAACTGACTGGGAGAGGGGGCAGAGACGGGGTGATGGCAGGGTGAAGTGGGCGTAGCGAGAGTAAGAGAGATAAGTAGACCGAATGCACAGGGGCTGGGCGGGGCGCGCGGTGGCGGGGAGGGGCGGGGTGGGCGGGGGAGGGGAGGGGCGGGGCAGAGCGTAGTGCTCACTTCGCAGCCGGGAGGATGGGAGCAGCGCGAGGAAACGTGTACGCGCGCTGGTATTAAGCGTGAAGCGCTTTGTGTGTTTGCTGTGAGCGAGTATTTTCGCGCGTGAGGTAGAGGCACACAAAGTCAGTATTCTTTTTTTTGTTAGTACGCGGCGCGGACTTTTTAGAGCGTGCTAAAATCTACATATAAAACAAGTCCTCAACATTTGACTCAACACACGATATCAAAGGACAGTTCATTTATTTGTTCAGCGTAAGAGACATCAGTCGAAATGTTTCGAAGAAATCTGATCTCACAAATAGTTAGTAATTTGGGAATATCAAGTTATTATTTCTGCAGAAATATTTCTTAATGGAAAAGATATTGTCAATACAACAGAGCAAAATGAATGGAAAGAAGGTCTTTCCGACAAACGTTATGAATGGCGTAACATCGTAGGCTTTCACGGCCGGAGTCAATAGAAGATAAATTTTCTGGTCCAGTTGGCATTGAAGGGCCAAGCGTTTCGTCCACGTCTGCGGTAGACATCCTCTATGACGACAAGGTCGTGTTGAATGGCGTTCCTGTTGTTTCTTTGTAGAGCGGTATATTAAAGATTTTCAGATCATTTTTAATAATTTGTTATTCGTTTATTACTTTCTTCTTCCTTTTACCAATAGCACATAATAAATACATCATTAATGCAAGTCACATTTGATTACTAATGGAAATAAGCAAGGTTTATTCTTGTAGTAATTACTTAAATTACTGTTGACCTTTGGTTCTCCCAGACATCCTTTACTTAAGACTTATATTTCAAATTACGAGTAATTGATGATTTTTCAAACACATTCATATTTACAATATTATGGGAGGAAATATTAATCGTATCATTTGTGAATTACAAGCATTATGTTGTATTCCAACGAATGTTCGCCGAAAAATATACTAATGACGCGAAAACTGATTGCAAATGCATGGTATCTAAATTAATTTCACTAATTAATACGCACGGAATGTGATAATTGTTTTACATGTGAGAATTGACACCGCAGCATATTTTTTTAAAAGCACACTAAATGGAATTTTACTCCTTACTATTTGTATAATCTGTTTAGGTAGTAATAACTTATCATAAAAAAATGAACCACATAAGTTAGTGTTTGTCCCATTAAAGTAAAATGTACATCATTGCACATAATATGTGCTCCATATTATATTAATATCCATTTATTTTCACAAAACCTTCTACAAATAACCTATGTAAAAGTAAATCTTGCGACTTACACGAATCATTTTCAGTGATTTCGAGTAATTACAATTTCTATTATCTTTATCTTTATATAATTATGTAATCATATACTTAACCATTACGTCACATGTGTGTAGCCAGAAATTTGATTTTGAAATACGCCCTTAGGAAAATCTGGTGGTCGTTATTTTAATGAATTAGTTGAAGCGGTAATTCTATGAATCTGTGAAATTTGTTAGGTTTCCTTTTTCCCTACTTTGATATACGGTGTAAAATCTATATTGAATACTAGTTTACATCCACACTTAATGGTTGCACATATCAGTTATAATTATGATTACTGTACTTGAGTTTGTATGTTCTTCATGGAATTAAGAATGGAATTTAAAATAAGTGTTATGATATTCCTGATAATTGTGGAATGGAATATTGATAATCATGATAATTGAGTGTGAAATAAAAAAGTAGGAAATCGGAGAACCTCGAGAGTACCTGCTGCGAACCCGGTTCGTCTACCATAAATACCACTTGAATTGAACGTAATTTGAACACCGGCAATCGGAGGTTGAAAATTAGCATTAGGATCGGGAGGCTACAGGTCGCCCGAAGTAGCAGCGCAGGTTGCATTGTGCGGCGCTCTCTGCCTGCGAAACGCACGGCGTCCGTCGCGCACGTGCCACTCCGGGAGCCCTGGGCCACCGCCGCCGCCGCCGCAACCG